>JBAJMU010000012.1:2647716-2765031 GCA_037952995.1 Hyposoter didymator
TTCGACAATTCACTGGAAATGAAATTTTGTTCAAAATCGTCGAGATATTTTGTAAACTAAATATTTTTCAATCATTTCAAAATTTTCGTCATTTTGGCAGCGTATTTGGTTTCTAACGAAATTGTCCGCAAAATTTACAAGTGGAACGACAAAAATTTGCTTCTGAATAAACTTTCTAAAATATTCTATTTATTTAGAATTTTATTTATTTATTTATTTATTTATTTATTTATTTATTTATTTATTCATTTGTTTATTTATTTATTTATTTATTTATTTATTTATTTATTTATTTATTTATTTATTTATTTATTTATTTAGAACGATTTTCTAAAATATTTCTAGCTGCATGGACACAATTTTTGGAATTACTCAAAAAAACGTTTAGTCGAATAACGTATCCAACAAAATATCGATCTTTTTGAACAAAATTTTGTTTCCAGTGATATATCGTTGTCTCACTGGCATCGTCTTCATCTCCCTACATACAGACAAAAACGAAAACTTTTAGACCCGCAGCGTGGAGTTGAAAAAAAAAATGGTTTCTTGGGGCCAAGGCAAAGTCACGCAGTCGTTTCTCTTTCTTTCTTATACTTTCTGCTTGTAGGCACAATTGCCACGTCTCTTTTGAATGCTTATTAATGAACGTTCTTATCTAACTATTCCCTCGTGTTAATTCGACTCGTGTATGTCTACGTCAGCCCTGGAACGAGCTTCACTGATTTGCTCCAATTGGAACAAGCAGCAACGAAGCAGCAAGTTTGAGAAGGACACTAGTCTCCAAAAATCGTAGTTAATTTTTTATAACGCTGCAGTTCGCAACGTTAATTATTATCTCTGCCAAGGATATTCACAAATTTGAAATTAAAAAGTTAACAAATATATTTTTCGTTGTATTCCAACGACGCCATCTCCGATATACAAAATTCGTCCATTCGAAAACTAGATTTACTAGAAAAATTCGACCGAGTGCGTTAATAATAAAAATAACGAATAAAAAATGAATTTTTCGTTGTATTCCAACGACGCCATCCCCGATATCAAAAATTCGTCCATTCGAAAACTAGATTTACTAGAAAAATTCGACCGAGTGCATTAATAATAAAAATAATGAATAAAAAATGCATTTTTCGTTGAATGCCAACAAAGCAACCTCCGGAATCAAAAAATCCTCCATGGAAAACTGAATTACTATAAAAATTCGACCGAGTGCGTTAATAATAAAAATAATGAATAAAAAATCCATTTTTCGTTAAATTTCAACGAAACAACCTCCGGTATCAAAAAATCCTCCATAGAAAACTGAATTACTATAAAAATTCGACCGAGAGCGTCAATAATAAAAATAATGAATAAAAAATCAATTTTTCGTTAAATTCCAACGATGCAAACTTCGGTATCAAAAAATCCTGCATTGGAAAACTGAATTTACTGGAAAAATTAGACCGAGTGCATCAATAATTTAAAAAAATGAATAAAAAAAATTAAAAAATTCCGTTGTATTCGAAATGCAAACTCGAGGATCCTGCAGGACAGAGAACGACTGACCTAGAGTTCTACGAGCCAGTTTCTCCAATGAATACAGTCATTCATTTTCTCGAATTACACGCGACTAGACTTTCTATAGTTCGATCCAGAGAGGCTGTTGGAATGAAAAATGCACGAGAATTCCGTGACACGCTAGTTTCCCGGACCGAGAATTAGTCTCGATAATATTTAGAACGCCCGAAACGTAATCTTTCGACAAATGAAAGGAGAAAAGTTGGTCGAATTTGTTTTTTTTTTCGGTCGATGTGTGCTCGTTGCTCGTGACTTTTGTGCTTACGAGCTTAACTATAGAGTTGTTGTTTCGAACACGGAGCTGGCCGAGCTCTCGAGGCAATTATTACGTAAAACTCATCGATGTGTTGGCTATACGAACGAGTATTGGTTGTCCTATCGAACAAGACGACAGTGATTCACGAGGGGGGTCGCGAAACTGTTGCATAATGTTTCTTGGTATGCAAAGAGCAATAGCACGAGAGAGCATGTGTCTGAGTGGCTTTAGAAATAAACAAATAATCAAATAAATAAATAAATAAATAAATAAATAAATAAATAAATAAATAAATAAATGAATAAATAAATAAATAAATAAATAAATAAATAAATGAATAAATAAATGAATAAATCAATAAATGGATGAATAAACAAATAAATGAATGAATAAATAAATAAATGAATAAATAAATGAATAAATAAATAAATGAATAAATAAATGAATAATTAAATAAATAAATGAATAAATAAATTAATAAATTAATAAATGAATACATCAATAAATGGATGAATAAACAAATAAATGAATAAACAAATAAATGAATAAATAAATAAATAAATGGATAAATAAATGAATAAATAAATAAATGTGAAATTTTCAAAAAAAATCGAAAAGTTTATGATAAATTTTTGGGGACGAGAGTTTTTTTTTGATTACTGTAAATTCGTGTGAGTGAGTCGCCGGCAGAAAATATTGAGTATGGAAATTAGTTCAGCAGGCAGAGAGACATTCAGAGATTTAATTTTAATTTTTTCCACTCGAGAGTGTCTCGTCCGATTTTTCGAAAACCGAGTCTTCGGGGGGTCACGTCTTGTGGCAGCTCGATCAACGAACTTTTAATGAGATTCTAGGGAAACTCCCGTTTCTACGGAATCGACGGATCGGGATTTAAAAAAAAACGACCAACCGGTCGAGGGAGCGAAAAAAAAAGAATATTACGCAATTTTTTTTACCGTTGGAAAAAAAAAATTCAGTCTTGATTTTTTTCCATTTTTTCTAAAATCCGTTGATCGAGAGTTTCCCAGTTTTTGATCAACGATTATCGACTCGAATATCTCGACGAGGACGCCGACCCTTAGCTCCCTTTGCTCCCGCGCCCGACGTGAAAATGGGAATCGATATTCTCGTCAGCGTATGTATTTTTACACACGCATTACGAGGGAGTTTGTGACGAAGAGAAAAAAAGAGAGAGAGAGCGAGATGAGAATCGTTAACATGCCGAATCGTGAGCAAAAGTTCTGAAAATATTAAAAAAACGACCGTGAGCAACGGAATTCTCAGACAAAAACGTGGCTCGATGTATTTTCCCGGAAATGCCGTATTTTTCGACGTGAAAAAAAATGGAACAAAAGTTTGACATGAAAATTCATTCGATTCCATTTTCGGAGAAAAACTTTCACGGAGTTTCCAGAGTTGTTCGCTTTTCTTTGGATCTCGACACGCCACACGTGCGGGCAAAATATTTTCGACACGTGGTCGCTCGCTACATATATATATATAGACAGAAAGCTCGAAGCAGGAAATAAAATTCATAAAAGTGCCAAAGATCGAAGGATTTTTTGTCTAGAGATTCAAAAAAATGCGGAATTCTTGATCGAACGATTGCGCGGAGAAAAATGCGAAAAGAACGCGAGTCCGTTGTCAAAATTGCACGAAACATTCGCTTCGTTGTTCCGAGCGATCTCGAGAAGGCGCGAACATTGATTTTTTTATCGAAAATACTGTGCCCGCGTGTAAAGATTCTCAAATTCCAAAAATGCCCGGAATTCGGTCGCACGATCGCTCGAAAATGCGATGCACAAAGAACTCGTAAAAATAATAATCGTAATCGCAGTGAATCTGTTCGAGACGATCGTAGGTCCGCGAACATTATAACCACAAAACGTGGGACTAGCCACTGCGCCGAAGAATTCACATTCATGCAAAAAAAGTAGGAAATTTCATGGACGAATAGTGAAAAAAAAAAAACAAAAAGATAAGACGATTATTACGAACCGGTAGGAGTCGAACGCCGAAGCAGAAAAGTCTCGTGTTTCATGAAAAAATCACTCGAGCTTAATTTCCGTCACGAATTCCATGTCCGGAGAGTGATCGACATATATTTCTCGATAGCACGTGGGCACGTCTTGGAAAAAACGAAAAAGTCGTGCACGTAGTTTGTCACTTGTGGCACATAACCTCGCGGAGCAAAAGATCGCGATAATGTCGAGAAAATCGTGGCACTTGTAAAAAAATCACGACGTTTCCATAAATTTGAATAATTCAAGAAGAAAGATTGTCAAATTCGTAGAAAATGACATTCGAAGCACCTGTTGCACTTTGGTTCGCTGCGGGAACGCGCACGCGATCGCGAATATTATTTCCTCATTATTTTTCCTTGCACACTCGACCGCGCGTCGTATTTTTGGCGGGAAATGAATTCGCGATGTTTACGAAGAACGCGGAGGGAAGAAGGAAATTCAACCGAGTTTTTCGTGGCTTTTGAGACGGAGCTGCCGAGAGAGCACTACGAATGCAACCGGTCGACGCGTTCGAAAAGACTGGCCTGCAAAGCCACACTCTCCGAGAGCCTCGGCGCGCTATGATGAGGCAGCTTAGTCGTTCGTGCCGCACGAAATATATGTATACAAACGCCGAGCCTACGCGGCGACTTCATTCTTGACTATGTAAACATACATATATACATCGAAGCCGAATGTATATATGTATATGATTTATTTATAACGTAAACAGTGGGACAGCTGATCTGCTTCATTATAGTATCGCGTTTCTTCGGCTTTTTCCTGTGTCGCCTGCAGCGCGTATATATATATATATATATCGCGCGTATATATATATATGTTTAGCTGACCAGGGGAACGTAATATTCGGCCCTATAAATTATTTCTGCCGAATATTTTGGTTGTGAAGGTCATAGAGTCCGAGAAACGATAAAATTCTGAAAATTTCGTACGTTTTCGTACGGAGTATTTAAGGAGGTTGGCTACACACGACCATACGATAAGAATTTAATAAAATTTGGTGAAAAAATTCTTTTATATCAAATACCATGACACCATTTTTTTCGAATCTTTCGTCTACATATTTGTCGAATAATTAAAGTTTAAAATATGCAAAATATATACCTATATATATATCTGATCCCTATGCTTATGTGTGTAAACTCTAGTTTTCGATTACTCGAAAACTATGCAGAAGAAAAATCTTCAAAAATTTGTATACTCATAATTAATACCAAAGAATTGAATAAATTTATTTAAAAAAAAAAAAAAACTAAATAAAGAAATAAAATGAGGCAAAATTTCATTAAATTCTAATCATTTCGATATTTTCTATGTTTTTAACGTGGAAACATTGTTATGTGTTACGACCCTGCTTAAGGAGTCGTGTAAAAATTTCACGACCATTAGGAAGCTCGTTATTGAACAATTAACATTAATAAATAAAATGTGGTCAAATGTAGTTTTGTGAAAACTGGTATAACTTTGCGACAAGTTTTTTTTTCGATCTCTCAATTTTTTAATGTCTACTGAATGCTGAAAGGAACGGAAAAAAAATAAAGTTTATTGATAAATATTTTTTGTAGTTGTTTAAAAAATTGTTATTAACAAAATGATGGTTTTCTCTAATTTCTTGGGGCTCGAGGATAAACGAAGAAAATTAAGAGACGTAATGTCACGTTCGTAGGTAACGAATGTCCTTAAATAAAAAATAACTTGGCTGAGGGAAATTAAATATTCTCGTACGTACCAAAAATCCATGAAAAAATTCATAAAAATCTCTCGAGCCGTTTCGAAGGAGTTTTCGCCATAAAATCCGTGAAACGAGATTTTTATGGATATAGATTTACGTCTGCGAGGGATTTAGCGTCCATGGGAATGTGGAGCAATCGCCCAAGGGTTCGGAATAAATTAGAGACGTAAAATGGCAGCAAATGGATTGATTTTTTTTTTCACGCATTCTCGGAGGAAAATTGTTCGTTTTTTTTTCTTTTAAATTATTTTCTTTATTTATATTTCGTGTTCGACGAACTTGGACAAAGTTTCGACGATTTTCTTGCCCCGAAGGGAGCCCAGGGCTTTTTTATTACATTACGTAATCAAAGCCTGAGCGAAACTTTTCAACTTTCGCTGTGAGGGCGAGAAATCGCGATTCCAAGTATTTTACAAAAATAATTATTCACGATTCCTTATTTATCCTTTTCGCAAGTTTCGTCCTTCGAGCAGGAACCTGGACACAAGTCCATGGACCGGAACCGAGTTTTAGCTAAAATCGAATCGACGATTCGGACTTTTTGTGCGTTGCCAACGATTTCCTTGCAGATCGATGGTCACGATAATTTTTTTCGAATCACGTTGAACGAGAAAATCGATTGTTGGACAAAAAAATCGTCATCCTTAAAATTATGCACTAAATTGACGTAGAAATTCCCTTCGAAAGAAAAATTGCTTACTCCTCATCCATGATTTCCTCGAAAAATAAAATCCCTGAATAGAAAACCCTCAAAAATTTGCTCCTTCCGATTAGCAAAACTAATCAACGATTTTTTTGCTCGGCTTGATCGTTATGCTCACGAAACGTGGGTTTGGCCGAGCAAGGGCTCGATTCCCATGGTCCAAATGACTTTGTGAGGGAGTTGGAGGCTGACCTCCGTGCATTCGTCTTCGTACGTGTTCGAGGTGCTGATCAAGCCGCCAAACTCCATGGTGATATTGTCTGTAACGTGAAAATCGAAATTTCGAAAAAAATAAACGTAAAAATTTTGGAAAAGCCTCCAAACTCCCTGTAACGCAAAATTCGATTTTTCTACAAAGTCGTGAAAAGCGAGAGCGAGGACTGACCTAAATTCCACTTCAAGCCGGAAGTGATGATTCGATCGGCTCGGCCATTGAGGGGCAAAATTCCGCACCAACTTTTCGCACCAACTAGAACCTCGGGTATTATTATTTTGTGTTTCCCTGGCGTGAGGAGCCACGTCAAAGAATCACTCGCAATCTGAATCACCTTGAAAATAAATAAAAAAAAGGAACTGTAGGAATTTTTTGAATTGAAAACCAAAACGAACCAAAAATTGGAACGATAAAAAATCTATAATAATAATAACAATAACAATAAATGGATCAACTGGATAAAGAGTGAATGGCGATGCCCGTAAAATATATAATAATTAAATAAATAAATAAATAAATAAATAAATAAATAAATAAATAAATAAATAAATAAATAAATAAATATAAATAAATAAATAATGAGACATAAATTACAACAAACAAAAATTTGCTTGTCCCAACCATTTCCAATTCTTATTCCTCACTTCAGAGTCAAGGAACTCAATCGGAAGAAAATATTGCTTAAACAGGAAAGAGACAAATACAGGACGAGGACAATACTCGTATATACCTGCGTATTAGGAAACAGTTCCGGGGTTTTGTAAAGAGTGTTGAGATTGCCAATCAAGTGATCCAATCTGCCTGAAGTGTCGACTATCACAAAAATCCTATCCAACTGTAACAACGAAATATTTTCTCCGTTAATCGATCGTTAGTTCAATTCGAGTTAAAACTCGATTAATTAAAAACCATTTTTTAATTAATTAATTAAAAACCATTTTTAATTAATTAATTAAAAACCATTTTTAATTAATTAATGGTTTTTAATTAATTAATTAATTAAAAACCATTTTTAATTAATTAATTAAAACCTCAATTAAGAAATTGATTAAAAACTTGGCAAAAAAAGGCTCAACCAACTTTTTGGAGCCTTTTTTCGCCAAATTTTTGAGTAAACGAGTGACAAAAAGTTTTTGGAAATTTTGTTTTTTTTTTTGAGACTGCGTGAAGTTTTTTTATACTTTTATCTTATGAGATTCACAATGTTGCGCAAGTTGCATCAGGGCTTTGGTATAATCCGTAAAACTCTGATCGATCGTCGGAATCACTTTGGATCCGACTCTCTCGAGCTTTTCTTTCGTTTCCAACAAAATACTGTCCATGTCGCCGGTAACGAGGGTCGGCGTGTAAATTGGACTTTCTCCTCTGTACACTTTGTCCGCCAATTCTTCCAGATATTCCATCCATTGGTCCGTTCCTCCGTCAACAGTCAGCGTTACTCGAGCTGAGGAACGACAGTTTTGACATTAGCAAACTTGCAATCGGAGGAGGTCGCTGGAAAAATCATTGAACGATCGATAATTACGCGATTTTTCAAGATTTTTTAAAATTTTGCAAAATTCATCGTTGGAACGAGGCAAAATTCTTTTTTTTCTTTAGCAAAGTTCATTTTTAGGAGGCAGAACGTAATTACGACGACAAAACGGTTTTTGCGAGTCGAAAAATTTCGCTGATTTTGAGATTTAAATAAATCGTCGATAAAAAGAATTTTTTTCACTTTGTAAACTTCGGCGTCATGATTTTTAACACAAATTTCGTGATTTATGGAAAAATTGTGGATTTTTTAAATGAAATCATTATTTTTGAATGTTGAGTTTACAAGGAATGACGAAACTTTGAAGGATCGAAAAGATGCGAAAAGATTTCGAAAGATTCTCACCTTTTTCCCAAAGAGGTAATAAAACAGTTTTCGGTATTCGTATCGGTCTGTTGAGCACGACGATCGCATGTTTGCAAGACGATTCACTATCGAAACAATCTGTTGGCCGCCAAATCGTCGTTTCACTGTAAAGATCGACTGCATTTTGCATGCCTAAAAAATCTGAGGAAACACGCAGTTTTTCGTAGCGAGAAAAAACAGGACGATTTTTGAGGTTATGTGCTGCTTGGCTATCGCGAGAAAGAGTCTGGAACATGAAGAGTTACGCTCGAATTTCGATAAAGAATCGTAAATGGGTTAATTTATATTTAGCTGCAAATTGCGAAAAATTGAGGCTGTGATTTTGGTTCGTGATCTCCGAAGAAGAGGTTATCTTCGATGCATGTTTATCATTTACGTGTCCAATACGGTGGACGTACTGACTGAGTCGATCAGCTGTTCACAACAGAACGCCACTGAATCGTCTTATTACCGACGAATATCTCGACAACGACATGGGAAACAAGAAAAAAACAAAAGAAACGCGACTTTAATTTACACGCGAAAATGGAAAATAAAAGAATTGCAAATTCTAAACATGAGAAAATTTTTCTTCATAGACGAAAACTGTTAGTTTTGGTGGCAAGAACGCGTTTTATACAAAATTTTGAAAGAACCCTAAATAAAGTCGTTTCGTGACTTTGAATATTTTAAAACATCGGCTAAGTCCCTTTTTTTCAATCAATCCAGCTCGATCAACTCCATTGAATATTTTCTGAATTTTATTAAAAGTTTGATCGATATTTTTTAAATCCCCGAGATCTGGCAGCTTTCGTATTTCGTGGAAAGAGCCACGCGCAGCAGCGCCGCTTGGTGGCGCTTGGGGGAACTACGGTGCGCCGACGTTTTACACGCCAGAAGGCCGATCATCGCTTCGTATTTCTGTGGCACAAGGGACACTGCGCAAGCGCACAGGCACTAAATTCTATCCGCGGCGAGAGTTTTCCTTTCACAGAATTCATTCAGCATCGCTGGCTTTATAATATTTATATATTTCTGTGTGTAGGAAAGACAAATGTGTCTTGAGTAAGAAAAAAGTGGGGGCGGCGTGTCGTCTTCGAATGTAGTCGCGCTAGCTCTTGGCTACAACAGTTGTTTGCCGACTGCTGTCGAGCTTCGATCTGTTTGTAATATAAAAATAGACAGCAGCGTCATCGCATGCTATTCGGGGTTAACGTTTGTCGCGTGTTTATTAAATCCACGATAACAAAAGCGCGTCAGCCTCGCGTTTATTTTCTTCGTACAATCGAGTCGCGATAGTTTTTTGTTTTTTGAGTTCGCGTGATTGTGGTTAGAGGCTAGAACATGCCGGTCTTTCATACAAAGACAATAGAAAGCATTCTCGAGCCAGTTGCACAGCAGGTACATTTTTATGGTTATACGCGACCAGGCGGGTCGGCTTTCCGAGCTTACTAACGATTTTTTTTAACGCTTCGAACAAAAACTCTTTTCGGGCGGCTGTGTCATCGCCGCCAGCGCGCTTTGTCTTTGCTTCATCACCTCGCAATCTCCTATCTTATCGAATAAACATCGAAAACCTCTTTTTTTTCTTACGACTTTGAAGTTTGCGTCATTGGAACGCAACGAAATTCTCGTTTTTTTGGCAAAGCTCGATATCCGATGCAGAATCTATTCACGACGATAAAACGATCGATTTCGCGGACCGAAAAGTAAATCGGCTCGAAAAAAATGGCCGAGTTTGAAAAATTCAACGAATCGTCAGTAAAAAGGAAAAAAATTCGTTAAATTCCAACATTGCGAACTTTCAGGCTCTTTTCTTCGATTCCTCGAACTCGATACTCTTTCGTAAGCTCGCGAAATTCCGAGAATCACGGAATGTCGATTTTTCTGAGAATTTTGGGGTTAGGCTCGTCGCATTTGCAGCGAAATGGAGTTTCTGCACGTCTGCGTCAGTTTTGACGATGACTAACAGCAGAAACGATGATACATACGAAGTTTACTTCGTGTCCTTGAAAAAATGAGATTTCTGAAGGTTTTCGACGCTTTGCGAGGCTTTTACGAAAGCTCTTGGCCACCTATGACCTTGAGATCGTGTTTTGGTGAACGTAGTTGTTTCGTTGATAGATCGAAACATGGAATTCATTGGGGAAACGTTACGTATGGTCGAGCGAATAAAAGAAAATTATTATTTTACCAGAAAATTCGATTTTTTTTTTTATTTTGCTATTTTGGACGCAAGTGGGTCGTGGACCACAATGGCGACATGGGGAACATGGAGGAACTTTATTAACACCAGTTTCACAACTACGACGAACAAAAATAAACGAAATTGTATTTATAACTCTGCGAGGCACATGCTAAGTAAAAAGCGTCTTTGCGACGTTTCGTAATTCTTGGATTATGAGCCTTTCCCTTCATCCTTGCGATCATCGCTCTCCCTTTTTCCGATGATGCTGAAGTTTGCATCGTTGGAATGATACCACGAAATTTTGTTCTTTTTTTTTCGTAGAGCTCGTAATTATTATCGAATATTTGTTCTGGACGAAAAAACGATCGTGTCTCGCGATGTAAAAACTCAATCGACACGAAAAAATGCCTGGATTTTGAAAATTCAATAAAAAAGAAATTACGAAACATTTTTCGTTGAATCTCAACGTTGCAAACTTCAGACTCATTTTTTCTAGTGTTTTTTTTCGAGAAAAATCGTTTTTTTTTTGGGAATGCGAAAGAATTTTCTTCGTTTCGTGGAAAAACGTTGATTTTCATTTTGAATCGAGTTGATGAAGAAACTGGTCGGTTATCCATCGCCCACGTACACGAAGCTGACGTATTGCCATCGGAAAGTTGTTTCAAAACACGTGCGGCGTTCTTAACGCCTTTTTAAATAATTTCTATAAATATCGCTGAGTGGCAGCAGGATATTTCATGCATAAGCGTTGGGCGTTCCCCCTGCATCTGGAGAGAACGCGCGATCATGAGAAATTACACACATACCAACGCGACACACTGTTTAGTGACTTTCTTCGCGGAATGGGGAGAAAAAAATGCGAAATGGTCACAAAAGGCGGCAAAGTGTTGAGAATTTGGGTTTTTTTTCGTAACTCGATGAGGATTACGCGGTTTGGAAATGGTGGATGAGAAATTTCGTTAATTTCGATAAATATTCGATCGTAAAACGAGTTTTCGCGTCTAGTTATTTTTTTCCCTTTTGTAAACAATGGCGGAACTAGTTAATTTGGCAATCTTGCATTTCGGCCTCGAGACCGAAAGTTTTTTTGCTTTTACGAAGGTTTTCCGGTCTCTGGACAAATGCTCAAATAAGTTTCGACATAAAAACCTTGATTCGCGCCATTTAGGCCGCCAGTCGACGTCGAATATGCGGCACAATTTTCATTACCGCCATTTCCGGCTGATTAGCGTTGTGGGTGCGTTTAGACATCGAGGGAGAAAATATTCTTTCTAAATTTGGACATGCGAGTCTGACTCACGCAATTTTTCGACCAGCTTTTTATTCCCGAGAAATAAAATCGAAAGACACGGTTTTTATTGTGGAAATTAAAAAAAAAAACAAAATGGCCGCACAAAATGCGATGTAAAAATCTTCTAGTAACTTTACGATACATTTTCGAGTTATGTAAGATTTTTTCAGTTCTAAACACACACCCGAACGTTCTAATCCCGTGTTTGTTGTTTTTCCTTCTCGAGTTTCGTCATTTTTCGTGACCTTGACGCTTTTTTTCCCCTTAAACGTTCCCGCGCCATTTATTAAATAAAACGTTGATCGTACGTCCTGAAAAATTGTAACCGGAAGTCGAGAATGTCTCGAAAAACGAAGGAATTCAACGTCCAAAAAAACTCGATCGTCTCCATTTTGTTTTCGACGGAATTCCCGCCATTTTGGTTTACCTTTCGAACCACCGGCCCTGCCTATCCAAACAGAATATTTCGAAGCATTTGCTAAAATGTTTGAAGTTTATAAATTGTCTGTTCGTTGCCCAAGCTGCGGGTATGAAGCTCTTCATTATTTTTCAGGTTTCGAGGCTTATTATTCTTCATGAAGAAGCCGAGGATGGCAACGCCATGCCTGACCTTGGACGTCCGGTCCAGGCTGTCAGCATGGCCGTCACTAATCTCGTCAAAGTAAGTCAAAATAATACTTGAAACAATTATTTTCCCATTTACAGTTTTCGATACGAACTTTCGATCGTAATTCGTCACTAGATTTACAGTCACGTCCAAAAATTTCGTTTTCTCTAAAATTTAAAGATTCTAAACGTTTCCGGTGAAAAATGTGACTCGTCAGACCGCAGACTTCCGGTCGACAACAAATTCGCCCCGAAATACCAACATTTCCGGCCAAAACTTCGTCCAAGAAATGAACTTTTGTTTTCGACTCGTAAAATCGATTTTTAGCTCGAATATCCAATGAAAAATATGCCGCACGGCGTCCACGTCAGAAAAACAAAGAAAAAAACCCCAAATTTCGCACAAGACAATTTTTAGCGACATTTTGTGATAACAGGTGGGAAAAGAAACGATCAACTCTTCGGACGATGCGTTGCTCAAGCAGGACATGCCAGCAGCGTTACATCGTGTAGAGGGCGCTTCGAGGCTGTTGGAGGAAGCTTCCGGTTTGTTGAAGCACGATCCTTATTCCGGGCCGGCAAGGTAGGGAGCTTCCATTTTGTTTTTATCGAATTTCTCTCAACGGCTGCGTTTGTCGACATAAATTTCGTGCAAATTGTGCACTCGAGTTTCTCGATTTATCGGAAAACAATTTTTTACAAAAAAATCGAAACTTTTCTTGATTTGTAATTTTTTATTTCCATTTCCGCGTCAGGAAAAAATTGATCGAAGGCTCACGAGGAATTCTGCAAGGCACGAGCTCCTTGCTGTTGTGTTTCGACGAGAGCGAGGTTCGCAAAATAATCCGAGAGTGCAAACGAGTCCTCGATTACCTTGCGGTCACGGAGGTCATAGAGACGATGGAGGATCTGATGCATTTTTTGAAGAACCTCAGTCCGTGCCTCAGTAAAGTTTCTCGGGAAATCAGCGCTCGAGAGAAAGAGCTGACTCATCAAGTTCATCGTGAAATCCTAATCCGATGTCTCGATCAAGTAAGTTTCAGGTTTTATTACACGAGACTAAAAATTTGAGTATAATTTCTATTTTTAACGTTGAGCGAATTAACTTTTGGGCCTTGGAGTACACACTGGGTCATTTTGACCCGAAATTTTTTTTCGTAACCGATCGTGTTCGGCACTCAATGGCAAAGAGTTCTTTGGCATTGGAAATCTCAAATTTTGGTCAAAAAATAAAATAAAAACATGAAAACTCAGTTTTTATGGACAAATTCATTTTTTAATGTTGTTAATTATTTATAATAATTAGTAATCATTCTTGGAACGAATTATTCTTGGCAACGAGTGCTTTGGCATTAAAAATCTCAAATTTTGGTCAAAAAAAAAATATAAAAAAATGAAAACTCGTTTTTTATGGACAAATTGAATTTTTAATATTGTCAATTATTTATAACAATTGTTAATTATATTTGGAACGAATTATCCTTGGCAGCGAGTGCTTTGGCATTAAAAATCTCAAATTTTTGTCAAAAAATAAAATAAAAAAATGAAAACTCGGTTTTTATGGACAAATCGATTTTTCTATGTTGTTAATTATTTATAACAATTGTTAATTATTCTTGGAACGAATTATTCTTGGCAACGAGTGCTTTGGCATTGGAAATCTCAAATTTTGGTCAAAAAATAAAATAATAAAACGAAAACTCGGTTTTTATGGACAAATTGATTTTTTAATATTGTTAATTATTTACAATAATTGTTAATTATTCTCGGAACGAATTATTCTTGGCAACGAGTGCTTTGGCATGAAAAATCTCAAATTTTGGTCAAAAAAAAAATATAAAAAAATGAAATCTCGGTTTTTATGGGCAAATTCATTTTTTAATATTGTTAATTATTTACAATAATGTTAATTATTCTTGGAATGATAAAACAGACGAATATCGAATGAATAAAAAATATTTATAAATTATAAATTTTTATAAATTAGAGAAAATACGAAAAACGAGAAATTCCCTGAGCCATTCCCCGAATGGGCCGCCCAGACCCATGTGTGTCTACGGAAGGTCAATAAAATTAACAGCCCCTTCGTGCGCTGTAAATCAGAAAATTATTTAAATTGTTAAATTATTTTTGTAGGTGAAAACTTTGGCACCGATTCTAATCTGTTCGATGAAAATATTCATTCACATTATTTCGGAAGGCGGCAAAGGCGCGGAGGAAGCGGCAGAGAATCGTAATTATTTGTCGGGACGTATATCGGACGAGTTGAACGAGATTATTCGCGTTCTTCAATTGACAACGTACGACGAGGAGGAATGGGACGCGGATCAATTGACGGTAACGATTAATTTCCAATTTTCCATGAAAAAAAATTCCAAAAAATTTAAAAACACATTTTGAATGGCCTGGGGGATAAAAATCGTGAAAAATTTGTTTTTCGGGTGTGCGACAGGTGCTGAAAAAAGCTCAGAGTGCAATAGAGTCGCGAGTGAGGGCAGCGTACGATTGGCTGGACGATGGACGGGCCTTGCGAGGTGGAATCGGTGAAAAAAGTCTTCGCCAGATTCTCGAGCAAGCGGAAAGGTTGTCGGATCGTTATTTGGCCCCGGCTCAAGCGGAACCACTCGCTAAACTTGCCTCGCAGATCGCTACGATGACCGATGCTCTGTGCGAACTTCGCCAGAACGAAAAAGGTCTGTTGGAGAAAATCTTGAGCCTCCGAGTACACACTGGGTCAATTTGACCCCAACAATTTTCACTAAACATGCGAAATTTAACATTTACCGGAATAGGACGGTTTGAAAAATGCTTCGGGTCAGATTGACCCGAGATGTTTCTCGACTTTCGTTTCTTTCGACTTTCCAAATCGTTTTCTCAATTTTCTTTTCAAAGAAAAAGATGCAGGGCGTTAATTTGAATTTTATGGAAAAACAAAGTTTTCCGTTTCCGTGAAATTAATATTTTTTAATTACAAATTCCGCTTCGTAAAAAATTCGGCTAATTATTGAAAATGAAGAGAATCGCGCCAATGAGTTTTTTCTTTTTTTCGTTGAATAGGAAGTACTCCGCAAGCCGAAGCCTTGGCCCGAGGAGTGAAGGAAAAGCTGAACGAGCTTCGATCGACGATCGCGTCTTCTCTGGTGGCTGCGGACAAGTCCGGTGCTGCACAGACAGCGCACACGGTGGCTGGGAGATTGGAGCAAGCGAACAAATGGCTTCTCAACCCGGAGCACGATGATCGTGGTCTCGGGCAACGTGCGATCGCTATGATTATTCACGAAGGAAAAAAGGTCGGCAAAATGATTGAGTTTTTTTTTAAATTTTGATGGATTCCCTTGCGTTGTCACACCGGGTCATTTTGACCCGAATTTATACATTTTTCTCAATAATTTTTCAACAAAAATCGATCAAGGATCTTTAGTGACGAATCGAATACTCGCCGGGTCTCACTGACCCAGTGTGGCTCCGGAGGCTCGACAATTCACGATTTATTCGTGTGGAAATAATTTATTAAATAATTAATTAATTAAATAATTAATCAGTTAATTAAACAATTAATTAAATAATTAATTAAATAATTAATTAAATAATTAATTAAATAATTAATTAATTAAATAATTAATTAATTAAATAATTAATTAAATAATTAATTAATTAAATAATGAATTAATTAAATAATGAATTAATTAAATAATGAATTAATTAAATAATTAATTAATTAAATAATTCATTAATTAAGTAATTAATTAGGATTATCGTTTACATGCTGCGCATGGATCTGAAGAATCAGCAGGCTCTTGCCTACGTAAGAAGAAAAAGATTCAGTCAAATTTTCAAGACTCCACAGAGAACCAGAAAAAATCAATTTAATGATAAAATGATTGAAATTTTAAAAATTGACTTTTCAGGTCGCTGAAGGTTTGCCAGGGATCCACAAGGCAGAGATATTGCAATTATGCGACGACGTCGACAATCTGTCTCGTCAGTTGGGTGAACTGTGCGCCAAAGGCCAGGGCAATAGCATTCAAGCGCAGGAAGTTTCGCGACAGTTGTCGCAGAAACTCCAGGAGCTTAAGAATCGCATACAGCAAGCTGTCGTGTCACGAGTTGTTGAAGACTTTATCGATATTTCGACACCGCTCAAACAATTCACCGATGCTGTTCTCACTCCGGAAGGAACTCATGGACGCGAACAAAACTTCAATGATAAGACTCATGCGCTTCAAACTTTCTCCAACCGGGCTGCGAAAACTGCTAGAATGGTTGCTGCTGGTGGCAAGTCAAACATTTCTCTATACAATGTCTTATTCTTCATTCTATTTTCTTCAAATGAATTTTTCACACTTGTTGTCCATTATTCGTTTTCATGCCCAATCGATTGGTTGCACCTTCACCAAATTTGGAAAATAACTATACAAGATGATTGATCAAATTAATCGTTTAATTAATTAAATTGAACAGATTCAATAAATTCGGAAAATGCAATAAATTCAATAAATTCAATAAAATCAATAAAATCATTAAAATCAATAAAATCAATAAATTCAATAAAATCAATAAATTCAATAAAATCAATAAAATCAATAAAATCAATAAAATCAATAAAATTAATAAAATCAATAAATTCAATAAATTCAATAAAATCAATAAAATCAATAAAATTAATAAAATCAATAAAATCAATAAAATCAATAAAATCAATAAAATCGATAAAATCAAAAAATTCAATCAAATCAATCAAATCAATAAAATTAATAAATTCAATAAAATCAATAAATTCAATCAAATCAATCAAATCAATAAAATTAATAAATTCAATAAAATGAATAAAATCGACAAACTCAATAAATTCACCAAATTCAATAATTTCACTAAATTCGATAAATTTAATAAATTCAATAAATTGAAATAAAATGCCGAAATTGATAAAACTCAAGAAACTATTATAAAAAGATAAAAATCGTTGAATGCTTAACTTTATCAAAACCTCTTACGAAAATGCAGTTTTTTTGTTTACCGAGAATATGCTTCGATTTTCCGACATTGTAATTTCTGCACTAACAAAATACTAAAAAGCGAATTCCAAGTTGATGGTTTTTTGGCACGTAAACGTTTTTTGTAATGAATAAACTTATGAAGACTGTGATGCATATCGATAACAGGAAGCGGAGGTAACAAGAAACTCGCGGAGGCCCTTTCGAGCAGTGCGTCGCAGGTCGAATCGCTGACTCCTCAGTTGGTGAACGCCGGTCGGATCAGAATGACGTATCCGGAAAGTAGAGCAGCTGACGATCATTTTGAAAATTTGCGACAACAATACGCCGAGACGATGCAACGGGCCAGAGCTCTCTGTGACGAAGCGACCGACAGCGCCGATTTCGTGCGAACATCCGAAGAACAAATGCAAAAGCATTCGTTCCTCTGCGAAGAAGCCATCGCCAAAACGCACCCCCAAAAAATGGTCGACAACACTGCGGCGATTGCTCGGCTCGCTAATCGCGTTATTCTAGTCGCAAAGCAGGAAAGCGACAACAGCGAAGATCCTGCTTTCATCCAACGCGTCAACCATTCTGCGGACGTTCTCCAGCAAAGTAAGAAAAACATTTGTCACTTTTTCCTTGAACTTGAACGTCAAATTCTATTTTTCAACATTTTCCCAAAAATCCAAAAAAAATGCAAAAAAAAATCGTAATTTAAAAATTTACGAAATTTTTCAATTTGCGAATTTTTGCAGATGTCGCGCCCATGGTCCAGGACGCCAAAGCCGTGGCAATGAACATTACCGACGCTCCGTCGATATCGCGTTGGCGAGAGAGCAATCGAGCTGTGAGCAAATTTTCTCGTTCCGTCAAAATTTCATACCGAACCTCGCAACGTCCACGTTTACTTTTTCTAAATATTTTTTTTAATTTCTCTGTAGCTTTTGAATACCGTTGGTCAAGTTCGAAAGGCACTCGTCACTCATCCCGATCAGCGAAGCTCTCCTGATCTGTCCCAACTCCACATCAGCAACGGTAAATTATAAAAAAAACAAAAATCTTCACAATTTCTTGGAAAATCTCTCCGGAAAATCCATTTGCTCCAAGAAAAAATTATCATTGTAGTCTCTTGGGATTCTCCGGACGGTTTCAGTACAAAATCAAAATTTTAATCATTGATTTTTATTTGAATTATTAGTTTTTTATTTTTTTGAGCGATTTTAAAATTTTAATTTTTGCTTTTTATTTGAATTATTAGATTTTTTTGAGCGATTTCAAAATTTTAATTATTGCTTTTTATTTGAATTATTAGTTTTTTTAATTTTTTTGAACGATTTCAAAATTTTAATTATTGATTTTTATTTGAATTATTAGTTTTTTTCATTTTTTGAGCGATTTTAAAATTTTTATATTGATTTTTATTTGAATTATTAGTTTTTTTATTTTTTTGAGCGATTTCAAAATTTAAATTATTGATTTTTATTTTAATTATCAGTTTTTTTATTTTTTTGAGCGATTTCAAAATTTTAATTATTGCTTTTCATTTGAATTATTAGATTTTTATTTTTTTGAGCGATTTTCGTTAATTTTTGGAATTTTCCGATAGAAATGGCTCCGCCAAGGCCACCGTTGCCTGGCGGCGAAGTTCCACCGCCGCGACCTCCGCCTCCAGAAACCGACGACGAGGACGAAATGTTCATGCACGCTCCGCAGCCGAATCAGCCAATCATGGTACAGCTCGTTCCTCGCACAACGAGCAATTCTCATTCTAATGATTTTTTATGAATTTTCGCAAAGTTTTAGAAATCAGCGATCGAATTATCGCGAATAATGAATTTTATGATTTCGCAACTCGTAGATGGCTGCTCACGGTCTTCATCAAGAAGTGAGACAATGGTCGAGCAAGGACAACGATATTATTGCTGCAGCGAAAAAAATGGCGATTCTGATGGCTCGACTGTCCGGGCTGGTGCGAGGCGAAGGCGGAAACAAACGTGACTTGATAGCTTGCGCTAAAGCGATCGCCGAAGCTTCCCAGGAAGTTACTCGTCTTGCCAAGGAGCTTGCTCGCGAATGCACGGACAAGCGCATTCGAACGGTAAATTTGGTTTTTTCCACTTTTCTTTTTTATTTACAAACGATTTATTTATTCGTCGAGTTGATTCGGAGAAATAGAGTCAAGGATTCTGATCCGCACGAATGAACCCTCCGTGGTCATGCGTTCTAGAAATAACGCGCTGGTCACACGGGGTCTGAGTGACCCAGCGATGTTTAAACGCTCGCCGCGTCGCCAGTATCGTTCCCAACGACACATAAAAATTCAGGACGTTAGTTTGAACCTTTCAGAATGAGAATATCGTGCCAAAGAATTTTTATCCAATTTTCAAAATGCCGAAAAAAAATCGGCAAGGAAGCAATGTGTATAAACAAAAATTTTCTTCCGGCACGCCGAAGCGACGTTGCAGAGGATGCCAACCGTCTCGGGCGCCCCAATAACTTGTTAGTAATTCTCGCTCAAAATTGCGCTCGGGGTCATTTTGACCCCTGGTCACCACGGAGGATTAACTAGGAGGAGGAAACTAGAAAAATCTGGGACTCTGAAGTTTCAAACGTTGACATTCCACGAAATTTCGTTTATCCATTAATTATTTATTGAATTTAGAAAATTGTTGCAATTTTTCGTGTCGATCGAGTTGTTACGTGGCAAAGGAAAATCGTTTTACTGTCCGGACCGAATATTGAATAACAATTACGAGTTCTGCTCAAGAAAAAACAGAATTTTCTTGCATTCCAACGATGGAAACTTCAGCATCGATAAAAATCTCTCATTTGTCTGTGGCTTTTTTCCTATTTCACAGAACTTGCTCCAAGTTTGCGAACGGATTCCAACCATAGGAACACAGCTGAAAATTCTCTCCACCGTCAAAGCCACGATGCTCGGAGCACAAGGTGAGTGTTTGTTTTTCTTTTCACCGTCTCACCGGAACGTCAAAAAATATTGCAGCAGCGTGAAGATGTTTATTTTTATATTATTTTATTTTAAAAACTCTCCGAATTGCAATTTTCTAATTATTTTTTTTACCGTCTTACCGGAACGTCGAAAAATATTCCAGCAGCGTGAAGATTTTAATTTTAATTTTATTTTATTTTAAAAACGCTCCAAATTGCAATTTTCTAATTGTTCTTTTTTATCGTCTTACCGAAACGTCGAAAAATATTCCAGCAGCGTGGAGATTTTTATTTTAATTTTATTTTATTTTAAAAACGCTGCAAATTGCAATTTTCTAATTGTTTTTTTTTACCGTCTTACCGGAACGTCGAAAAATATTCCAGCAGCGTGAAGATTTTAATTTTAATTTTATTTTATTTTAAAAACGCTGCAAATTGAAATTTTCTAATTTTTTTTTTTTTACCGTCTTACCGGAACGTCGAAAAATATTCCAGCAGCGTGAAGATTTTTATTTTTATTTTGTTTTATTTCAAAAACGCTGCAAATTGCAATTTTCTAGTTGTTTTTTTTTACCGTCGTACCGGAACGTCGAAAAATATTCCAGCAGCGTGAAGATTTTTATTTTTATATTATTTTATTTTAAAAACGCTGCAAATTGCAATTTTCTAATCGATTTTTTTCACCAGGTACGGAGGAAGATCAAGAAGCGACGGACATGCTTGTTGGAAACGCGCAAAACCTGATGCAGAGCGTTAAAGAAACGGTGAGAGCTGCGGAATGCGCGAGCATCAAGATCCGCACGGCATCGGGCATGAAGCTCCGTTGGGTTCGTCGTCAGCCATGGTATCAGTACTAAAAAGTGTCATATTGCAAAAAAAAAGTATAAACACGTGTCATCGATCGCCAAACAAACGGGCGAGCTTCATCGTAACGCGTTCAAAGCGTTTCCGGTTGATCGTTGCGTCGTAAACGAAAAAAAAAACAAAAAAACAACCGAATTTCAATCTTCCTCAGTAAATTTTGCTTCCACGCCTTAGACTTGTAATTCCTGTGATGAAACAGAAAGAAAATGTGCCTCTTTGCATCCGCAAAAAGTGATTTTTATGAAAAAGCCTTTGAAACGTTATCGTGAGGGAAAATTTAGTCGTTTCGTATTCGGGAGACTCGCCTTACGGACAAAAACGTCCGAGTAGTCAATTCATTCAAAATTTCTCTTCGTTCTTGTTGAAGGAATATTATTTATCGTGTTTTTTAGCGAAATAACTGTTGCAATTTATTGACTAATCGAATTTATTGAATGAGCTTGAAAACGCGTGCGAATTTACATGCTTTTCGTCCAATTTACAAATTGACAAAAACCATTTTTTATCGTGATGAACGAAGCAATAATAATATTAGAATCCGCGATGAATTTTTCCGGCGAAAAGATTCGGGATTGAGCCTCCGTGGGGACCAGGGGTCAAAATGACCCCAGCGCAATTTTGAGCTAGAATTACTAACAAGTTATCGGCGCGCCCGAGACGGTTCGCATCCTCTGCAACGTCGCTTCGGCGTGCCGGAAGAAAATTTTTGTTTTTACACATTGCTTCCTTGCCGATTTTTTTTCGGCATTTTGAAAATTGGATAAAAATTCTTTGGCACGATATTCTCATTCTGAAAGGTTCAAACTAACGTCCTGAATTTTTATGTGTCGTTGGGAACGATACTGGCGACGCGGCGAGCGTTTAAACATCGCTGGGTCACTCAGACCCGTGTGACCAGCGCGTTATTTCTAGAACGTATGACCACGGAGGGTTCATCCTGAAAACTGAAATTAAGGAAAAGCATAATGGAGATTCTCGTCAGGAGAAAAATCATTTTTATACTGCAATTTACCCGAAATATTTACATATTTAAAAAAAAGAACAAAGAAAGCAATCACGACAATCAGTTTATTAGCAAAACTTATTAATATTCTATGTATTGTGTTATAAATAATGAAAAATTATGAACAAAAGCTCTGTACGAACAAAATAATTATGTAACGTGTATCGTAATTGTTTATCGAGGCAGTACTGTCGCTCCCAGAATCACTGTTCGGAATTTGATCAAATTTGGTACAGCAGTGGATTATGATAAGAAAAAAATCCACTCAAATTTTCAAGACTCCACAGAGAACCAGAAAAAAGATATTCGCATTGGTAATTTCATGAATTTAACGTCGATTTCATACGTTTCATACATTTCATTGTATTCTTTCGGTTATCACAAAATTTAATCAATTTCTCAATATTTAGATTTTCCTAAAGAAGCTCCTTCAATTCATGAAACTATCAAAGCGAATAGGATTTTTTCTCGTTCTCTGTAGCCTCTTGAAAAATTGACTGGATCCTTTTCTAATCCTAATCTACGACTGCACCAAATTTTATCAAATTCTAAACACTAATTCTAAAACCGACAGCACTCCCTTTGACTCTATATATGATGAAAAATCGTAACATCGTCCTTCGGAGTTTGGTTCAAATTCGTAACATACGATTTCTGTTGTTAATTAGCCAAATCGATTGAAAACAAAAGTTTAAATGTGTGTGTTCGTACTAATGCGACACGATGTTTCTTAATAAATGAACCTGCTGTTGGATAAACCTGTATAAATATATCCGTCGATGAAAAGTTAATCCCCGAGGAATGCAACGAGTGTGTCGATTCATTATCTCCTTCCCTGCTGTGACATCACTTTTGTTGATAACAGCTGAAATCGCTTCCCCCGCCATCTGGCAACTTTACGAAGCAACGAAGCAAAGCAAACGACCGGCGAAAAGATAATGCAGAGAAAAAAAAATCGATTCCGGTTTATAACACACTGCAGGGAGGAAACGAGAACAGCAGGAAACTGACAACACACACCCTATAGATTAGCTACTTTCAATATGGCGACCATAGCATTTTTCACGTCGCGACAAACGATCCTCCTGTAAATGTCGAACGTGTACGATTTTTAACGTTTTTTTTCGTTCGTTCTCTTTCGCGTGTTTTTCTCCAGTTATTTGGGCATCGTCATGAACGCTTAGTAAGTACAGACAATATCATTTGATTATAAAGTTTCTCGACTCGATTATTTACACTCGTTGATCCTGACGAAGCGACCAACTGCTCGGGTCTGTATGACACGTTTCTAACTTCTAGTGCTTCGAGGATACGATACAGTTGCTGATTAGAAATTGGAATTCAACGAAACTCTCTGCCATATTGCAGAGATTCAGTTTTTGACAACAAATCGTACGGGCTTTGTTGCTCACGCCGCTGTCACGTTTGTTTACGTGCGAAACGTCACTTTCGTATCTGACACTTTTTGCCTATGACTGAAGCATCGAAAAATAGTTTTTAAACGTATAAGCACGCATGGACGAAAGTTTACAGTCTCGGGATAATTAACCGTATTTTTTTCGGTGTTTTTATCAATTGCGATTCCATAACCAACAAACGAAAACGTTCGCGAACAGAAATGAGCCTCAAACTGACGATTTTCCGGATTTTTCCATTTCATAAATGAGAATCACGCTCCAACACGATTCGCGATGTTTTCCGCGATCAAGAGCGACCCGGAACGTTTTTTTCGATGTTTTTATCAATTACGATTCCATAACCAACAAACGAAAGAGTTCGCGAACAGAAATGAGCCCGAACCGACGATGTTTTGAATCATTCGATCTTAAAAATGCGATTCACGCTTTCCAGCGACCAAGAGCGACCCGGAATATCGGGAAATTCCTTCGACCGGTGGGTCCAGCGTTCAGATTTGCCGCACGAAACGACAATGAGCAGAATGCAGCATCAGTATTGGGTAACGAAGCAAACGCTGTCGCGTAAACTGGGCAAAAAGGAAGACGAGTGCATCGTCGCGTCAGACGCGGAGTTAGACGCCAAGTTAGAACTTTTCAGAAGCATCCAAGAGTCCTGCGCGTTTTTGCAACGAGTAATCGATAAATATCAAGAACGTTTGTGCAGTAAGTCGAAGAATTTGCAAGAAAAATTGTCAAGTTTCTCAGGAAATTAAACGCGCACGTTTTGCAGATTTAGCGCAGGAGGAAAATTCCATGGGACGCTTTTTGAAGGAAGCCGGCAAACAGGACAAAACGAGAGCCGGCAAAATGATGTCCGCGGTTGGCAAATCTTTGTCTTACTCCGGACAGCAGAGACTCGCACTGCGCGCACCGCTCGTCAGACTCTACCAGGAGGTTGAAACGTTCAGACGCCGAGCCATTGAAGACACTCTGCAAAATGTACAATCCATGGAAAAAGCTCGTACCGACTATCGAGCTGCTTTGTCTTGGATGAAGAATATATCTCAGGAATTGGATCCCGACACCTCCAAGCAACTGGAACGCTTCAGAAAAGTTCAGATTCGTGTCAGAAGGTGAAGCTGCTCATCAACTTTTTCTAAACGCAATTTTACGTTGCTGGGGCAATTGATCGGGAATTTTGAACTCTTGAATTTCATTTTTTGAGGAAAAGGATTTTAGGGGACAAGGAATTTTGTGATGGAATGAGAAATTCTTTGGAAACTGTCGCAGCAACGAGATTCGGGATAAAAAAATTAGGGAGCTCAATAAAATTGATATTTTTATTCGTTGAATGAATTAAATGAATGGAAATTTTATAGTTTCCATGGCAATTGATCGGGAATCCTAAAAAACGGCAATTATTTGAGTTGAAGTTCATTTTTGGAGTAAAAGAATTTTAGGGGACAAGGAATTTTGTGATGGAATGAGAAATTCTTTGGAAACTGTCGCAGCAACAAGATTCGGGATAAAAAAATTAGGGAGCTCAATAAAATTGATACTTTTATTCGTTGAATGAATTAAATGAACGGAAATTTTCTAGTTTTCATGGAAATTGATCGGGAATCCTAAAAAACGGCAATTAATTCAGATGAAGTTTATTTTTGTCGTAAAAGAATTTTAGGAGCTCCAGAATTTAGTAACAAAATAGAAAATTCTTTGAAAATCGTCGCAGCAACAACGATCAGAGAAAAATTAGGAAACTAAATAAAATTGATATTTATATTCGTTAAACGAATAAATCTAAATTTTCCATTTCCCATGGCAATTGATCAGGAATCCTGAGCAACGGCTTCTCAATAATTCGCCGAATATTTGCATGAATTTTATTTTTCGCGTAAAAAAATTCCAGGAGCCTCGGAATTTAGTAACAAAATAGAAAATTCTTTGAAAATCGTCGCAGCAACAAAAATCAAAGAAAAATAAAGTTGATATTTTCATTGGTACACAGGGATAAGAGTGCCTTCGATAACCAAGCTCTGGACTGTCTGCAAAAAGTGGATTTACTGGCAGCAGCCCGATGCAATATGTTTAGTCACGCGTTGGTGTTGTACCAGAGTACGCTGTTGAATTTTACGATAAAATCAGCCCAAGCGTACGCGACGATAGCGAACAGTTTCAAAGGATACCAAAGATACGATTTTATGATCGTGAAGGAGCTGGCAGAATCGTCGATAAGATTAGCGAAAGAGACGAACGATGAGGAGGGCGGGGAAGACAAAGACAAGTAAGGCGACAAGGCAAAAGGAGATTTATTATGTACATTTTTCTTACAAAAGGTTCCGTTTGTCAAGGACTCTGTTTATTTCAGATCATTATTTTTCGGCGCCGAGTACCACGACAGTGTGGAACAAGCTGAGGAAGCGAGCACGATAGACGATGGGCGTCGCGAAGGGCTCGACGAAAAGCTCGTAAACATCGACACTGACCCGAGTAACATCGCAAGCGGAGATTTTTCTAAATCGAATTTCCCTCAAAGTTCCGATAACAAATCCACCAACAACAATCAATCATTTCCAAGAGACGATGACAAAGATTTCTTGAGTCAGATGCTCGGCAGAGAGAGCAAAGGATCGAACGACATAGAGGCGCATAATTTTCAGCTGGAAAAAAGTTTAGTCGAGTTGGACATTGCGATGGATTCGTTTAGCGAGAACGGAGCAGTGTTTGATTTCAACAAAGCGACGTCTCTCGCGAGCCAAAACCCGCAAGAACCAAATAATCAACAGTCGCTGCAGCTATTAACTTCGGAAAATGTTGCTTTGCTCGAGGACATTTTGAACAGTGGTCCGAGCGTGGATGACGAATGGGGGGGCTCTATTTCTAACGACACGTTTTTACCGCCAGGAATTTTGAAGCAAAGTCTCGGGGACGCTATCTTGGGAATTGGCGATACTCGAGGGGGAGCTACGGAAAAGGCAAGTTTTTTTTATTTAATTTTACCCTTGGAGTACACACTGGGTCAATTTGACCCGAGGCGTTTTTTTTCCGGTAAATATGCATTCTTCGCTTGAAAATTCAATACCAAAGCTTGCCATCCAATGCAAATGAATGGGTAACGAAAAATTGTTTGGGTCAAAATGACCCAGTGTGTACTCGAAAGGAGTTTCGGTACGAAAATTGAAATATTGATAATGAAAACGCAAATTTCACACGCCACATCCTTGACACAGCATGAATCACAATTTCTTAACTTATTTGACGCAGAAAGAACACGTTGGAAAAGGTAACGACAAGTCCTGGTTGGATTTGTTTGCCGAATTGGATCCATTGACGAATAACTCAATGGAGAGTCTGACGAAATCAGGGGACAGCAACGCTCCAGCTTAAGGATCGATGGATCTCACGGTAAAAGGATTGTGCTGAATAAATGCTGGAAAATCGAGGCAAAGAAGGTTTTTGGGGAAGCCGGGCGAGACTCGCCGGACGTTGAAACGCGCTCGGGTACTTAATCATGATTTTTCGTTGGGTAATGATCGAAATTGGATCCGGGCCGTTTGGCCGGGAGCGTGAACGCAATCGACATTGAGAATCTTGATCGAAAAAGTAAAAGATTAATTATAAAGCTAAATATTTATTCGTCATTGTCCAAAGCGAAACATTCCAAAGATGTAGTTGTAACGAATATTTGCAAGGAAAGTGTGTGTTGTTCGACGTTGAGTTTTGGTCGTTGAAATGAAATAAATGGGAAATGTTTATTTTTGCGCGTCAGCTTGGAGCAGGAGCGCCATTTTTATTAGCCTCCTCCTAATTATCATTGAAATTCGACTTCATCTCGAAATATATTTCTTTCTAGTCATGGGATTAATTCAAAATTGTCGCCACAATAAAATGTCTAATTATAAAATTTACTATACAAAGTTATATTAAAAAGTATATCAAAAAAGTGCGACATTATTTTTCCATCCTTCGTGGCGCCCTGGATATTGTGAAATTCAACTACTGCGAGGACCACAAAGAAACCTTTTTGTTTTTTTTTGCATTCTTGATTTTTTTTTCTCGCTAATTGACTCAACCTATGTAACAAAATAAATATTTCGGACTAGCGATACGCGGTGTGGTAAGTGCTGTTAAATAAATATACCTAAAGAACCAATTGATCAATGTTTGTTTCGGCGGCTCGGTAGCAACATCACGGATTACTTTAGGCGCCTATACTACTGTATGGGAACAGATCCCGTTGCATTTATCATTCAGCATTTCCAATCTTGCTAAAATTCGCTCCATCAAGTTTTTTAAAAACGAATATGGCTCATGATATCGTTCAAGGATCAAAAAATTGAGCCATCGCGGTTTTTACTCTGAAAAATAAAGCAAAATTCACAATTTTTGATTAATTAATTTTTTCGGTCAATTTAATTTCTACGCAATCATCGAAACCATTGACTTACTTATCAAACAATTGAGAATCTTTAGTGTGACGTAATTGCTGTAGAATTTGATAAAGCCCCAATTCGCGTAGACGTGCTTGGCGTTGAGCAGCACCGGGTTCTTCTCGCCAGACCAAATTGCACACGCAGAATATTGCGGCCACCTTGAGTTTAACATTACTGTGCATCTTGAATAAATAAATAAACATCAAGCTGTTAGTATTTGCATTGAGAGATAACGATTAATCAGCTTGAGGCATCAGCCCATTCAAACTTTTGCTCCAATTTGTTTTACAAGTTGTTCAATAAAATTAAACAATCGAATCACTTTTTTTGTCGAAGACCCACGAATTTCACGAACGAACGTTCAAAAATTATCACGCTATTTGCATATCAATCTTAATTATTATAACTAAGTTTTCTTGATTATTCAATCTTAAGTATTTGATGAAGTTTTCGATTAAAATTTTAATTAAGATTTTTAAGATTTTATAATTTATTTAAATATCTTGTTATTATTATTTCATTATTCTATTATTTCATATTATTATTTTATTAGTCAATTATTTATTTGCTATTTTTACTATTTGTTTATTATATGTTTATTATTTATTTATTATTTGTTTATTATTTATTTATTATTTATTTATTATTTATTTATTATTTGTTTATTATTTGTTTATTATTTATTTATTATTTATTATTCATTTATTATTTATTTATTATTTATTTATTATTTATTTATTATTCATTTATTATTTATTTATTCATTGTTTATTTATTTTTTATTTTTAAATTTAATTATTGAATAATATTCAATAGATTTGGCGGATTCTTTGTCCCGAATTCGAAATAATTGTTGTGGCAAAAGTTGAAATATCAATGACTCGAAGGTTTGTCGTCGTGTGTGAAGGAATTTAAAAAATCTCACCATATAATCCATAAGTTTTTTGAGGACATCTTCGTTAGCCATAATGTGATCCCGTGCGCGATCTCCATCAGCAACATTGGCGAGGATGCAGAGCGCTTGTTCCTTAACATCGGCTGGATGTTCCGGGTCTTCGAGAACGAGTACGACCGCTTGCATAACGTGAGCGGCGTGTTCGTCCATAATCCGATCGATGTGTGCCTTGGTGGAGAGCAAATTCCGAAGCAAACCGAGCGTCTTCATGAGGACCGCGAGCTCCGGATCAGCCAGCAGTCGAAATATTTGATCGGTTCCGAGACACGAGAGTATTTGCGATTTGACACGTTGCTCCGCTTGGAAAGCTACGTTCATCAAAGCCCATATGCCGTTTAATCGTAACGATGGATCTGGTCGTTTCGTCAACGAGCAAAGAAGCTCCACGCCACCGGATTCAAGGATCGGCTCCTTGCTCGGACTGAACTCCAGGAGTAAATTGCACAGTGTACTCGATGCTACCGTCAAGAGATCCTCTTCGCCCACCCATCGTCCTGCACGACATTTTCAATCATTTTAACATTCGAACTTTCATCACGCAGCCCGAAGCAATTAAACGATACGACCGAGTTGGGGTAAAAGTGTAAAAGAATCTTTCAATGATATTGGCCTCTTGTGAATACACACTGGGTCAATTTGACCCCGAGGCATTTTTGAAACATGCATTCTTTGTTTTTTTAGTGAATCTTCAATATTTTATGGGCCTAAATATCTTTTTCGACGAAAACACGAATTCGTCGCTATCGAATGCGAAATAATCGGTAACGGGAAATTGTTCGGGTCAAAATGACCCAGTGTGTACTCGAAAGGAGTTTCGGTACGAAAATTTAAATATTGATATTGAAAACGCAAATTTTATCAAATTTTGCATCCGTCTAGTTATCGAATTATTAATATTTGCCTCCTATAAGTACACACTGGGTCAATTTGACCCCGAGGCATTTTTGAAAGGTGCATTCTTCGTTTTTTTTCTTGTAGAGACGTTTTTTTTTAGTGAATCTTCAATATTTTATGGGCCTAAATATCTTTTTCGACGAAAACGAAAATTCGTTGCAATCGAATGCGAAACAATCGGTAACGGGAAATTGTTCGGGTCAAAATGACCCAGTGTGTACTGGAAAGGAGTTTCGGTACGAAAATTTAAATATTGATATTGAAAACGCAAATTTTATCAAATTTTTTCATCCGTCTAGTTATCGAATTATTAATATTTGCCTCCTATAAGTACACACTGGGTCAATTTGACCCCGAGGCATTTTTGAAAGATGCATTCTTCGTTTTTTTTCTTGTAGAGACGTTTTTTTTTAGTGAATCTTCAATTTTTTATAGGCCTAAATATCTTTTTCGACGAAAACGCGAATTCGTTGCAATCGAATGGGAAACAATCGGTAACGGGAAATTGTTCGGGTCAAAATGACCCAGTGTGTACTGGAAAGTAGTTTCGGTACGAAAATTTAAATATTGATATTGAAAACGCAAATTTTATCAAATTTTGCATCCGTCTAGTTATCGAGTTATTAATATTTGCCTTCTATAAGTACACACTGGGTCAATTTGACCCGAGGCGTTTATTCGAATCGTTGTATTCCGGTAAATATGCATTCTTCCTTATTTTTCTTTTGTAGAGACGTTTTTTGTAGCGAATCTTCAATATTTTATGGGCCTAAATTTATTTTTTGACGAAAACGAAAATTTCAACACTTTCGTTGCCATCGAATGCAAATGAATCGGTGACAGAAAATTGTTCGGGTCAGAATGACCCAGTGTGTACTCGAAGGACTAGTTGATTCGAAATTGAATGCACTTTCCAAGAGACTTGCTTGGCGAAATCATTGAACGATAAAAATTGGCAAGACGTTGAGTGTCGCTATTTTTGTTTTTTTGTTTTTTGCTTTTGCAGTGAATTGTAAGAGATTATTATTCGATCGAGAACGATCGAATGAAGGACTCACCCTCCAAACCCTTGTCAGCACCGTGGAGCAATTGCATCAAAGGTCGCCAGACAGCATGATCTTGAAAAGTGGTGCGTAACTGTTGGACACTCCTCGAAAGTGAATGGAGACATCTAACAGCTGCTAAACGGACCCTCGGTCCTCCCGGGTCTTGGAGACCCGCGACTACTTGTTCCATGAGATTTTCAGTTTCTATTATCCTTTTCCTTATATCTTCGTCGTTGGCACCGAGCGAAGCGAACGCTCTGAAGGCTGCTTGCCTCATATCTTGAGTCAACGAAGCGTCTTGCACCTGACAAATGTCACTGGTTACTCTCGCCTTTGGCGCGATACGTTTTAGGGATGAAGTTGGTTGTTTCGGGGGATTTACCTGAGGATGAGGTTTCAAGAGTTCGGCAAGTGTTGGGATGAGGTGATTGCTTATCGATGCTAAACGCTGCAGATCTGTGTCGACCTCGGTCAAGTAAGCGAGCGTTTCCGCGGCGGCTATGCGTTCGCGCGCCGGTCTATCTCGATGGCAGAGTCGCACGAGGCACGGTAACGCCCGGTAAAGCACTCGAGGATCCATCGCAGGAAGAGCTCCGGCTCTGTGCATGTACGCTACGCATCTCGCTGCTTCCAATTGCACCAACGAACTTTTTTCACGTCCCATTAGTTGGCCGAGCAAGACGGGCACCAATCTGCTTTGCGAAGCTTTGTTGCTGCTGCTGTTGTTGTTGTTGGTCGTCGTCGCTGCGACCATTACCGAAACCGTGTGATTCCGGTAACACATCTTTGCCAAACACGCCAATGCTGGCAACTGCACGTCCGACAATGGCGATTCTAATTGCGTTGCCAGCGTCTGGACTGCACCACTTTTTGATAATGCTATTTGCTCGTCCACTCCCTGTCGGAGTTAATTTTTTTATTAGTATTCAGATCTTGATCATTTTTTCTAGAATAGCATCACGAACAGCGTTTTGCTTTATTCCTTTGTATGCTCGAACGAATGAGCCTGAAGTTTGAAACGTTGGAATGCAACAAAACATTTTTAGTAACGATTCGTTTATTTTTTTAAAATGGTCCAAATTTTCTGAGCCGATTTACATTTCGGTCCGCAAAATCGATCGGTTTATCGTCGTAAATACATTCTGCATTTGGATAACGAGCGTTGATTAAGTAAAAATGGAATTTTGTTGCGTTTGAACGATGCAATCCCCTCCGATCATTGCCATTTGTGATCGTTACTGTAAATCGTTATTTCGAATAGCGAAAAATTGAATCTAGAAAGCCAGAATCCCGACAATTGGAATGCAACAAAAAATATGAGTTTTTATTGATAATTCGAGTGCACACTGGGTCAATCTGACCCGAAGCATTCTTCAAATCGTTGTATTCCGGTAAAAACGTGTTTTTTGGTTTTTTGGAGACCAAAACGTTCGTTGCCGTTGCATGACGAAAACTTTTTGGGGTCAAAACGACCCGGTATGCACCCAAAAAAAAAATGGACAAAATTGTCCAAGTTTTTCGAGTTTATCGTCGAAAAAACATTCTGCATTTGAATATCGAGCGACGGCTCTGCTTACCATGCACGCGGTGGTCAATATGGTGGCCACGCACATTTGGCAAGTTATGGAGCAATTGCCCAGTTGGAGCAAATGGGAGACCATCAAAGGATCCTGATAGATCGCGCGCACCGGCACCACCGAGTGTTGGAAGATGGTCCTTAAGCATCGTAAGCAAGCTTCGATCAAGAGACTAGTTGTTTTTTCAAAGCCGCCAGCGCCGGCTTGTTGGATGGACAGAAGGACTTGAAGGACCATCGGAACGACGCCGAGGTCTATGAGAGCCAGGACATGCTGGTCGGTGCCTTTGGCCAGGGATCCCAAGGTCACGGCGGATTCCAAGCGAACGCGATCGCCGATAGTGCCAGAGGTATCGCCCAATAGTTGGAGCAGTCTGGGCACGACGCCTTGTGCGATTACGGATCCTTTTTGTCGGTTACTTCCGATGACGGAATTCTTGAGACAACTGATCGCCAAGCAGAATAAACGACAAGGTGACTTTTTGTTGATTTATTATTATTGCAAGTAAACATCGCGAAGTAAACTCACATTATAGCTTCAAGGCACTTTTGAGAGTCCGGTGAATATAGCTCGTCGATATAACTCCTCGAGCTCTCAACATCCTACGACGCAATCACAATAATTATTCTCATTTAATTACGAGGCAGAATTTTGATAGATGAAAAAAGGGGGAAAAGTTTCTTTCGCTCGGCGATCGGCCGGTTTTCTCGATCGGAACTTTAGAGCATGCGGAATTCCTTACCATAAAGGGCTGCATCAACGAAACCATCTTTCAAACGCTCTTCTTTACACGTGCATTCGCGGATAAACCTCACGAAGGATTATGCAAGATCCATCACTTTGATATTTCGCCACGAGAATATCAGCCAACTATTTTGTTGGTTATTACATGAGCCTCTCAGTATTCCATCGCCCGATGACACCGAGCCAGACTTAGCGCTTTTAGATTTTGGCTCGTACTATACCTTCGATCTTATATATACGTTTTATTTTTAAGGCCAGCTTTTCATCGACGACCATCTCTCGTACTTATTGCGCGCGCGACTGCCCCTTTCACCAGTTACGTGATTCGTCCTGTGACTTTGAAGGATTCTAATTATTCGTTACTGATACCGAGAATCCGGCCAATCGCACACTAGCTTACATCCCAAGGTTACTTTCCATTTTATTTTCCACCAGTCGCGCGCATTCTTTTCCATGCGGCCACGGGCCTAAAAATCTCGCGGAATAACAATTGTTTACCCTCGTCGGTATCAGCTCTCAATCGCGTAAACATTTTCCTCGATTTTCGCTAAAAACTTTAGCGAATTTACAAGTTTTTGAGGATTCCAAGTGAACAAGGACTTTGCAACTTATGTCTCCGTGAGTTCCTCGCAACTTTCTTCTCAGTCTGTAAATATTTTGTCCCAAGAAACAGAGAGGTTATGTGTCCCCGAGAGGTTAGGATTTCCTTGTCCTCGAAAAATACAACAAAGACATGAAAAGCTTGTTGAAAAATGATAAACAGACGGAAATTTGTTTTCTCGATCATCATTTTTTCGTAAATACTTTCTAGGGCCCGCAAGAATCGTATAAATATCGTTAGCAATGTCAGGCAGTGATCGAGAAGATTCAATCACGACGTTGAACACGGCGCTCAACAAATCCATGATATTGATGGATAGTCCGTTAGAGCCTAAGAATAAGACAAAGGCTGGTAAGCTCATTAAAATCAATGAAAAAATCCAGCCCGCGAGTCCCTCTTCCGAAGCTCTGCCCGCCGTGCGTAAGAGTATTCTGAAAAAATCAAAAAGTCAAGATATTTCAGAAGATCTTGATTCCACGAGGGATATTGGCGAAGAAGAGTTGGATCCTTCGCCCGAAAATGCAGAATCCACGCAAAACCACTTGCCAAGACCGCACAACGTAAGCAATTATTTTGCTGCCCATTTTGTCCTAACGAGCGAGAGCCGATTTTCATTTCCTTGATTTTCAGCTCCAAGACTTCCTCAGAGAAGATTCCATCATTTTGGACCCGACACATTCGACCTTTGACTTGGCAGATTTGTCGGACAGTGAAGAAATGTGGGTCATCGACATTCCAAAGACCGTAAGCGCACATTTTGTACAAACAACTCATCCGCTTATTGGGAAATTTCGGTTTTGAAGGTTGAATTCAGGAAAATCGGAAAATTACGTACGTGTACGTTTTAAGGACGTATGCGAAATTTTCGATGGATAGAATTCCTCCAAATTTGCATCAAACAAAGAAAATAGCGATTTCTAATAGCTCGCGCAATTTTAAGAGATTCCACCGTGTAGAAGTCGAGATATTTATTTATAAAAATCACAATTTTCAATAGTTTCTCATAAGAGCGTAAAAGTTGCAATTTTCAACATTAAATATTTCGATTTCCAAATGATGAAGCCTCTTAAAACTTTGGATACACTTTCATGCAACATCGAAGAAACTTTATTCAGTTTTTTAAAAAAATCGTCCGTAAAATTTGTATAACAAATCGGTCGTAAAATAAATGAATTTTGTTTGTTCAACTTGCCACGTTCGTTTCACCATGTAGAAGTCGAGATATTTATTTATAAAAATCACAATTTTCAGGACTTTCTCATAAGAGCGTGTGTTAAAAGCTGCAATTTTCAACATTAAATATTTCGATTTCTAAATGGTGAAGCCTCTTAAAACTTTGCGTACACTTTTGCGTAATATCGAAGAAGCTTTATTTAGTTTTTCAAACAAAATCGATCGTAAAATTTGCTCGAAATTTTGTTTATTCTATAAAAAATACAGATTGTCTCGGACAATCTTGGATTTAGAGTATGTTGTTCTTTGGTCAATTCGTAACAACTTTTTTAAATGAACTTGGGCTCGCAAACCATTTTGTCTGTAAGAAAACCTGAAAACGAAATTTTAGATTTTACCGTCGCCGTACAACGTCCGCCGTTGAATTTTCAGGTCGACCCGAGAAAGTTGAGCGGCCAAAGGTTGTCGTTAGGAAAGAAATCGAAATTAAAGATCGGGGAGGATCGATATTGCGCAGTGAATAGGAACAACGTGGGCAGTCTAACGTGGGTTTTCAATACAGGCCAAAAAACAAAACCATACAAAGCGGGTGAGTATCGAAAAGCAATGAGAAACGATGAGATTATGAGGAAAAACAAAAACAGCCGTTGATTGAAACATTTTTCCATGGATTTTCATCGCCAAATAAAATTCAGTCAACGTCACACCAACGGCGGCAGTAACGATCAGACGAAAACTACCGACGACTGCGAAACAAGTTCCCGAGCCTTCGGACACGAGCGCCGTGCCATTTCCGTCGAATTTAAAAATTCGCCATCCGTTTTTTGGTCCTAGCGAAGATATCAAAAATTCGTTGCGTATCAAAATGGCAAGTAAATGAGAAAACTATCGAAAAAAATTTCTATGCAATTGTACACACTCAATTTTTTATCCGTATTATTAATATTTTATGAATAAATGCATTTCCGGATGCGCTAGAAACAACTTATCAAGAAATTACCTTTTTCTCGAATCAGCCGAATTCGTCGACAATGAAAATTAAGCTGCAAACGACATTTTAACGAATTCTCCTTTATTAAAAGTTTTTACAAATTCTTTATCAATCCCGAAAAGTTCTTTTTCCATTTTCAAAGGCTCAACGACTTAATCTCATAATTAGCCCTTCCAGTGCCACAAATACCGGATCCTTCGTCAGGTGCATAAAGAAAAACGAAACGTGAACAAAACTCGATTTTTTGTTTCCCAGAAAAATGCAGTTTTGCAATTTCGTAAGAAAAAAACATCGAGATCCTTTTTTTCGTGGTTCGTTTTTCACTAGATCGACAAAAGTCAATGAGTGGAAAGTTTCCAGTGATAATTTTCATGTCCCTCGTAGACTCGCGACGTGTTTAGGCGGATCTGGGGCTGAGGAATTTTTTATAGTTGCGGGATAAAAAGTCGAAAAAGTTGGTTTGTTTTTTTTGAAAATGAGTATAATTTGTATTGTCCATGCGGATGATGCTCTCTTGAGTGGAAGGAAGAGCGAGAAAAAAGACGTTGCAAATATTTGGGAAATGTTGGTTAACAATTGAACAAAAAATCGAGGGCAACGATCCAAAATCGGTGCTGCAATATTTTTTTTCTCCATCCAACAATGAAAATCGATATTTTTCGATGGCTAGTAAGCGCTGGTTTCAATAAAAACAATATTTCGTCAGCAAATTCATAGAAATATCGGTCAACGTGACATTTTAATGTTAACAATAATGGCGTAGAAGATTTTATTGATCAGAGCTCAGACATATACTGAGAAATATTATAAATTGCGTTAATCGTGTTAATAAAAAAAAAACGTCGAATAATTTACAATTTTTTGGGGGAAAAGGATCGATCGAGGCGAAAACTCAACAAGGATTTTTGTTAAAATAAACTCTCCGTCCAGAATTCCCAAGCGTATTGTATGGAAACGAACGAGTTTTCTCTATTCGCGAAATATTGAGAAGAAAAAATTTTCATTCGATTATATCGTAAGATTTAACGAAAAAAACGACGATCGATGGTCGAATAAAAAAAACAGCGTTCCTGGGAGCGACGTAGCATTGAATAACATGATTTGTTCAAATAATACAATTTTTCTAAAGATTATAATTCTCATTTTATAAAATATATAAAGATAAACGAGTCCCTGTGTGTTTCTTGTCGTAAAAATCGATCGAGGGGTAGAAATCATTCACGAGACGATCGATCGCCCGATAACGGAAGTAAAATTGATACTTTCAGCAGCAGAATTCTAAAAAACCACGTCGATTTCGCGATTAATTGATTTTTCGATAATCGGAGCAAGTTTCTGAGGAAGAAAGGAGAAAAATACGAAATTGTGGTTGAGAGTTGGCACGATTTTTTGTTAAATCTTAGAAGAAACATTTTAAAACTCAATGTTGACGGGGAAGATAAATTATTTGCATGATTTTCGAGCGATTATCGCTGCTGAAGGAAAAAAAAAAACAAAAGTTTCCAATTAGTTGATAGAATAATTTTGGTTAGCGTTGTAAAATAATAGTCGATTAAATCGAAATAATGAAATACATACGAGGCACATATTGGGGTAAGGCTATTATAATTCTAGGCACTGATATTTTTTCCGTACGTTGAAAATTGGACAATCCGGAGATTGTATTCCCGAGGGAAATGATCGAGGATCATGTTCTCGGTGAGCTGAGTAATCGTTCACGTTCTTTTTCTTCTTCGGTCAAATACACCCTCGTAATAACAATGTCGCCTGTACTGAGCGTCTGGCACGCAGCGTCAGCGACCGATTCGATTATTTTTTCTGTCCTATTGCCTAAATCTTTTTGACACATGCACTGACATTTTTTCGAGTTGTTTTCGTTGTTTCCCATGGAGGAGAAAATATCGCCGCTGGAGTAAGTTACGGAGGAGAGAATGGCTTCGAGTTTTTCGATTTTTTCGAGTCCGTTCATTTGTCCATCGGACAAAATTTCGTCGACCATTTGCATGGATTCCGTGAGGGTTGATCCGTCTCCGGTTTTTCCAAAAATAGGATCGCCTGTTTCATTTCAAAGGGTCAACGGAATAAAAATGAAAAAACTACGCGATGTTTTTTTAATTTTTTTTGAGAAATACTCACCGGACTGTGAGTTATCGGACGTGCAACTGTCCAAGCTGGGGAATTCCGCGTCTTCGTTTCTGTCGTCGTCGTCCTCGTCCTCGCTACTGTCACCTTTTTCGTGTCCCATTTTTTCCAGTTTTTCAAGTTTCTTCGCTACTTTGTAATTACCTTTCAATTTGTCTTTCTCGTCCTCGGTAAGCACCAGATAACGGAGAAGCCGAATCTCCCGATTGCTCAACACGATATTCTTCCCGGTATTCTCTTCCATTCTTTTTCTCAAATCAGCTACTTCGGTGTCTATTTTTCTTTGCTTTTTACGAGCTTTCACGTCTATTGGATTTATATGCAGCTGCACTTGCTCCTCGCACAGTTCCCTAAATAATTGTTGCATTTCCGGTTTCACAAGTCTAAAAACAACAATTACCCAATCAATTTATCGATAAATAATTATTTTAATTGAAATATTATAAATAAATTTGATTAATTAATTAAATTCCATTAATTCATTAATTAAATTCAATTAATTATTGTTAATTAATTGATTAATTGATTAATCAATTAATTAATTGAATATTCATCAAATTAATGAATAAATTGAATAAATTTTATTAATTAATTAAATTCCATTAACTCATTAATTAAATTCAATTAATTATTGTTAATTAATTGATTAATTAATTAATTAATTGAATATTCATCAAATTAATGAATAAATTTGAATGAAATTAAAATAAATGGAAAAAAAAATTAAAATTAAAATTCAATAATGAATAAATAATGAAATGGCCCAAAAATAATTAATAAATTAGTTTATTTTGACTAATTATGTTTGATAATTAGATAATTATCTTTGATAATCGAAATTTATATTTTTTTTTGCTGTTTAAATTGAGGAAACCTCATCAGATCAAATCGTTCGGATTGAAAAATTGAACGTACCGAGACATCGATGTGTAGACTTGTGGCACGAGGCCGAGAACGTCGCTGCTAGCGTAAATGAGCATTTCCCGTGTCATTGGCCTGCGAGCCCAATATCTCTGGTCGCGACGATAAATATTTTTCAATTGTTCTTTAACGGGATTGCAGGCTGTACCATAAATTTCACAAAGCGAGTTAAGATTCACATTTTTCACTTTATATACCGGTTTTCCCGTGTCTTGGAATTGCAGGACTGCATGGGCTGCCTGAATAAACAAAAAATCGAAAAACACTCGGTTCACTTGGTTTATTCATGGAAAGATTGAAAATCGTAGAAAAATTTGAATCTAAAATGATGATTTTTCAATGGGAACGCGAGATTTTCATCAATGGCCGAAATTCAAATGCACAACAAACCTGTGTATCGAAAACGTTACATAACGTGATGCCAAATTGATTGAAAAGATTGACGCTATCGTTTCTGCAGTCATGCACCACCTGTTGACAAAAAAAAAACGTTTTTTAAAGTCGTCGATTGAGAAAACAAAAAGGCTAACAAAATAGGGCCTTATCCCTCACTTGCCACCTTGGGGTACAAACTATCCCAGGCCTATTAAGGAAAATAGTCGTTTTTCCACTTCTCTTGGTTTTAGCATTTTTTTACTGTACTAAAATTTAATTTTTGTCGATATTATGCAAACAACCTTTTAAAAAAAGATTTCGATACGTTTTACAACAATTTTCAAGTTGAAATATTCAGTTGTTGATTTTTTATAACGATTTTTGTCACTTAAGTGCAAATTACCCCAGGCCTATTAAGGAAAATAGTCATTTTTCCACTTTTGTTGGTTTTAGCATTTTCTTAGTGTCCTTAATTTCAATTTTTTGTTAAATAAAGTAAAGAATCTTTTAAAACAAGCTTTCAATATGTTCCACAACAATTTTCAAGTCCAAATATTCAGTAGTTCATTTTTTTCAACAATTTTTGTCACTGGGATTCAAACTACCGCATGCTGGCAAGAAAGTGATTCTACAGAGGTGTGGCAAGCAAGGATTACTGTTCAAAGCAGCCAGAACCGAAAAGAAACTCACTTTAATGACTTTGGAGCTCTCCAGCAGATTGCCAAGTCCTCCAGCTTTCATAAGATTGGGCGAAGTGAACAAATCAAAGACATAGATCTGTCCGAGCATCGTACCAATTTGTAAAAGTGTCAGTTGGCCTCTGGCTCCGAGATTGATACCTTCGCAGTCAAAGGAGACAACGACGTTGCCATTTTCGGTCAGAGAGTGTGTGGAATTGATAATATCCTCGACGATTTGCAGGCATTCTTTTGGGTTGACAACTATTTTCGTTTGCTGGAGTTCTTTCGTTCTCCAAGCGTCGCCGATGTGGGAGGACTGCAGAGTTCGGTCTTTCTCTGTATTATCGGCGAGAGTTTTCATGACGAGAGTGTTGATTCGTTGTTTCAGAGTTTGCTGCTGCAAACTCAAAGTCGGTGAGCTATTATTATTTTCTATCGAGCCAGTGAGGCCGCCGGAGGGCTGTTCGATTTTCGTTGATTCGTTCAGCGTCGTCGTTGAAATTGGCGAAGCATTATTCCTAATTGTTGATTCTTCAGGTGCAGCGATTTGCGGGGACTCGTTCGTGGGCTCTGGGTCGGAGGTTTGCGAGCCTTGGGACGTGTTTTTATTCGCACTTTGCCCGATTTCCGTGCTGGAGAAACTTTTTCGTGGGTTTATCGTGACGACGTTCTTCTGGACGAGAAACGCGTCCGGAAACATTTTCAGGAAAGTGGACAAGTCTTGGGACGTTGTGAACATCGTTATCCATGATTTTTCGGGAAAAGCATCAGAGGCGAGGGCTAATAATTGCTCGACCAGGAGGGAGCCACTTTTTTCAATTTGTTTGGTAAAAAATGTGATCAATCTTGCCATCATTTGTTGATCGATCGGGACGTCTGGCTCGAGCTCGTGGAAAGGAGCACCTTCGATACCTTCGTATCGTTTGAGAATAACGTTATTTTCCGTGACGACAAAATCGTCAGGGTGTTTAGCAAGAAAGTCTCGAAACTCTTTGTAATGTTGGCCCGAGATGTGGCGCACCTCAGGAGAAGCTTGGGATCTGTGTCCCAGTAAACTTTTTATTGGAACTTCGGTACCAGCTCCATATTGCATTAATTTATTTGTAAAATACTCAACAGCTTCTCGGGCATAATCACGTTTGTTGGTTTTCGATAGACCGGCGTCGTCGTCCTCAACGACGGGTTGGAAGGTATTGACTGAAACGTAGTCTCCGTCGATTACGAAGAGGGTTGGATATTGTGACAAAAAGTTTTTCAATCCACTTTGCGAACCGCCTGCTATGCGTCGCATTTCCTTGGTGAATCCTTTAGCTCCGAATTGACAACTCAGGTCGTGCAGTGTACGGGGTCCGCCCTTGTCCATCAGTCGCTCGAAGAAAAACAGTAACGTCATATTTCGAACCAATTCGTATTCTGAACTTTCCATTTTACGATGAAAATCGAACTGTGGAAAAGAGGGAAATGAACTTTAGTTCAAAATGACGACAAAACAGGTTGGAAACGAAATAAATTTCATCGTTGATTCAATTATTTTAATCATTGATTTGATTAATATTGATTTATTATTCAATCATTATTAAATTTATTAAATAAATTATTAGAAATCATTATTAACGAATTCATCACAATTAACAATAATAATCAATTAATAATAACTGAATTACTGTGGAATTAATGAATTAATAAATTATTTATAAAATTCATTGATTTTTTATCATTTTTTTAATTTTAATTTTCAATTTTTAACCAAATAACGCGATAAAACAATTTATAATTATAATTTTTATAATTTTTATACAATAAAGTTTTTCAAATTAATAAATTCGATATCGATAAATAGATTCGATAACGAATTCATCACAATTAACAATAATAATTAATTAATAATAACTGAATTACTGTGGAATTAATGAATTAATAAATTATTTATAAAATTCATTGATTTTTTATCATTTTTTTAATTTTGATTTTCAATTTTTGACCAAATAACGCGATAAAACAATTTACAATTATAATTTTTATAATTTTTATAAAATAAAGTTTTTTAAATTAATAAATTCGATATCCATTAATAGATTCGATAACGAATTCATCACAATTAACAATAATAATTAACTAATAATAACTGAATTACTGTGGAATTAATAAATTACTAAATTATTTATAAAGTTCATTGATTTTTATCATTTTTTTAATTTTAATTTTCAATTTTTAACCAAATAATGCAATAAAACAATTTATAATTATAATTTTCATAATTTTTATACAATAAAGTTTTTTAAATTAATAAATTCGATATCCATTAATAGATTCGTTAACGAATTTATCACAATTAACAATAATAATTAATTAATAATAACTGAATTAATAAATTACAAAATTATTCATAAAATTAATCGATTTTTATCATTTTTTTAATTTTAATTTTCAATTTTTAACCAAATAATGCAATAAAACGATTTATAATTATAATTTTTATAATTTTCATGAAATAAAGTTTTTGAAATGAACAAATTCGATGTCAATTCAGTTATTATTATTATTATTAATTAATTATTATCATGAATAATGAATTATTATTAATTAACCATTAATTATTGATTTAATTATTTTGATGGTGTTTGCTTTGGGGCCTCGACCCTGAGAGTGGGAAACGATGACCCGAAACCCCATGAGACCTCATGGGGGGTGTCGAGTTTCCTTCAAAGAAAATGAATTTTGTGGTCCGGAGAAAAAAATCTTAGTGCCTACCAATAGGCAACCCACCAGACAGACGTGCATGCATTGAAAAAGTCACGCACTGCATATATCGATAGGCGACCCTCGCATAAATCAACTCGCCCACGCGAAACCTCGATAATGACGACATTTTGCTACCTCGCCTTTTAATAAAAATAAATCGCTCTTTTTTTTCTCTTTTTATAATGAATTCGTTGGTCAGAGAAATTAGAAATATCGAATCAACTTTCTGTCGCCTGTTTCACCTCATTAACCGAATAGTTGTGACATTATGTAAAGCTGGCAGGCACTTTGGGTGGTGCTCGTGAATACCGAACGAAGAAGAATGTTGGAGAATACATTAAATAGCCGCCATTATCTCATTCTGTGCGGGGCTGACTTTTTCCTATGACCCAGATATTTCAAAAATGAAGGAAATTTCGTAGCAATAGAAAAAACTTGACTGCAGCTCCTTCTTGTAATTCTGAACGTGATTTACCTGAATAACTTTAATTAGAATTTCGCTCCGATCTATTTATTGCTCATTATTACTGAGATATTACAAATTGAAGAATTTACAGCTTGATTCTTTTTACTGGTGACACTGAAAGCAACGTTGGAATGCAACGAAAAATTCATTATTTATTTATTTAATGATTAATGGCAATCGTTCTAATTTTTCTGGTTTGGAAATGGCATAGGAGACTCTTACGTTATCGTTGAAAAATGCTGTAAGAAAATTTAGTGCTCTGCTACGAAAAATACTCAGTTTTCGTTGCATTCTAACGATGGAAACTTTAATATCGTTTTTATTGATACCTTGGGTTCATGACCCTGGGGCGACGAATAATTTATAAAAATTCGTCTACACGATGAAAGGGAACAAATTTTTTTCGTTTCAATCCCATTTTTTATTTTTTTAAATTCGAAATCAAATCAGGGAGATATTCGAGAATGATAATTCGTACGGTGTTTGTCTACGATAATGAGACAGTCTTCTTTGCCATTTGAAAACTGAATTCACTAGAAAAATTCGAACTAGTTGATTAATTATCAAAATAACGAATAAATAATAAATTTCCCTCTATATCCTAACGATGCAAGCTTCCAATGGATTCTCAATTCTTTAATTACTTCTACACGAATTTTGGGAACTTTATTTCTTCAGGTTTCTTGACAATATTCAGATTTTATGGATATCGATCAAGGTTCATCAGATCCTCAGAAAAAACAAATAAAATCGAAAGATTGTTGTCTTTGCTTGAATCACGAAATAAAAAAAAAATGAAAAACAGGTTTTTTGATCATTTTTCCGAAATGACGTGAAATATTTTTGAATCCGACACAAAATTCGATCGTACAGTACAAAGTTTACTCCAAATTTGTAAAAACTCTAAAGATATTTGTTCGTTCATTGATCTTTGCTGCGCCAAATCTCTTTTTAGTCGTAGAGACACAAAATAGCATTTGCCGTCGCTAACTTTTGTATCGGAGGCTAAAATCTTGTTAAGCGGACTCGTTGGATCCCCAAAGTTGACATTGACCCTTAGGAATGCCATGAAAGTCCGCAACGTTGGAGTCCAACGCGTAAAAAACGTTTTTCCATCAATTTGTTTATGTTAAAAAACCATGAAAACTTTTCCCACCGATTTAGTGTTTAGATCCTAAGAAAACATCGCGTTATTGTCCTGACTGAATATCGAATCGTGAGTTAAAGAAAAAAACAGAATATCGTCTGTACGAAGGTTATGAATCGCGAGATTGTTCACGAAGAAAAGAAAATGACAACTTACGTCTGTAGTGTTGACACAGGATTTTTCAAACGAGTTGAAAGATTTCGGAGCAATTAGATCGCGAGGAATTATCAGCAGAAGCAACAACACGAAATCTGCACGGAAATCGATGTTTTATGAGAGAAATTCGCGTGTTTATCAGTGACAATCGGACAGAACGAGAAGAAATAAACGATTGTAATGAAAATTGAATATTTAACCATACTTTCGATCAGAGTTAATTCGTCACTCCCTACGAACATGTATATAGCGCGCACATAACCTCAATAAATAGTGGAAGGTTGTCTATTCACCTTTGCTGAAGTTGCTGGTAAAATGAATGTTTACTTTGGCAGATTAAGTTTGGACATATGTTCGGAGTTGCGATGTTTATGGTCGTCCTAAAAAGATGTCATGCCGAGATGTTCGCGTTTGCCAATCGAACATACTAATGATCGCATTTGGAATGACACGAATCAAACGACCGCAGCACGCACTCACTATATCCTCGTTAACTACACAGTTCGATAAACATTTTGAAAAAATGCCGAGTTGCTTGCTCTGTTAGAACGCAAGCAAGCACTCTTTGGAAAAACTGTTAACTAGCAAATACGTAATACTTTTCAAAGGCTCGCAATTATGCATAGAAATTTTTACGGGATGGCGACTGTTGGCAGAACCCCCTTAACGGAGCTACGCGTAACCCAGCATGCTTGTCCCAATAATACCATGTCATTCGCGTTTCTCCCCAAACTTTCCTTCAGCCCACTAACTTTCCTCAATATAATCATCATTTTTGGAAAACCATCATTCGTTAGAGGCGTTTGTATGGGAATTCCATGGGCTCATCATCGGACCCTATTTAACCGATAACTTTACGGTACATTTACAGTCATTTACCGTCACTATACCGTTATGTGACCGTGCGACCAAGTTCACGTTTCATTGGTCATCTTTTCGATCTTTCTCGACCAATCAATTTCGCCAAAAAATCTCAGAATTCTCCTGAATCGCTTTTCCACGAAACTTTACACAATTTGAAATGACAAATTCAAATAAACATTTCGAATCAGTAAATTTTGTAACAAAAACGTGCAAAAAATATTACAGCCGATGAAATTCGAGCCAACCATGGCCCGATCATGCTAAGGTATCTCGTTGATGAGAAAAATTGAATAAACTGAGTGTTTGTTTAAAAAATAAGGAATGTGCGACTTTGAACGAATTATTACACTTTTCCGAGCAACTTTTCGCATTATTTTTTAATAAATACGCGCGAAATATCTAAAATAATGAATAATACGGAAGAATAATAATAATTTCATAAAAATTTAACGTTTTCAAAGTTTCTCGTATCGTTTTTCAATACATTTTTTGATTTATTTGATAAATTTATTTAAAGATTATTTAATTGTCGTTATTTATTATTTTCGATGTATCTCGCTCGTGTTTATTAAAAAATTACACGAAAAAGTGCTCAGAAAAGTGTAATAATTACGACGTTGAAGTTTGCATCGTCGGAACGCAACGAAATTCTCGTTTCCTTTGGCAAGGCTCGTTATTCAAATGCAGAATGTATTTACGACGATGAAACGATCGGTTTTGCAGACCGAAATGTAAATCAGCCCGGAAAATCACGACGATTTTGAAAAATCAAACGAATCGTCACTAAAAATGAATATTCTCCGTTGCATTCCAACTTCAGGCTCATTAACAATTCGATCAAAGTTGCGTCCGTTTTTCTGGCTATGTCAGAAAAACAGGGTATCGAAAAAACAGAGTCAACGAATATGACGAGCAAACGAAAATCACGAATATCAAAAATATAGCATAAAATTATTTAATTACATATTATAATACATTCATAGTTCTTGTTATTGCTTCAAATACTCCTAATGCGCCTTCTTTCTCTGTAGAGTACAACCTGTTGGACTGGAACAACAAAAGAAATCATTATTACGTCTGAACAAGCCCTGGACCGTGTTCTCATTGCCCAAGCAATAAATTTTCATTCGTAGACTTACCGAAAGGATCAAATTTCATGAATTCCAACTTATCAGCGAGTCTCTCACGTACTTGCATTAACTTGTGACCAGTGACGGTACTTTCCATCAAAACCAGGATGTGTCTGTAATAACAGGACTCGATGAATATTCCAAAAATCCTGATTTCATTATTATTACCCACGAGGGCGATGAAGATAAAGAAATTATGCCTAATTAGGCCAAATTTCTATATTTTTATTTACAGTATTTATAATTTTATTTGATTATTCATTTAATTACATTAATCAATTAATAATAAGGCTGTGGCTACTCGTCCGGATATTTCCTACCCTAAAACCATGTCCGGACGAATAAGCAACCCTTAATCGTCCGGATAAAGCGGGAAATCATTGGATAAAGCGTATCCGGACGAATATTATTCGTCCGGCTATACGGACGACTAGCCACTGCGTAATAAAAATTAATATCTGTCCTAATAAGGCCAAATTTCTATATTTTTATTTACAGTATTTATAATTTTGTTGAATTATTTATTTAATTACACTGATTAATTAATAATTATTATTATGCAATGAATTAATATATAATATATAATTTATACATATTTATATATAATATATATAAATTTATATATAATACATAACTGAATACACAATTTTTATTAATTTTATAATTCTTTATTAATTAATCTAGTCAAATGAATAATTAAATGATATTTATTACAATTGGAAATTTATAGCAATGACTTAACAATGACAACTTAAGTGTTGCCGTAAGGAATAGATTTTTGGACGAAATAATAGAACGAATGATAGAAAGTGTCGTTGGCACTAAGATTTTTTTGAAAAGAATTGATTTTCGCAAAGCTACGATCTTCGAGGTGAATGCTACGATTTTTCGGATGATCGCGACCACTGTAACATTGCAGTTTGAAATAATAACGAAAAGACGTTGTCATTGCGATAACTTACTTGCTTTTCACTCTTTTCGCACATTGAATTGCACTCAAAAAGACCATCGTGCGGTTTTTCGTCGACTAGTACAACAAAATGTTCTTAGCTTTTCCGATTTGTTTAATTTTTTCTTAAATTCGTTTGAGGTTATGGATCGTTGTGCACACATAACCCCGCAGCTTTTTATTTCTCTTCCTATTCGCCCTTTCTGCTGGCAAATCATAACCGAGGATTTCTGACGCAGCTGCTGATGTGAAAACCGAACTTAAGGCTGCAGCAACTTTTCTCAGTCGGTATAAAGATCCAACGCCCAAACGCAATGATCAAAAAAACTCCACACGATGAAAAATTCATGTTTTTATTTCACCTCCCTCAAATTTTTCAACATAAAAATCGCTTCCCAGTAAATTTTCCATCACAAAATAAACTTTTTTCTAATTTCGAGATCAATTCTGTGAATTTTTTTGGTATTTCCGGTTCCGCAATTTTTAAACGTTTCCTTCGATCGCAATTTTTTTTTCTCGATCTTTCCACGAATTAAAAAGTATTTACAAAGTTTTAATGTCCACGATTAAGATGTTGACAAAAACTATTAGATTTTTACCTTTAATATTCGCAAGACTCACCTTTTTCCTCTGAAATCATCGTCAACGTTGATTTTGGAAAAACAACTTTATTTACAATATAAAAATAGTCAGAATTCTCAAAATGGAATATTGCAAAAGTGAATGTTGACCCGACTGATATTTGTACAATTGTTTCAACACGGATTCAGTACACCGTGTGTAATCCTGAGAATTAGAACGAACGATTTCCCTGCACGAGAGTCGCCCAAGTATCGAAAACGCTGTGACGACGTGCGCTGTAATTTTTTCCAAACCTTCTGCTCTCATTAGGAATGGAAGAAAAAAGGAATTAGAAGCTCCACGATTTTCCGTATACGTTTTAATAGCACGATACTTGTATTTTGTCAAACCAAACAGAAAATTTCATTTCACCATGTAAATAATTCTAAACGTAGCCACACGAACGTAAATTGAATAATTTCTTTATTTATTTCAATTTCTTGGCAGCGTTGATTAATGATTGGAGGAGAAAAACGATTGTCGAGCGATTGGGAGCCCAGAGATTTCCAATTGAGACGAGAATCGTGGCGACGAATCGTCGGCCGAGAAGGAAACGAGAAAGAAGAAAAATTGCGTCAAGTTTTGAATGATTTATCATTTTTAATAGTAAATTGTGCGGGGATCACGAGGTGGCAAGACGGAAACAGTTTTCTCCGTTTTCACGCTCGATTTTCAACATTCTACGGTTTTCGAAATTTGTTGAGTGGCAAATTGAGGTGTAAATGGGAAGGAAAAAAAAATGTACAAATTGCAACCTTAATTAATATTCGCGAGAATACCGTGAGAACCAAAAACGGTCCACATTTTTTTTTTAGCTTAAAAATGAATGAACGGTTGCTCGAAAAATAAAGCGCATTCGAGGTTTGTTTGCGAGGAGGAAAGAAAATTGATTTTGTAGAATGAGAACGAGAGATTTTTTGATAAACTCGCGTATCACTTTGACGAGTACGCTGGAAGGAGAAAAAAAGGTGGAAGAAAAATGTAGGAAATGAAAATTGATGATTTTTTAAGGGCTTCGATAAATCGATATGAAAAATATCCATGTCGTGTGATTGTGCAATAGCCTCGGTGGGTTTAGCTCGGAATTTGGAGGGAAAATATGGATCATGCGTTGACTTTGTCGTTTGCGATAATCTCCAGTCTTTTAACAACTTTAAGGATGTCCGCCGTTTTTGCGAGCTTGAGGTAATCGACTTGACGGACTTTTTGCAAACAAGCAAACGTTGGTAAGAGTTTGCAAACGAGTCTGATGTGCTCCTCGAGCTCGTTTGGCGTCAATTTCGTTTTGAAAGAGTTGTCGAGCTTCGTTATTACTGTGTCCAGTGGCAAGACACCTTTTTTTTCAACGACGAATATGTTGCGAAGAATTTTCGCCATTTCGGGGAGGCGCGAGTACAGCGCGGCCTCTTTGTCGGCCGTCGGTGTGCGAGTCATCGCTTCCAACGCTTTAGCCGCCTGTTTTGCACGAACCTGAAAAAATACAGTCCGTCGATTTCTTCGTTTTGGGGATTCGCAGCCAGTAGCTCGATTATTCATTCGAATTGGCAGGAAAATATGGCGACGCGGTACACGAGCACTTGTCAAAACAGAAACTTGCACCGATCCTCATTTTTTTATCCTATGACCTTGAAATCAATGAGAATCGTTTTCCCATCCGATGGGCAGCGACATTTTTTTCTTTACGAAACGTTTGAGTCAATTTTGCAAAAATTGTGAATAATTTTTTTTTCTTTTTGTGGCAATAGCGAAAAGGCAACGTACCCGTTCCAGGAGAGCTTTGGGAATTCCCTTGAAAGCAGAACTCAGATGAGTTTGTTGCGTCGTCGGAGTTGCTGGCGGTGTATCGACGATACAAATTTCTACTCTTTTCGTTTCGTTCGAGGAATTGTCATCGTTGCTTGGCATTCCCGTTGCGACACTGTCCACCGTGCTCTTCGACGTCATCTTTGCATCCGCCAAGCGTTGCAAAGCTTTTTCCATTCGCGTGTTGCAATTGAACAAAGTTTTTGCTCTTTCTAACAAAAAAAATGGCAAAAAAAAATACGAAAACGTAAATAAATATCGCGTTTCCAAAATCTACGTAAACTTTGAATCGCATTAATCGAAGTTCAGTCGTGATTTCGTTTTTGTCGTTGCTTCGTAATCGAAAAACTCGGGAGCCCGATATTTGCCTCGCAAATAGAAAATTTTGCAGTTAATTCGTTTGTGGCGATCGTTCAATGGCGAAGGAACGAAAATTTCAGGTTTTTACGATGCTGGAGTTTGAATCGTTGGGATGCAACGAAATTTTACAATAAAAAGTTTTTTTTCGGGATCCAGAGAGAAAAATCGGTTGGAAAATTGTTAATTGATAGAAAAAACGTTTTTATCGTTGGGCCTCAACGTTACGAAATTCAGAGACATAACTTTCAGTCAAATTCGGTGGAAATTCTTTTGTTGTTGTGGATAAATTGTTATTTCGAATAAACTCACTTATCCTTGCGATTATTTGACGATTGCTTAAGGAAACTTTGAATCCGTTGTCTATAGACAGCATGATGTAGTTTTAGCTGCGAGGCTTTAAACGCTTTCTGTTCGTTGCAGCTGTCCCGCGTGTATATAAATGTTTTTTTTTTCTCTTTGCGAATTACATTGGAGATAATTGTTTGCTGATCGGTTATAACTTTATTATGTGCGATTGGGGTCGTGCCCGCGAATTAAGCAACGTGAGCAAGCATCTTGGCCGAAAAAGGAAAAATTGCACAATCGGTGAATCGAGGCCAGGAAAATAATCGACGAAGAAAATCGGGGTTAATGGGAATTGGAGCAATCTCTCGATTCGAGGGGTTGGTCGATCGAAAATGTAAAATTAATTCTTGTTTTTTTTAGCACTTTTGCCAGAAATTACCTCATTTTGTAAATAAATTTTTTTGTGTTTATCGCGTCGCTTTAATTTACCCAAGTGAAGGTTTGAAACTCGAAAAATCAATGTGTTTTTTCATTTCGTAAGAAAATTGACTTATTCGACGTTTTTATCAAGTTTTTCGAATCGATTCGTTGGCATAAAAATTCAACATCTTTGGAGGTAAAGAAAAATCCGCAAATTGCACTGTCATCATGGCTGAGCGCGTGTGACTTTTTATTACGTCTGAGTGCTTGGCTGTTGCGAAGATTTGCTGATGTGGGATTTTAAATCGAGGCATTGCTCGAGTTGCCAAATCGTGAGCACTCATTCGTTAACACGTGGACAGAATTTTCGTCGTTAATGTAGGTCACGAAATTGCAAGAGCAAGAGTTTAATGAGGCAACGCGAAGATTGCTCCAATTTTGATTTTTGTTGATGAGATCGTTGGAAAAAATGGATTCGACTGATTGGATTAAAAATTTGACGTTTTTTTTTAAGGTTCTCGACTTACCGAGGACTTGCTGAGCCGACTGAGACTTTTCGACGTTCGGCGCTTCCGGCAATTCACCGAGCTCGATGGGCAGACACTTTTCTACGTCAAACTCTGGATGCCAACGAGTTATTTTCTCTTTTGGTATACGCATCGGAGTTTCTAGGCTGAGCAAAAACTTCTCGTGCTCTTCTTTCACTTTGTCTGAAATATTTTCGAGGATTTATAACGAATAATCTATTTTTTGTGTCGTTGGCGATGGGGCTTCGTTGACATCGTTGGAACGCAACGAAATTCTCGTTTTCTTTGGCTAAGCTCGTTATTCGAATGCAGAATTCATTCACGACGATAAAACGATCGGTTTCGCGGACCAAAAAGTAAATTGGCTCGAAAAATTTAGACGATTTTGAAAAATTAAAAAGATCGTCAATAAAAATAAATATTTTTAACGAAATTCTCGATTTCTTTGGCAAAGCTCGTTATTCGAATGCAGAATTTATTTACGACGATAAAACGATCGGTTTTGCGGACCAAAAAGTAAATTGGCTCGAAAAATTTGAACGATTTTGAAAAATTAAAAAAATCGTCAATAAAAATAAATATTTTGAACGCAATTCTCGTTTTCTTTGGCAAAGCTCGTTATTCGAATGCAGAATTCATTTACGACGACAAAANGCCGACTGAGACTTTTCGACGTTCGGCGCTTCCGGCAATTCACCGAGCTCGATGGGCAGACACTTTTCTACGTCAAACTCTGGATGCCAACGAGTTATTTTCTCTTTTGGTATACGCATCGGAGTTTCTAGGCTGAGCAAAAACTTCTCGTGCTCTTCTTTCACTTTGTCTGAAATATTTGCGGGGATTAATAACGAATAATCAATTTTTTGGGTTATTGGCGATGGGGCTTCGTTGACATCGTTGGAACGCAACGAAATTCTCGTTTTCTTTGGCAAAGCTCGTTATTCGAGTGCAGAATTTATTTACGACGATAAAACGATCGGTTTTGCGGACCAAAAAGTAAATTGGCTCGATAAATATGAACGATTTTGAAAAATTCAAAGAATCGTCAATAAAAATAAATATTTTAACGAAATTCTCGTTTTTTTTGGCAAAGCTCGTTATTCGAATGCAGAATTTATTTACGACGACAAAACGATCGGTTTTGCGGACCAAAAATTAAATTGGCTCGAAAAATTTGAACGATTTAGAAAAATTAAAAAAATCGTAAATAAAAATAAATATTTTTAACGGAATTCTCGTTTTCTTTGGCAAAGCTCGTTATTCAAATGCAAAATGTATTCACGACGATAAAACAATCAGTTTTGCGGACCAAAAAGTAAATCGACTCAAAAAATTTGAACGATTTTGAAAAATTAAAAAAATCGTCAATAAAAATAAATATTTTTAACGAAATTCTCGATTTCTTTGGCAAAGCTCGTTATTCGAATGCAGAATNTTCATTTACGACGATAAAACGATCGGTTTTTCGGACCAAAAAATAATTCGGCTCGAAAAATTTGGACGATTTTGAAAAATTGAAAGAATCGGGACTAAAAAGAACATTTATTTCGTTCCATTCCAACGGTGCGAACTTCGTGCTCTTGTTTCGTTGAGCCAAGAGGAAAAACGTACCAAGAAGCGATTTATAAAATTTCCTTCGTCTCTCGAGCATCACTCCCGGACCCATTCCCACGTCCGAAGCGGATTTCGAAGCGTTGTCAGGATTCGGAGAGTTCCTCCCATGCTTCTCATCGATTACCGGAATCACGACCAACTCGTATTTATCCTGCTTCGACGTCGAGCCAAAATTTCGTAATTTCTCTTGATTGAAAACGAAAGCTTCTGGATAAATTGTCTTGATCTGGGCCAAATGTTCCAGCGTGAAATTACGACGCAGAAGCTCCTGAACAGCTGGCTTTAGCTTGTTGAACGTTACGACCTCTTTACGATTGTACAACATTGCTGCTACCTGTGTTTACCAAAATTTATCAAAATTCATAAAAATCAGAGTCTCTCGATAATTTATCGTTCATCAAAAGAATTTTTATAACGATTCGTACCAAATTAAATATTCTAAATCATTCTAATGTGATCTAATGATTTTGTTCTTGCAATGGGGAAGTTTTTATCGTCGAAATGCAGAGAAATTCTTCATTTTCTTGGGCAAAGCTCATTATCCAAATTTAATGACAAAATGATCAGTTTTTGCGACCCGAAAAGTATGGCGGCTTGATAAATTTGGATGATTTTCGAATCATCCAAATTAGGAATCAAAAAATGTATTTTTTATTATTTTTAAAATATTTTAAATATTTGACGTTTAAATTTCGTTAATTTTGAATGTTTAGGACGATTCGTACGAAATTAAATATTCTAAATCATTCTAATGTGATCCAATGATTTTGTTCTTGCAATGGGGAAGTTTTTATCGTTGAAATGCAGAGAAATTCCTCATTTTATGAAGAAAAGCTCATTATCCGAATGTAATGACAAAATGATCGGTTTTTGCGACCCGAAAAGTATGGCGGCTTGATAAATTTGGATGATTTTCGAATTTAAACAAATCGGGAATCAAAAAATACTATTTCGTTATTTAAAATGTCTAAATATTCAATATTCAAATATATTCAATTCAATTTCCATTGATTAATTGATTAATTACGTTAAATTTTGAAATTTGAAATTTAATTTCCATTAATTAATTAATTTAATTAAAATTCGAATATTTTAAATAATATTTTCGTCAGAAAGAATCTCATTCAATCAGTCAGGACAACAAAACGATATTTTTTAGGATCCAAGCAAAAAATCTATACGAAAATTGTCACGGTTTTTGAAATCGAATGAAACGATCAATAGAATTTCTCTCATTTAACTCCAAAGCTCCAAAAATTTGCAGAAAAGCCAAAAACAAAAATCTTCAGGCTTCTCCTCAGAACAGAATGTTCCTTTGTGTTTTGTTTTTTTTTTAAACTCACCGTGTCCACGCATCTGAAGGCCTCTGCCAGGAACTTGTAGTTGTAAGGCAAAGGCAAAGCCGGAGTTCCGCTGTCGACGAGCGTTTGGTATCTCTGATAAGCTGGGATCTTTGTAGGACTGCATTTCGTAGGACTAGCAGGTGATTCCTTCGGTGCGAAAAGAAGACGCCGCTGCGGGCTCGCGTTTGCTGGAAGCTGTATGGTCTTTGTCGGGCTCAGCATCGACTTGTTGGGCAGACGGGCGAGTTTCGACGGGCTAATGAAAATGGAGCAAAAAACACGGTTCGAAAATGCTGATTGGGAATTCTGGTGATTGCTGGAGAAGATTTTTAGGGGCGAATATTCGAGCGGCTCATAATTATGAAAGAATTTCTTGAGAATTCAATGAAAATTATAATTCTCATGATTTTTGGGCAAAAATATGAAAAACGTGATTTTGGAATCGAATAATTGTTTCAAATCCCGAAACTGCGATGCGACTGCGAATTTCTCGAAAAATAAATGTGGGTCACGGAGAAAAGCAGGAAAATGAATTTTTTTACCTGAGAGGAACTTCGACTTCGATGCTTTGGAATTTGCGTATCTGGGGTTTGTTGGTCTCGTGTTTTTTCTCCAGTTGTTCAATTTTTTCCTCGCATTTTCTGAATCTGGCGATGGAAGCTTTGAGTTCGTTGAGTCTGGAGGAAGTATTGATTCTTTTCTTGATTTCTCCGAGATTCAGTTCCCGTCGGGACAATCTATCGGAGCCGAGTGATTTTTTGGGCGTGATGGAACCAGCGGCAGGAGCTTCTTCCGTTTTTACAACGACAGCTTCGTTGTTGGTCGCGGCAGATTCGACGATATTTTTTTTCCTCGGACTGAGCAATCCCATTTTTTCAAACGGTATGATTTTCCCTGCCGTCTGATTGGGAGCTTCGGCGTTCATCTTGAAAAGCGTGTCCCGAATGTCCGTTTGACCTTCTTGGGAAATGAATTTTTTGGCTCGCGTCGCCCGTACTCTCGCTGTAGCTTTGGGCGTCATTTTAGGCCGCGATGCGGATCGCGCAATGTCCGTGTCGAAGCTGGTCGCATAAACAAGCTTGGGACTCGCGGGTCCTTGCGATAACTCCCCCGAAATCGGTTGCGGAGCTCTCCCTTCCGTTTCGGTATTTTCCAAACTGATAGTCTCGATCTTTTGGCTCGGCGTATTGTTGCTCGAGCGATCGAGAATGAGAACTTTACTCTTATTACGAATTTCATCGCTCGCCTGTCTTTTCCGCGAGTTGAAAAAAGCCGTGACCGACGGTTGCGGCATTGCGTTTTATATACGGATATATAAGCAGTGAAAATACCTTTTCGTGTTTGTTTAAATGTCCTCTTTAGCTCGTCGTATGGAAAGCTCCGAGTCGGTGATTTCTCGAGCGTTCCTTGTATTTTCGACACTTTATTTTAACCTGAACTGTACACTCGCGTTGGGCAAAATTCCGTTCACTGATACATCGATTCGCTGCGTCGATCGAGGAAAAAAAAATTAATTTATTTGCTTTATTGCATTGTCGTCGGGCGTGGAGCTCCGATGATTTTATCAACGTTTCTGATAATTACTCGTTTAGCCGCCAAATCCCGCCTATTTCATGATTTTCGGCGCGAAAAAAACAATACAGACGCCCCCGGAGTAATTATTTGGCGTATGAAAACATTGGCTGTACCTAGAAGTCGAAATTCATGCTCGAAAACGTGAACCATTTCTAGTTCGTCAAGCCACCACCGTGGCGCTGTGCTCGGCAGTCACGGGGGCAATACTCGCGTTTTCATTGGTCCATTCTCCCAGACTCCGTCTCTGGAAACCAAGCTCTTGATTTCCTGGAATCCAACAATCCGATCGTCGAATTCTCACGTCGTGGGAAAACGAACAAAATAAAAAAGCTAGAGTTTCGAGATTTTGGCGGGAATTTTAAACATTTCTTGCAACTTTGAATCTCCGTCACGCGCTTTCGCATTCAGTTTCTTCTCTCTATTTTCTATTTGTTCATCGATCAAACTGTTTTAATGCGAAATTCGGAGTTTCGTAACGATTGACCAATCGGAACGACCCGTTGGATTTGTTTACGTGGAACTGGGAAACGGCGTGTGCTGAGTGGTCGGCTTCCGCGCAGGCGCCGCAACCGTCAGGTACATACGAATCTCCGTTCGGCGCTGTTTCAGGGGTGGCGTCTCTCGACTACTGTGCGGGAGAATCTCGTTTACTGTGTGTCCCGTATCGACCGAGTAAAAGACGTTTTTTCAATAAATAGTCTTTAAAGTAAATGTCTCATCGGTTGGAATAAAACTTAATTGTGTAAGTACCTGATTGTGAATAAAACCGAGCGATAAATAAATGGGAGCGCGTGCCACGCGATACGAGGCGTTTGCAGGAGCGCGGCTCCGCGATATCGCGCTCATTTTCGTTTCCTGTAGCCATTTTGCTGTCCGTTGATAAATACAAGGCATTCCCGTACCGACTGGCGACTCGACCGCGTTCGAGAACAACTTTTCAATTACAATAATGACAAATTCAACAGAGTGAGTTTAATCGGTTCTTGATTAATAAATCGCAAATATCGCCTCGTCATTTCCAACCTGATAAAACTCATCGAGCATCTTTTTCCTCAATGCATACGCGTCGTATCCACGACGGCCCTTAAAATCGGCCATTATAATACCAAAGACTATGCCCCGACAAGCTTCCACTGTTAACCTGTTCCCCTCGATATTTATCACGCATTTTCCGATTGTTTATCGCGGACCATCGTCCCTCGAAGATCCTGCAAAAAATTCCTCAAATCCTCAACGATATTCACAGTTTCTTTCGATTCTCGTATTCGGCAAAAATTCTCTCGTCGCAGCGATTAAAAGTGCATGCATCGGCCAAATATCAGGGGGAGGGGGAAATCCTTTTCACGTATCAGTCTCGGCAAGAGATTTCTTTCGAAAAATTCTAAACTCCTTATCGCAAGTCCAGAAATTTATATAAAAATTCTTGTCATTACTTCGACATGCACGTTGATCGTAACGAGACTCTCGAGATGCTCCGTAAATTCGTGAGTACGTGAAAAATGCATACTCGCGATTTCTGAATCGTCCTTTCTTTTTTTTTTAAACAAAATTCGATTTTCAAATCACGAACTTGTCGATTTTTACTCTCGTCATTGTTGTCACGATTTGAAGCGGATTTTTTTTCGCATCTAAAACGTGAGAATTTTAATTTATCTCGAGAAATAATCGCGCGCTTTCGATGACGCGTCTCTCGTTGATTTTTCAATAAAGTTTTGCTCCTGATTCACGAGAAAAGAAAAAAAAACAAATTTCCAGATGAACAAGCACCAAAAAATGGAGAATTCGGCGGGAAGGACGTCGGCGGCTTCGGCTAGAACCAAAAAAGCAGCGTCGCCCAAGGAGGAAATCATTTTTGAATCGGAAGTCGTGGAGGAGGAGGAAGTCGAAGAGGTGGAGGAAATAGTCGAGATTATCGAAGAGATAGAGGAGATCGAGGAGGAGACTGTGGAAGAGACCGTGGAAGAGACCGTAGAAGAAACCGTGGAAGAGACAGTCGAAGAGACCGTCGAAGAAACAGAAAACACGGAAGATTCGGCGGACGAAACGAGGAGCGTAGGAAAAAGCGGTCAACAGAGTCAATCGAGCGTGGATTCGAACATCTACGTGTACGGGAGTCACGAGGACGAGGATAGTCAGGATGAGGAGCGTCAGGCCAGAGGCAAAGCCTCCGGACGTCAGCAGGAGCGTCAAACTTACCAGAGAAAGAAAAAGACGTCGGTGGTGGCTTACGACGCGGACGAGGATTGGGAGGACGAGGAGAACGAGCACCAGCCAGCCCAGGGGCGCAACGCCAAAGCGAGCGGAGGGAAGAACCACGGCGTGGAAAGTTCGTCCGTACAAAAAACACATTCTCTCAATGGCAAGAGGTCGGCCAGTGCGAGGGACGACGGATACTCCTCGTCCAACAAATCCAGCCTGGAGCCCGTCTACAAGGCGGCAAAGACAAGAGCATCTCCGGACTTTGCCGATACTCAAAACTTGAGGAATTCTATAATAATGCAGGAAGCGGAGGTCGAAGAGGAGGAGGACCAACACGAGATTGTCAAGAGCTCGGAAAACAATTTGGTGTACACGGTGCTTGGATCTAAAAAGTCTACGAGCGCCAAATCCAAGGACGCCGCTTCCAATCAACTCCAGGAATCTGCTCTCCGGATGAAAGTACGAAAGGATTTGTGTTTTTTTTACATTTCATTCGGTTATTCGCATTGTTATTGTTTATTTATTGTTTTTCTCGATAAATAATCGTCGGCTGGTGATCGTTCGAAAGTTTTCTCATTGGGCGAATGAAAAACCATGTCGGGAGCGCTTCGTTGAGGCGTTCCATCGTTTACTTTCGTTCGTTTAGTTATTTCCTTGTGGCAGAGAAATGATCTCGAAGTCGTTTGGGATTTTGGCGTCGCTCGTTTCGGAAATCGTTGATTTTGTTTGATCTTCCAATGTTTTTTTTTCTCATTTTTGTTGTTGTTTCGTTTTTGTTTGCTCGAAATTGTTTGATTGCGACGAACGAACGTATGAATAGATGAATTCGATGTCCGTGTAGATGGAGCGCCTCGAAGAAAGCACGATCCCCATCGAGGGAGCGATTTTTTATGAGGGTGATAACATGGAAACTGTTTACGTGGCACAGTCCATCAACGAAGATCCCGATCAATACCAGTACGAAGAACAATCCACAGAGCCGGAGGAACAGGAATGGGAAGCGACCAACGAAGCTACCAACGAGAATCAAGAGCAAGAGGAAGAGGAAGAGGCCGAAGAAGGAGAATCCGTGCAGGTGAACAAACGACGACGATTTTTAAGTTTGCAGCGTCGGAATGCAACGAAATTACGTTCTTTTTTGGCAAAGCTCGTTATTCTCGTGCAGAATTTATTTACGACGATAAAATAAACATTCTTCGCTGCATTTCGACGTTTCTAACTTCACATTCAAACTTTTGTCGGGAATTTCAACTCCAACGTATTTTCGAACAAATTCCAAACGTTTTTTTCGTATTGAGGGAGAAAATTCATTGCGTTGCCTCGAAACAGGATCAAATCTTCCTGCACGAGGACGAGGACGGTCAATTGTATTTCAAGGACGAGAGTGGAACGCTCCAGCCGGTGTACCTCACAGCCGATGGGAATTACGCGATTGCGGAAAACAGCAACGACGAGCAAGAAGTCCAAAACAATTCCAACAATCGTCAAGAAACTCCGAGCACGCAAGCCGACGATTCGAGCAAAGGATTCGACGAGGACAGTTTCATCGTTCCAGAGCTCGAGGTGCGTTCACCATTCTTTTCAATTTTCTCACGAGCCAATCACGCGCTTTTTCTCACGTGTCCTCATTTTTTTTTTTTAATTTTCCTCAGGCTCCCAACTCCAATGCGAACTCTAACGATCCCGACAACGAGGACAACACCGTTACCATTTCTCTCATCATTTCCGAGGACGAAAACGGCCTCAAAAGGACTCAGGTCATTATTCCGACCACCGACAACCTCAAGTGCGAACTTTGCGCAAAAAGCTTCAAGACATCGTTCCAATTGTTGAGACACAACAGACTCAAGCACGCCAGAGAAGAGGACATAACTACGCGCAACTTCCCGTGCGATTTGTGTCCCAAAAGGTATTTATTTTCATGACAATCAAGTTTGCAACGTTTTTCCATTAATTATTTTTTACAATTTCAAAAACTACGACAATTTTCGTGGCGATTTTCTCTATGGATTCGAAAAAATAATCTTTTTAGTGTCCTGAGCAAATATTGAATAAGAATCCCGAGCTCTGCTCAAGGAAAAGGAGAATTTTGTTGCATTCCAACGATGCTCAGGATCGTTTATTTTCCTAATTTTCTGTTCAACTATTAATTGTTTGTTTAATTTCAAAAACCGTGACAATTTTCGTAGCGATTTTCTGTCCGATTCGAAAAAATAATCTTTTTAGTGTCCTGAGCAAATATTGAATAAGAATCCTGAGCTCTGCTCAAGGAAAAGGAGAATTTTGTTGCATTCCAACGATGCTCAGCATCGTTTATTTTCCTAATTTCCTCATTAACCCTCTGAAGACACACATGGGTCTGGGGTGTCCTACAGTTTTTGAATGTTAATTTTTACGTTCAAAAAAATTCAGGAAAGTAGTTTCGAGTTTTAACAAATCGAGCCTGCACCAAAAAACGCATAAAAATTCTTTCAATCATTTTTATTTAATAATAATCGTTTGGAAAATCGAGAAAATTAACAGAACTGGCTGAATGGGTACCCCAGACCCATGTGTGTCTACAAAGACTAAATTTGACTAAAAATTCAAAAAATTACAATGAAAAAGTCGCAGCACAAAATGTAGATTTTTGAAACGACGAAATAATTCGTTTTGGGTGTTTTTTTTTCGTGTTCAGATACACGGACCAAAACACTTTGGCACGCCATCGGAAAACTCACATCGGGGATCGTCCATTCGGATGCCTCGAGTGTGGAAAGAGTTTTCCAACTTCGACAGCGTTGCGACGCCATTTGACGCAGCACAATCCTCAGTCGCGGCCACTGCCTTGTATCTATTGCGGTCGACGATTCCTGGAGAAATCGGCGCTGACGAAACACGAACAGTCGCATCTGGCGGGCGACCAACGGACTCACACGTGCGATGTTTGTCACAAGACTTTCCTCCAGGCTGCTGACCTCAACATGCACAAGAAGAATCACGACCCGGACAAGAAATTCGACTGCGAGGTGTGTGGTCGGGAATTTAATCGGTTGAACAATTTGCAGCGTCACATGATGGTGCATAAGCAAGTACGTCGAAAAATTCCATTGAATTACAAACATGAGTTCAGTGCGAGGATTTGGCACACGAGTATTTTCAAATCTTTATCATTTACATGCTAATTGATGTTTTAAACATTAGCCAAATTATCGAGTAACGTACAGCACATTCATTTTATAAATCCTCGTTTAAAAAAAACAAACTTATTTTTATTTTTTATTGAAAAATCATCAATTTCGTCACTGAATTCAAACACTTGCTGATGTTTGTCAATGTTTTTTTCTCAACTGCTGAGATCTCGAGTTTTCCATCAATTTTATCAAGTTTTTAAAAACATTTTTTATTTTTATTTTTCGTGCCAAATAATTATTCGGGCGGTTGAGCAAATTTATTATTTTCGACGACTCGCTTATTGACAATTTTTAGGCAATTTTGTCGGATTGCTAAATGAAACGCAGGATTTCAAAAGTTTCATGAGATTTCCGACTTTTCAGTCTCGAAATCGAGAAACTTTGGAAACTTGTGAAAAAATCGTTTATTTCGGTGATTTATGGAAATTCGGTAGATTCATCTTTGCAGGGATTTTTGTATTTTTTTAAAACTACTGTCAAAAGTTTAAATCGTTAAAAACCTCGAGATTGGAAGAAGAAAATTCTTTTAGTACTCTCGCACGTTGCTTATGCCCCACAATTTTTATGGTGCCCCATTCCAATGAAAATTGCTGTCAAAGTTTTCAGTGAAAATTGTAATTTTCACTGAATTACTTTGACTATTTTTTTCTGGAGTCGTTTTATTTACGGAGAATGTGGAAACTGAAGGTTTGACCGAATCGTTAAGGTATTATTATCACGCAACGACTTTGTTTGCGGTTTTTTCAAAATTTGGCAGAAATCTTGGCACCAAAGAAAAATTTTCTATTTGAGAAATTGAATTTCCAATTTTTTTGATTTCCCAACTGACCGTGTGTGAATTAAAGTCACGCGACTTTAATTTACACGCGTTTGGATGCGAAAAATAAAAAATTGGAATTTGAAATATTTTATTTCCAATTTTTAACGTTTTTCCATCCAAACACGTGGAAATTGGGTTCGCGTTTCGTTGATGAGTTGCAAATAAATGTGTTTAGTATTTTTCTCAAAAAAATTCGGTTCCCAGCCTTTCTGGCTTCTGCAAAAAAAATCCTAATTCCATTTTTTCTCGTGCAACTCGATTTTCGCCACTTTTTAACGAAACGTCACTTCCAATTTACACGCGTTTGGATGAGAAAACTAAAAAATTGGAATTTGAAATATTTTATTTCCAATTTTTAACGTTTTTTCATCCAAACACGTGCAGATTGGAGTCGCTTTTCGTTTATGAGTCGCAAATAAAAGTGTTTAGTATTTTTCTCAAAAAATTTCGGTTCCCAGCCTTTCTGGCTTCTGCAAAAAAAATCCTAATTCCATTTTTTCTCGTGCAACTCGATTTTCGCCACTTTTTAACGAAAGCGCGTTCCCAACGCGTTGGGAAAATTGGGAAATGAAATATCTCGAATTCTAAACGTCAGAAAATTTTTCGTCACCAGAGAAAACTGTTAGTTTCGGTGCCAAGAACGTATACACAAAATTTTTGATAGAATCCTAAAAAAAAAAAAAAAATCGTGTCGCGATAGTAATTCCTCAAGTTTGATATTTCTCCGTGAAAAAATGTGGATGGTACCGCGCGATGAAAATTTGGATTTTGGTTCACCAAGTGACTAAATAATTTTAACGATCATTTTGTTTTGTCCGTTACATGATCAAAAAAAGAAACAAGATGGGAATCAAGAGATCCTGGCTTGCGACGTGTGCGGGATAACGTACAAATTCATGAGTTCGTTAACGCGGCACATGGTGACGTCGCACATGAACCCAGAGAAGTTGAGACAGCAGGCGGACGAGCAGCGAAAAAAACGTGAGAACAATTACCGTCGATACTTGGAAAACCGAAAAATGTACGAGACTCAGCGTACGGGAACGGAGTACAGTGGTAGTGGGGGTGGCAAACGTTCCAGTGGTTACAGATCGAATAACGATAACGACGAGGACACAGCCTGAGGGCATGAAACATTTGACTAAAGCGTCGGATCGATCGAGCATCGATATTTCGTGCTCTTTATCAAATTTCAAACATCTCTCGACGTTTTCTCGCCTTTGCAAACTTTCCCGATGACGATATCGACCCGTTATCGTCGCTGAATCGTTAGGGGCGTGAACAATTCGTGCAGGACCTCGTCCAACGCATTTAGATGATAATTCACAAGCAAAACAAAAGGGAGCAGTTTTTAAATCGTATTGAGTATCATCAATATTGTTATTTTAGGATGTGTTAGGAAAAACCACGAAAAAACGAGGATAACAACAAAAGTATCGCAAAAATCAAGAATACTGTGTACCAGCCTGAATCACATTTTCCGTATTACTCCCAAAACTACCCCCAATTACGTTTCATTAAATTTGAATCTGTGAAAACATCCAAGTGTACGATTATTCGCTTCGCAGACGCTCTATCGCTCGCTCGATCGGTAAAAATCCTGCTACGCGTTTTATTTCGAGAGATGGAATGTTTCAAGAACAAATATTAGTTACACGTCGTTCCCCTTTGACCGGAGAAGACGATGTAACTTTTTTTTTTCTCGAAATGTGAAGCGTCTCTTGGAAAATCGTGTTTCTGCCTTTTGGTTGTCTCTCGCGCACTCACGCGACTGCTAGATCACCTTAAGGTAGTTATCGAGCGGATTCACGCTCGTTCTGTGTCGATCGAACGACAAATTTCCTTTTGTGCTCGTTCGGCATGAAGGCTTCGAAGAATTTTGATTCTTTTTCCTTTGCGGGCGGAGCTCGATTTAGCGGGTCGCGGTGATTGACACTTTGGGTCAATTTGACCCCGAGTCGATTTTATCCGCTTCGCTGGGTATTCCTCAAATGTCTTCGTGACCTTTACACATTCCTTACTATGGGCGCGTCACCAAAACTCACGAAATATTGAGTTTTTCATTTTTTTTTGGATTTTTTGATTTTTATCGCTAATCGGACTCGTCGATCTGGTTAGAAAATTAATCAATTGTTTCGTAGCACTTTTACGATTGTTGAAAAATCACGCAACTTCGAGAACCGGAAATTTGTGATTTTTCCGGAGCCTGAAAAAAAATTCTTCTCGATTCGGGCAAATAATTTTAATCAGTAACGATGAATTTTTTTTCCGAATCGTTTGTTCGATAAAACGATGAAGTTTGCATCGTTGGAATGCAACGAAATTATTATTTTTTCTTTAGCAAAGTTTATTATTCGAATGCAGAAAGTTTTACAGCGATAAAACGATCGGTTTTCGTTTCCCGAAAACTGTATCAGTTCGAAAAACTTGGATGGTTTTGAAAATTTTGAAAAATCGTTAATAAAAAGAAATATTTTTCGTTGCATTTCAACGCTGCGCGAAATTCTTCAGAGATCGTTGGATCGAGCATCGTTCGTCGGAACTTAATATCCGCGAGAAACGTCGCTTCTGGCAGACGATATCGCAGGACGATAACTACCTTAACGACCGTCGTCGTAATTCGGACTGTAAAGAGGAATAATATTGAAATTATTTTCGCTTCCATTGTAATTCGTCGCTTTACCGAGATTTGGGCATTTCGGCGGATTAAAAATTAAAAGATTGAGAAAAACTTGATTATTCTTGAGAGCAACTCGATCCTGTTTCCCGAGTCACACTTTTCCTGAGTTTTCCACGTCCAGTTTATTTTTCGTCGATTTTATTTCCACAAAATTCTCTCGAAGCTCGTCCATGCGATGATCTCGCAGTCGGTTCGTTCGGTGCTAGGATTTGTCGAAATAAACACTCGCAAAGAATTTCACGAGTCAGCCTCCTCACCTCGAGCTTATTCATTTTTTTCTGCTTCACTGAAAAATCGCGTTCAGTGATTTCTCGGAGAATAAATCTCGAAAATTACTCCTCGAGCTTTTTACACGCAGCAGGTCTTGGTTCTGATCCGTTGGACTCAACGGAACCTGCCGTATTCGAGGGTTCCATCGTCGTTCTTATTCCTCCAGTACCAACGGTCGATGAAACGTTGATTTTCCAACTTTTCTGACACTGACGTTCGCGTCGTTGGAATCCAACGAAAAAAATACATTTTTTTATTCATCATTTTGATAATTTATTGACTCGTTCAAATTTTTCTAGAAAATTTGGTTTTCGAATGGCAAATAATGTACGAAAATCTTCTCCACTATAAAAAATAATTGGTTTGCATTTCAAAAAATTCGTTTATCGAGTGTAGAAAAAATTTAATGAATGAAAAATCCTTTCGGATCGGCTCACGTCCCAGTTTTGAGACACAACGTTGCAAAATGTTGTGAGCATGTGCGAAATTTCAGAAATATTCGATTCACTTGCAAGAAACTTGCTGCTGATTTTTTTTCGGGATGCAGGGAGAAAAATTGTTATTAACGACGATTGGAACATTCGGTTACGAGTAATTGGACGATTTGTTCGTTAAAACATGCAAATCCACGAATCTAATGTCTGTAGAAAATCCAGAGACAAATTTTACAATTTAGAAATTTTTTTACACGAAAAACTCGTCGCGAACCTGAACGATTTTTTTCAGCAATTTCTCGTAACGATGAGTCGATTTTAACGAGTTTCCTCGACACTCTCGGAGCTGACCATCTGCCAAAATTTGGTCCACATAGAATGAGTCTCGTTCCATACACAAATAAAGTTTTTAACAATTTACTATTTTTAGCTCGTTTGGAAAATTAGCCTCGCTCGGGAATTAATTTCTAGATTATTTTTCGCTAAAAAGTTACGGTCAGGACTCGAGCTCAGAAATAATTCGACGTGGATTTCCAGCTTGTGGATTAATTGCGTATAATTAGAAAGTTTGCAAAGAGAAGGAGCAACATAATAATTAAAGTTCCGATTAGATTAGCCACGATTGGTCGAGTGTTAATTGATAATTTTGTGTCGTCGAAAAAGGTGAAGAAAAAAAAGCAGGAATAAAAAGAATAATAACTATTCAGACAAGGTATCGAGGGAGTCACGTCAAGTGGGAGCAGGAAGTTGAGTTGGAAATAAGGGTTGGTGGAAACGAACGCGAGAGACGAAAGGGAACTGGAGGAAAGAGATATCGTTGCGTCAAACGACACAATGCTACCAGCCATTTTCAATTTATTTCAAGGGCTTGGCTGATGCTACTAGCAGCACCACCGCGAGCAGCAGTGCGCTGCTACGCGAACGTGGTAAAGATGGTGATGAAAAAAGAGAATGGGCGATCGAGCCGTGAAGGGGATGAGAAGCAGAGAATTAAAATGAGAATAGAAGTGGGAAATGATGGCTTCGGTCACACCGCGCCTTCAGGTTCTATGTATACGTTTGACGTGCGTTGCAATCTCGTGTAAATATAAATGGAACATTCTATACCAATTCTAGATCGAACGCGGTGCTCTCGATCTTTTCATAACAAAAATATGTCAGGCTCGCACAGAACGAAAGATTTGAAAAGAGAATAATTGCCTGCAGATAAATAAACTCTGAAACGTCGCGTTTAATTTCATTTTCGCATTTCGTAGACACACATGGGTCTGGGGCGTCCTACCGTTTGTTTACTGTCTTTGGACTCGTTTACAAAATCCGAAAAAATTCAGAAAAATAGTTTTTAATCTTTAGAAATAGAGAGCCTGCATTGGGTGATGGATAAAAATTCTTTTTCACTTGAAAATTGAAACTTTTGACTCACGCGCTCACGAGGAACTACTGAAAATTGTGATTTTTATTGATTTATCAATTTTTAATAATTATTACTTTAGTTATAATGTATAATTTTTATAACAATTATAAAACTTTAATAATAATAATAATAATACCTAAAAATTAATAATAATAAATATAAATAATTAAAAATCACTAATAATAATTATAAATAATTAAAAATTAATAATAATAAATATAAATCACTAAAAATTAATAATAATAACTATAAATAATTAAAAATTAATAATAAAAAATGAAATAAATTATAAAATAATAAGCAGGAACTTCATCGGTAGAAAATTTTGCATACAACGTCCTTAAAATATTTGAAAAAACTTGATTTCCTTCGGGCTCGGAATCGTGGCTCGAATTTAATTCTTGCCACACTGGGTCAATTTGACCCTGAGGTTTTTTTTTTCTTGTGAGCAGGTGTTTCTTCGTATTATTTCAAATAGTGGGAAAAGTTGGTGAATAACTTGGCCAACTAGCATCAATCTGTTGTTTTTGATCGTTAACGGGAAAAAATGGTTTTCTATCGTCTGAAAATTGGATCGCGGAAAATTGAGGAGAAGGTCTTTACGGGAAACTTTCTTATGTCAACGATTCCATAGACAATATTATTTATTCCCATATATTTTGCTTTCACCATTTTCACTCAGCTCGTGGTATCGTCCGTCTTGTTGTTTTTCTTCCTCTTTCTCGTGTGGCACGTCTTAAGAGTCACCGTCCCCTTTTCTGGCTGGATTGCGGCCGTAATTCGAAAAACTTTGGAGGCAAACAAAAGTAAGGACTTTTGTTCCAAGTTTTAGTGTATACCGCGCGCGCGGAGATCTCTCTCGGCGCGGGTGCAATTTGCGGCTCGATCGCGAGGGATGGGCCACTGCGCGCCGCGGCATCCGCGAGACCAGCGACGCCCCAACAATGTTTTGTTCTCTTTGTCATTCTTCCTGGTAGGCATAATATAATACCCAACTGCCATGACTCCCGAACTGTCCTTTGCCACGCGTCAAATTTACCTCGGCCTCGCGTTCCAAACCGCCCTCTCCCTCCTCCTTCAACTTTTACAGCCACGGAAAACTTACGATTCTTTTTTCGTTTCATTCTGCTTCGTCATCGAGATCTACTGGACCGTCCACAGTTATTTATTCTGAATGAAATTTCACTAGGAAAATGACTTTTTTTTTTTCTTTAAATATTTCGATAAATCTTGCAAATTTTTTGCTCATTTGCACTATTTTTTTTTCGTTTCAACCTGCTCCGTCATCGAGATCTATTAGACAGTCCACCATTATTTATTCTGAATGAAATTTCACTAGGAAAATGACTTTTAAAATTTTTTTCTTCAAATATTTCCATAAATTTTGCGAATTTTTTGCTCATTTTTATTTTTCTTTTAAAAATTCAGGAGTTTTGATCGAAATCCGAATTGGATATCAATCGAAAAGGAATTTTTGAAAATAACTTTCGGAATTATCTCGACATGTTTGATTTCACTAGGAAAATGACGTTTTTTTTATTTTTCTTTAAATATTTCGATAAATCTTGCAAATTTTTCGCTTATTTTTACTTTCCTTTTAAAAATTCAGGAATTTAAATCGAAATTCGAATTGGATATCAGCGAAAAGGAATTTTTGAAAATAACTTTTGCAATTATCTCGGCATGTTTGATTTCAGTAGGAAAATGACGTTTTTTTTTATTTTTCTTTAAATATTTCGATAAATTTTGCAAATTTGTTGCTTATTTTGATTTTTCTTTTAAAAATTCAGGAGTTTTGATCGAAATCCGAAGTGGATATTAATCGAAAAGGAATTTTTGAAAATAACTTTTGGAATTATCTCGGTATGTTTGATTTCACTAGGAAAATGACGTTTTTTTATTTTTCTTTAAATATTTCGATAAATCTTGCAAATTTTTCGCTTATTTTCATTTTGCTTTTAAAAATTCGGGAGTTTTTCTCGAAATTCGAATTGGATATCAATCGAAAAGGAATTTTTGGAACATTTGGAATTATTTCGGCATTTTTGATTTATTTAATTATTATAATAATTTCGACTGCATGGAAGTTTGTACCTTTTTCCGGAGCTGCAAACGACGCGGCGAAGCTCAAGTGGATCATGTGGGATTATGAACGGTAGGAATGGGAAATAGAATTCGGTTTAGCGTGAGGAGCGACGAGGAAAAAAATGAGAATGCACCCCTTTCGACCCTCGTTTAGCTCGTTCGAGAGAGTATGTAACACAAAAAAAGCTGTGCGAGCAAGTTGTGATATTGTCATATATGTTGATTCGAGATTGAGTTAAGTGCGCTGAGGGTGAAGGCTCTGTTCGCAAGACACGTGTCAAACGTTTGGCGATTGTAAAGAAAACTTTTCAATCTCTGCTTCTGCTCTCGGATTTAACAGACCGAGATTACAATTCCCTGCAATATTTTATGGACCCAATTAAAAATCAATCATTCGTTCGATGTATCGATCATTCAATTCAACTAAATTTAAATTTAATTTAAATCAAATTCAAATAAAAATAAAATTAAAATCAAAATAATAAAAAAATTAAAAATAAAATGAAAATCAAATTAAATTCAAATTCAAATTCAAATAAAATTAAAATAAAAATTAAAATGTAATCAAAATAGAATAAAAGTTCAAAATCAAATCAAAATAAAATAAAATTAAAATAAAAATTACAATAAAATTGAAATAAAATTGAAATTGAATAAAAATTCAATTAAAATTCAATTAAAATTCAAAAATTGAAAAATAAGGTCTGGCTCCTATTTTAACGATCGATACATCGGACGAATCACTGATTTTTAATTCTATTATTAAATTTCATTTAATTCTATTTTTTCTGATCCAATAAAATAAATTAAATTAATTCAATTTAATTTAATTCTCGATCTTATTCAATTAGGTTCAGATAGTCGCTAATGAAATGATGTGGCATAAAAAAGAGTTGGTCCATAAATTCAGAATCTCAATACGAAAAAAACATTTCAAATGTTGAAAAAACTTGGAATTGTCTTTGAAATTTTCTGTTTTGTTCTCTAAAAAGAAAAAAAACGAAAATCTCTGGAAAGTTTGAGGCGGAGTAGGCGCGAAGGTGAGAAATAATTTAGAGACGGAAAGGTTGGCGACCTCAATGCTTCTGGGATTCGAACGGTGCCAGCAGGAAAGGTTTGAGGTTTAAGGGCGTGGGACGAGAATGGGGTGAAGAAAAGTTGCAGGATAAAAGATTGAGTGTGCCGAATGCTGATGCTCGTGAATCGCGTTGAAATTGTGGGAGATTTTCGGTCTCGCAGGACACAATGCCAGGATCCAGGGGGATCGACGAACGAAATAACGTGCAGGGGGTCGAGGGTGCTCTGTTATCCGAGCCTGGACAAGCACGAGGATGAAAACTGTGTGAAGTAACCGCGACCATTCGCGGTTGGTGTTGGCAAGGAGAAAGCTAATTTCTGGTCGACGCCGAGCAAAGTTTTGAGCGAAGGATTATGAGAGAATTGCAAGAGATCGAAGTTGCTGGTTTCGAGAAGTTCTCAGCAATCGCGATTGTAACAAAGTTTCCTGCGCCCCTTGCCGACGAAAACTGCAAGGTTTCCGCGCGGCGAACGAAATTTGATTCGCCATCGATATTCGCAAAAGTTGCAAACTCTCGTAACGAACGAATCGGAGTATCAAATTTGCAGGAAAAAATAAGAGCAAGGAAAAGGGACGATCGGGAAGGAGAAATTTGAGTAAAAATTGGGGAGCGGACGGCTCAATAAATTCTCGGTTACGCGGACAAGGAGCTCAGAAAATAAGGAAATAAGGAAACGAGCGGTGCGAGGACGAACCTGTAATTGAAATATTTGAGGAAACGGCAAGGCCAAGAGGCTTGTTAATTTTTTTGTAGAATTTCAATCAATTTATAAATTTTATTCAATTTTAATTTTAATATTTTTACTCCGGAACGATACTGAAGATTTTTCTACAATTTTTATTCATTATTTTGATAATAAATAATAAAAATCGATTTTCGGACAAATACTCCATGAAAATTTTGGGCTCCGATTTAAAAAATAATAAAATAATTAAAAATCATAATAAAAAAAACTGTTTCGTTACTCCGAAACAATGAACTCGATTTATTTCAGTAATTACTCAAAAATAATCATTTTGACACGCACAACATTCGAGTATTTTACAATTGACGTGGAAATGCGTCGAATACAGATGCCGATAGTTGGATGTCGATTGCACAATTAAGTTGGTATGAGGAATCGTGGCCTGCTCTTGCCTTTTCTCTCTCTTTCCCTCTCTCTCTGTTTCTCCTCTTGTTTAATCCTTCCGTCTTGGTGAGCTCAAACTATCAGGAAGTATTTCAATATCGCTTTCTATATATAACTTCGTCATCTGTACAAGGGACATGTGTGCAAATATATTGGATTTTCCCTCGACTTAATTTACAGCAGCAATGCCCGTATATCCGTCGATTACGAACTTTGCCTTTATTTCTCGCGATATTCGCTCTCCTGCTTGAAAATTCTTGGACAATTTCGTTTTTTTTTTTAATTCGAAAAAAAAAGAAAATACCAAAATGGTTCGATCGGATTTTTAGTTTTCTGTGAAAATTCAGAGCGTTGGTCAGGATCATTCGGGGAATCGGAAAAGTATCGCTTTTTGGAGGTCCGAATATTTTTGGAAATCGTTGATTCGTTGAGTAGAAAAAAGTAAAAATCAATTTTTCCCTCGACTTAATTTACAGCAGCAATGCCCGTATATTCGTCGATTACTAACTTTGCCTTTATTTCTCGCGATATTCGCTCTCCTGCTTGAAAATTCTTGGACAATTTCGTTTTTTTTTTTAATTCGAAAAAAAAAGAAAATACCAAAATGGTTCGATCGGATTTTTAGTTTTCTGTGAAAATTCAGAGCGTTGGTCAGGATCATTCGGGGAATCGGAAAAGTATCGCTTTTTGGAGGTCCGAATATTTTTGGAAATCGTTGATTCGTTGAGTAGAAAAAAGTAAAAATCAATTTTTTGAACGACGTGAGAAAAAGTGGGTGAAAGGTAAATATATTCAGTTGGTGCATGAATTTTTACGAGCTAGTGCCGCATGGTATTGACAATGACGGAGCTGGCGAAGATTTTATTTTAAAGCGATTAGACGCACGTGACGAGGAACAAAGAAATCAACCTGCAATTGACGAGCCGAGTGACGAATACGAAGACAGGATAGAGAGGAAAAACAACGGTTGTATAGGGTTTGCGAGCGTATAGGGTTGTCACTTATTTTTACGATTGTTCGAATACGCACACGCTCTTGTGTGAAGCGGATTTAGCATCAAATTAGACCGTAGCTTAGGGTCGATTCTCAAACGAGTATCAAAAAAATTCAACGAATAACAAACTTTTCCAAAATACGAAACATTTTTTAATTCATTTTTTCATTAAATCCAATTTTTCATTGAAATTTGAACCAGAAACTCGTCAAAAAATATGAAAAATGTTAAAATTCCGAAATAAATCGATTAAACGATTTTCCCAAAAAGTTTTAATCGATTTGCCAAAATTTAACGATTCCCGGCGCTGGCATTTTGTCGAAAATCCATTTTTCATATTAGACCGTAGCTTAGGGTCGATTCTCAAACGAGTATCGAGCAAATTCAACGAATAACAAACTTTTCCAAAATACGAAACATTTTTTAATTCATTTTTTCATTAAATCCAATTTTTCATTAAAATTTGAACCAGAAACTCGTCGAAAAATATGAAAAATGTTAAAATTCCGAAATAAATTGATTAAACGATTTTCCCAAAAAGTTTTAATCGATTCGTCAAAATTAAACGATTCCCGGCGCTGGCATTTTGTCGAAAATCCATTTTTCAAATTTTTTGTTCTATTTTTTCTTTTATTTAGAGAAAAAACAAGTTCATGCAGTCCGACAGTATTTTTTTTTGCCAATAAAAAAGAAACTCGAGAAAAAAGTGAAATTGAATCGATTTTTGGAATTTTTGGATTTAGGGCAGAGTTCTAGAGACACACAGATGCAGTTTATTGTTTCCGACTTTTTAACAACCCTCCGAGTGTAAAAAACGACGGAGCCAGCCCAAAGCAATGAAAGAGCATCTTATTCATCTGAACGAGTTTTCCGGTTACGAAATAATCATAACAGCCGAATAAAGAAAAAAAAGGAAGTATAATTGAAGCTGGGGATAGAGGGCAGACTTTTTAGGGTTGCACGGAAGGATCAGAGTTATATTTTTATTCTGTATTGCGCGTCTTCGACGCCCTAACCGTGCTGGTGTCTTTTATAGCCAGTCTATGATAATTTTATTATTTCTTTCACAGTATATTATACTGACAAGAAAATCGTCGAATAATATCCACAATAATCTACCAGCATTGCTGCCCGCCTTGCCGGAGAACTCGGCAAACACTTTGGCCAGCACGCAGTCGAATATTTCGACGTGCGAGACGTGGGAGGCTCAAAAGAAACAATTCGTCGATAGAATCGCGGAAAAAAAAATTCCAATCATCGATTAACAGAAAATTCCACCAAAATAACAAAAAAAAAACCTGAAAAAATTCAGGAAAGTGTTTTTGAATCTATAGAAAGAGACTGCACTGGGTGATGGATAAAAATTCTTTTCAATTATTTTTATTCAATGGTAATCGATTAAAAAAACAAGAAATTCACGAAATTCGCTGAATAGGCATCCCAGATGGGTCTGGGCAGTGTCTACGGAGTCGAGGTATCGGGGAGTCAGTGTCCCGTGTCGTTGGAACATTGGAAAGAAGCGAAAATGATTAAAATCAAAAGTTTCAATGAATTAGATTATCCAGTTATTTTATTGAGGCATTTGACTCGATACAGAAAACATTTCACAGCAGATTCTGTAGATTCGTTGTTCTATAGATCCAAAACTACTTTTCCGAATTTTTTTAGATTTCATTCAGGACTTATTTAGAGTCCTAGAGCCCTAGACCCATTTAGAGTCATTTAAGGCAGGACACCCCATACTCTCAGTGTCTACAGAGTCGAGTTAATGAGGCGAAGCGTCCGGAATCCTTGGAACATTGGAAGAAAATAATAAAAATGACAAGATCGAATGAATTAGATTATCCAGTCATTTTATTGAGGCATTTAACTCGATACAGAAAACATTTCACAGCAGATTCTGTAGAGTCGTTGTTCTATAGATCCAAAACTACTTTTCTGAATTTTTTTAGATTTCATTCAGGACTTATTTAGAGTCCTAGAGCCCTAGACCCATTTAGATTCGCCTCAATAGGCGAAGCGTCCGGAATCCTTGGAACATTGGAAGAAAATAATAAAAATGACAAGATCGAATGAATTAGATTATCCAGTCATTTTATTGAGGCATTTAACTCGATACAGAAAACATTTCACAGCAGATTCTGTAGAGTGGTTGTTGTTCGGTAGTTGTTGAATAACCGTAATGGCGAATGAATTACAAATAAATTGTCTCGAGTTACATGGTATTCCTAAAATGTCTAAAACCTTTTCTAAACATCTTGTACACTTTAGCATCAAATGCTTATCATAGTTATATATTATTTGAATACCTCATTTATACAGATTGTATACTCAATTAATCTCGTTATAGCACGTACGTATTTATTACTGTTTTATAATGATTACTATTTTCTTTGCCAAGAAGTAATTATCGTATCAATAAAATGGAAGGACGTCAGCGTGAATTTCCATTTTTTTCAAAAAATTTCCATTCGTCAAGTTTATTTGATAAAATTCAACAGCCTGACGCGAAGAAACTTTGAACGACTCTTGACGAACCGTGATGATGATATCAACAGCAATAATAAAATAATAATATTCATCTCGACAAACGGACAAACGTTGATTGATTAGTGCGTTTCGTATATACATTTTTGTTGTTTTTCTTTTTTTTGTTTGTTTGTTAATTCTTCTCCTTGTGGCTCCAGGCTCTTGGCTCACTATTTTTCGTGCCTTAATCCATTAATTTAACACTATCGTCTCCGCCCCCCTCCCTACTCCGGCTTTACAGATCTATGTGGCTTCGTAATCGCATATTTAAAAACTTTTTCTATCTAAATACATAACGGCTGATGAAAGGGTCACATGCGTTTGTTTTCCATTGCTCTGATTATCGTTGTTATCTACAGATATTACGTTAGTATTTATATTAGCAAAATTATATCAATGTTTTTCTATCAATGTTCCTTTTTTTCTGAATTTTTCTCTTCGAGGTTGAAAATAAAAAACGAGAGCAGACAATTGATACAGGCCCACGCGATGTATTTGCTCAGTGGCTCGTTTTTTCTTCAACAGAATAAAGTGCACGTGTTCGTGGAGCAGAACTGTTTTACAAATTTCCGGAAGACTCGACGCTTTGGGGTGACAAAATGGAAAATTGACGATCGCTGATATTTCGGACGATGAAGAAGAAGCTTCTTCGAAAGAATGGAAATCTCGATTGTCGGAAAAAGTTGGCTCTGTTAGCAAATCGTGAAAATCGCTAGAGGCAAATGAACGAATCGTTGGGAGCTGGAAATACAGCAAACTCGAAATCTGCAAAGTTAAGGACGTTGTATGCTCCTATCGATCGAATTCCTCTAAATATGCACCATACGAAGAGAATAGCTCGCACAATTTTTTAAGACCCTTCACCATGTAGAAGTCGAGATATTTATTTATAAAAATCACAATTTTCAGTAGTTTCTCACAGGAGCGTGTGTTAAAAGCTGCAATTTTCAACATTAAATATTTCGATTTCTAAATGGTGAAGCCTCTCAAAACTTTGCACACACTTTTGCGTAACATCGAAGAAGCTTTATTCAGTTTTTCAAAAAAATCGTTCGTAAAATTTGTATAAAAAATCGGTCATAAAATAAATGAATTTTGTTTTTTCAACTTGCCACGTTCGTTTCACCATGTAAAAGTCGAGATATTTATTTATAAAAATCACAATTTTCAGTAGTTTCTCACAAGAGCGTGTGTTAAAAGTTGCAATTTTCAACATTAAATATTCCGATTTCTAAATGGTGAAGCCTCTTAAAACTTTGCATACACTTTTATGCAACATCGAAGAAGCTTTATTAAGTTTTTTAAAAAAATCGCTCGAAAAATTTGCTCGAAATTTTGTTTATTACATAAAAAATGCAGATTACCTCGGACAATCTTGGATTTGGAGTATGTCGTTCTTTAGTAAATTTGTAACAACTTTTTTAAACGAACTTGGGCTCGGAAACCATTTTGTGTGTAAGAAAAACTGAAAACAAAAATGAAGATTTGATCCTCGCCATTCAACGTCCTTAATTCAGTTCGCAACTGATTTTTATTGAAAAATCAGCGAAACTCGATCGATCGGGTCTCCAGGGTCTGTAAAGCCTGTCGCTTTACATGTTTAAGGGGTCACGTTTCTTTTTGAGTCCGTTAATGTTTATGGAATCGTTAAGCAAGCTCAATGACCTTGATAAATATTTTTTAGTTCCAATATTTCGCATGCAGACATGCAAAGAAACGGTGAGAAAGTTGTTGTTACTCTTATTCTTCAGTTTCCATAGGCAGACCATGAAATTGAGGGACCAGGTCACTCGGAGTAACTCGTTTTGTCGCTCGCATCGTCCGGGCTCGTTTCGCGATAATTATCCGCTGTTCCGTTCGCATGAACGTTCTGATTCGGCGGTCTGATTACCGTCGGTAAATATCCCGTGCCTGCGTAAGGAGCTGCGAGAAATCTGTGACGCGTCGGTGGCGTTGGACCGCAATAACCACCTCGAGATACATACGCGGCTGTCACCGACGCCGAGGCCGCTGAGGCCGCTGCCGCCGAAGCCAGCGCTCCTGCTAGTGGCGAAAATGCTGATTTCGGCTGCAGACTGTCCTCGCACACGAGCACTTCCATTGCTGACACTACGTCACCTGTTAAACAACCGAGCATTCCAATCTCCTTGAGAATGACAATAAAACGATTGCGCGAGGCTGGGAATGGTCTTGAGAAAAATCACGTGTGAGCAAAAAAAAACACGTGAACTTTGTTGCTTTTTTCATTGGGGATTAAAATTTCTTTTTTTCTATTATTGAAATGATATTTGTCGGGCTTGTGGTGGTCAAACCTCCAATTATTTATTTCGCTAGCACTCGTTGGCCTGAAATTAGTTTTTTTTTCAATAATTAATAAATAAATCCAATAAATTCCAATAAATAATTGAAATTAATTATTTTTTTAGCTTTTTCTTTGATTTGCGAAATTTAGAAAGTTGGAAATAAAAAACGAAATAGCTGCAAAGGGAGTTTGTCTACTGTAAGAGCTTGCGTATGAGGATTCAGAAAATAATTTCAATTCTTTATAAAAGCATGGCATGGTTTTCTATGTCAATTCTGAATTTTAATCCTCAACGTTGTAATTTTCGTTCAGCATTAGAAACACGCGATCTTTCTTAGAAAAATTAAAAGTCCAATACCAAAAGAATTTGAAATTATTTTCAAAATGGTAATTCGTGTTTTCTGAATTTTGTTTTTAATCGTTTAAATTTTTTCTCGATTCGTAGCGAATTATTGAAAATAGTGGATGGAATTTGATCTTTTCTTGCTTCTCGGTGGAAAATTCTTGTAAGAGATTCAACGAAATCAATTTTTTTGCAGCAAAGTTTCGTGGATGAAGAAATTAATGATTTTTTTTTCTGTTCAACTTGCCACGGTCGTGCGTGCGAACACGTTTTTTTTACAGGATTAATTTGATTGGGAAATATCGAACCTTTACACCGATGGAGAAGAGCTTCGACATCCGCACGACGTCTGCCAGGAAAGACTCTGAGTAAAACGTCAACGGGTGACCTTTGCTGTTGCGGTTGTTGTTGATGCTGGACCTGTAGCCCGCAGGGTTGCTGCACATTTTGCATCTGCATTTGCATCTGCATCTGGATCTCCCGAGGCTCGTGGAGATGATGCGTGTGATGTTGGTGCTGATAGAGAGTGGCTGGCGAGCAATACAAGGAATTGGCGGTTGGTCCGTAAAGCGGAGCGTACGGAGAAAAATGTGCAGCCGCTGCAACTGCTGCCGCAGCCTGAAAATTAATCCCAACGGGTGGTGAGTACACGAACACGTTAAATCGACGATAAATTTGTAAGAGCGATTGCGGGACTTTGAAAATTTGCACAACTCGAAATATTTGCTGCTCCAGCAATTTTCCACGTTTTTAAAAAACTAAAAATCCTTCAGAAGCGCATTCTCGCTCCGATTTGCGCAGATCAAAGGATTTCGTGTAAAATTGTTACATTCATTGATTCCATTCAAACGTTTTTTTTACTTTGTCGTGAAATCCGTGAAAATTTATTTAAAAAAATGAAAATAATGAAAAACCATAATTTGTTTATTCAGGAAAATGGAGTAGGAAATTTTGTGTTAACCGTCCGTAGACACACATGGGTCTGGGGTGTCCTATCGTTTTTTTACCGTTCTTGGACGCGTTTAAAAAATCTGAAAATATTCAGGAAAGTAGTTTTGGAGCGATGGATAAAAATTGTTTTTTATAATGTTAAAAATTAAGTAATTAATTAATTAAAAATAAATAATTAATTTATTAATTAATTAATTTAATGCTAATCAGTATGAAAAACGAGAAATTCACGGAATTCGCTGGATGGGTACCCCAGACCCATGTGTGTCTAGCGGAGGGTTAATCACTTTTTTGTGCTTTTGCTTTTCGTGTATAAATGCGTTTGCATGCAATTAATCGTGTTAATAGGAAACGGCGTAAAATTTAGTATACTCACAGCGAGTGAGGGTGTAGAAGGGGATGGTGGGCTAATGTGTCGCGGTTGAACGAGGTCGACAGGTTGCATGATCATTTGATTCTGTCCATGGGGAGTCAAAGGACTGCCGGATTTCCTGAGGCTGAGATTCTCAGGCACCGGAGTATCGACTCTTTGTGGCGTGAGCGCTGGTGTCCGGGGAGGCGTGTGATTCGGACTCGGTGTCCCTGGCTCCACGCTTCCGTCTTCGGATTCGTTCACACTGTTTTCTCGCTTACGCTCGATCGTTTGGTGTCCCGGGCCTGGGCCTTCGCCCGCCGAACCAGCAGCTGTAATCATGCAAACGGATCACATCTTACCAAATCCTTTCGATCGGCCTAAAAATATTTCTGGCTATTGAATTAAATTTGCTGACATTTCGGAATTATTCAAATTTTTCGAATTTTTCGGCTTTTTTGGGTCGCAACAACTATCACGATAACGGAGATCGTGGGCCTTGACCATGGGAACAATTTACATATTATTTCATTATTTATTTCATTATTTATTCAATTATTTATTTAATTATTTATTTGATTATTCATTCAATTATTAATTTCATTATTTATTCAATTCTTTATTTAAATATTTATTTATTTATTTGACTATTTATTTAATTACTTATTTAATTATTTATTTAATTATTTATTCAATTATTTATTCAATTATTTATTTAATTATTTATTTAATTACTTATTGAATTATTCATTTAATTATTTATTTAATTGTTTATTCAATTATTTATTGAATTATTTGTTTAATTGTTTCTTTATTTATTTACTTTATTTTGATTATTTTTGAATTATTTTTGCCCAAACCCTTGGGAGTTTTTATTCAACAATTTATTTGCTAATTTTCGCTAATTTTCTTGGCCCAAATGGTAGAGTATGTGAGAGAGCAATGCTGTATCATCTTACCCGTAACATGGTCCATGATATGAAGCTCACTGCCCGAATCCGAATCTCTGTCCGCATCATTCCTGATGTGATCTTGTAACGTAATTTTCGCTCGTTTTGCACCTGGGCAAGAGAAAACAGTAATTAGAATCTTCACAGATTGATACGCATGCACTCCTTCATTTTTTATCTCTCCTCGATGTCTGAGCAACCGCGAGCCCATTCGTTTCCCATTGGGAAGAAAAACTAGATTTACCGCATTGAAAGGATCGCGGGGTCAACGGAGGAGATGAAATTGTTGGGGAAATTGGCAACAGGATTATTTGCACTTGGCCGAGGTCCTTTAAATTCAATGTTATTATTTAAGCAACGTTTATTCGTCGAATTATATAAAACACTCGAGAAGGGTAATGAAGTGAAAAAAAAAGTTGGAGCAGCAGCAGCAGCAGCAGCAGGTTAAGAAAAGCAGGGGAGTTGTGAATAGGGAAAGGGCAGGGATAGCTGGGCTGGTTGGTAAACGAGGAAGAGTATGAGAAAAAGAGCAAGACGAAGGTGTATCTTATGCAGTGCACTGGAAGGAGACGAAGAGAGCAGGAGGGTTAAATTTGAAGGTACACAAGAGTAAGAGCAACGGAGCTGGAGGAATTGAGAGTATATAAATGGGAATGGGCAGAAGTTGAGTTGAACTTACAACGTGCTGGCTATACTATCGCTTAATAGCACTCGAAAGTTAAACCAGGGGGCACTTGTGGCTCTTGGACCATTATGCAGAAACCCTCTATTTGAGGTCACCGGCGACCCCTCTTCCTTTCCTTCGGGATAGAACCTCCGCGTGTGCATCTATACCTACTTCATGTGGTAGAAAACGTACACGCACACATGTGCCAAACGTAAACCTCCTGGTTGTGTGCGCTTTACGTAAACCACTACACCGCCACCCTTATGCGATATGTTTAGTTCTTCAATGGCGCGCACGTGCATTGTAAGCTTCGCCTCTCGACACGCGTTCCTCTTATTACTCCCGCAGTCTACAACTATCTTCCCAAAAACGCCTTTTCGATATTTAACCTTTATCCACACAACTTTTCCCCTATCTCCTTGCGCCAGGATATTATTCCAATCTTTTTAATCCCCATACGCTTTTCGAACAATCGTTTGTCCATTTTTTTTTGCATTTTAATCTCAACTTGAGTTTCAAATCCTTTGAGTATGCTAATTACAATTTCATGTGATGTCGAGATTAATGACTCTGCTTAGGATCGTTTTTTTTAATGGTTTTTTTCGGGATTACGAAAAATGGAAAATGAATTTAAAAAAAAAATGATGTTGCGGTGGATTTTGCACTTGAAACGTTGGCTTCTGAAGGCAAGTTACTTGTTCGTCTGTTTGGGAGATTTTAACGAGGCTCGTGTAGTGCTGAATGAATCATTCTGAACTATTTGGGCATCCAGAATATTTTTAGTCTCGTACGACGAAACGATTTTGCTGATTCAAATAAATCCAAGCGATTTATTTGCGACTGATAGAATCCTTTTTGGAGCGTGTACGAGAATATATCAACAAATGGTTCTGGGTGATAGAAAAGAAGAGAAGTTGGTGTATGCGACCGATGGAGGGTGTCGAGTGTATCATGATAAATTACACGAACCCTTCTTGTAATACAACACTTTCTCGTATATCGTGAGCCGACGTAAAAAGCAGGGAGGAATATAATCGACGTTGAATGCTCGTGACCCCAGAGGGCGAGCGCAGCAGAGAAAACGATGAAAAAGATAAAAAACTATCCAACTCATACAAACTTGATATCTTTGTTTACCAAAACAAGCAAACTTTGCTTTCAATTTTCCAAGGCATTTTACTTCCTCGTACCAGCGAAGAAAATTCTAACAAAATATGCTGCGAAGCGAAAAAAAAAACAAAGAACCAGACGCTTCGTGGCAATTTTACTCGGTTGGGTGACTGTGTGTTGAGGTCAAATCGGTCCATGACACAAAAAGCCAACAAATTATAAATCGTGTGGAAAGAAAAATCTCCAGAGTTGCTCCGAGTGGTCTTGGCGAACTTTCATTGCGGGCTGACCACGACGAGAGAGAAAAAAAAGGATAAGACAAGATTTGAGAACCACTGAATAACTCTCAGGATCGAACTTGTTAGAAATAATTGCCAAGACCAAAGCGAATTCCGTCCTCTCCGGATTATTATTTTTTCCTTCCTCCAATAAACTCTCGGAGGATACAAGAAAAATTTGTGGACTTGCTCAAAAGCGATCGTAGCAGCCAGGACGAAAGTTACCGATAAAGAAAATTCCTGCTAATCCTTCCGGTCGCCAGGCACTTGTGAGAGAACGTTTTTAATTTTCTCAAAGCCTCGAAAATTTAATCCCTGCACGTGCATCATTTAAAATTTTTTTTTTCAATTTTTTTTCATAAAATTGTTCGTCCGGTCATACAATTCTGACGAGAATGTATTTAGTGCATATGTACTCAATACAGTGTATTATACGGAACCGTTGATCCATGAATCGCTCGCTCGCGGCCACTCGGAAGAGGAGGGCGGAGTACGCGCTTTATATATCTCCTCTACTGTATGGACTGACTGGCGTTTCGAGTGGCTGCGTATTTCCAGCACCCCCGTACACATAACTGACTGGTCTTGTTAAAAAGTATTTTCAGCCGTCCATTTATATCGTGGCTCGTCTTTTTTTTTTACCCTTGCCATATGTTTCGAGTATTTTATTGGGTATTCAAAAATCTGGATGTACGTGTGTACATTACAGTCGATATAAAACGGTAAATATTGCAGCACCAAACCTCAAACACGTGAGATGATTTTTTTTATTTTTATTTATCAATTAGCACTCTTCGTCGAACAGTCGGTGGTGTAACGTTTGATTTTACAACGCACTCTGTTCCGACGTGCTGCGTTGGCCTTTTTTTTCAAGAATTTCCAATTCGTTCCATTTTTGCTTGCTCATAGAGGCAGATATGTGACGGTGAATTTTTTATTTCCAGTTTTCAATGTCAATGCGTTTGGAATGTCCCAAAACATCGAAAAATCCTATTTAGAAAAAATGTTCAGGTGTATGTGTGTGTGTGTGTATGTTCTGGGACTAGAAAATTCAAATTGAGAATTTTTTTGGGTTAGAATCGGCATTGACAATTAATTGATCGTCTCCCTGCCTTGCTACAAAAAAAAATGGAAAACTGATGCGAAAACGGAATTCAGAGAGACGAGCATTTGTAGGTGGATGGGTGAACGAACTTGGAAGGAGTAGCGAAGGCCACATAATCAAAAAGAGAAAATCTATATCCGCGGCAAAAATAGAAATGGATTAAAATACTCCAATATCGAGGGAGATATCGGCATGTCGTGTAATGCTCGGAAATGTAAGGAATGCTGACTCCTTGAGAGCCTCGGGATTCTCCCACTATGCTGCTTCCATGGACTCCTCCTCCTCCTCCTTCTCGGATCCTTGATGGTTATACGTTTGTCCATATAAGTATACATCAGTATAACCTCATAATATCGAGCAATAGACTTCACAAATTCCACTTACTATTGCAGTATACATATATTAAGTCTCAAGAATTCCACACCAAATTCATAAACATCTCCCCCTGGTGGAGCGATAAATTTCCTTCATCGTTTGTTGCTTATTTCTCTGCAAAGAATCAAACTACTTTACATCTTCATTTCAATATGTAAATTTTCAAAAATGTGACGAGAGTTTCATTTTTTCGAAAAGAAAACGACGGAAAAGCAGAAAATTGATGAAAAAAATGGTTTACGAGCGCAAGTTGATTAAAAAACGTTGTCACAAATTTACTAAAGAACGACATACTCCAAATCCAAGATTGTCCGAGGTAATCTGCATTTTTTATGCAATAAACAAAATTTCGAACAAATTTTACGAGCGATTTTTTTGGAAAAATGAATAAAGCTTCTTCGATGTTACATAAAAGTGTGTGCAAAGTTTTAAGAGGCTTCGCCATTTGGAAATCGAAATATTTAATGTTGAAAATTGCAACTTTTAACACACGCTCTTGTGAGAAACTGCTGAAAATTGTGATTTTTATAAATAAATATCTCGACCTCTACGTGGTGAAACGAACGTGGCAAGTTGAACAAACACAATTCATTTATTTTACGACCGATTTTTTATCCAAATTTTACGAGCGATTTTTTTAAAAAACTGAATAAAGCTTCTTCGATGTTACATAAAAGTGTATGCAAAGTTTTAAGAAGCTTCACCATTTAGAAATCGAAATATTTAATGTTGAAAATTGCAACTTTTAACACACGCTCTTCTGAGAAACTGCTAAAAATTGTGACTTTTATAAATAAATATCTCGACCTCTACATGGCGAAACCTCTTAAAATTGCACGAGCTATTAGACATCACTAAACTCTTTGTGTGGTTCAAATTTAAAGGAATTACATCGATAGAAAATTTAGCATACGTTCTTAATTGAAAGTTGAAGAATTTTCATTCGCGTTTCTGTCAAACTCGCTATTCCCTTTTTTATATATCGTATTAATTTCGATTCATCTAGGAGTTACTATTGTACAAGAGCTGAATTGTATTGGCAGACACCCGGAGCACCCCATCAGCATATACGAAGCTCCTCGCTGTATATAAGGCCGGCGACATTCTTCAGAATTATAATCCAATAGCTATTGTACTTCGTATTCTCGATCATAATAAACTCTGTCGATATTGCATTCCTACTGTACTGTGGGGAGACAAAGGCCAAAAGAATTTCACATTTTATCCACCTCTGGGTGTTATATATATGTTTGACGCGTGAACTCATTGCTGGGGCGAGACTATATCGCCTCGTATAGTCTTCTTCTTGTTTCCTTTTTCCAAAGCATAATGCACGACGTGCTTGCGATTTTTTATTCAACGATGAAAATGCATTTTTATATAATAAATTTCTCGCTTGTTTCTTATTCCGCCGAAGAAACCTTCATAGAGTTTTATCTTTAGAGTTTATCTCTTGCTCTCGATCGATCCGGGTCAAGTTGACCCAGTGTGTACACTATCAACATTTTTAAATAAAAATCGAATTAATCGATTAAAGTTGTCAATCCCCAAGAAAAATGTTTCAAAAAGGATCTTGCTTCGGGTCAATTTGACCCAGTGTGTATATCACCGAAAATTTTTTAAATAAAAATCGAAACTATTAAAGTTTTCAATCCCGAACAAGGATATCTCAAGAGGAACTCGTTCCGGGTCAAATTGACCCAGTGTGTATTTCAACGAACTTTTGAAATAGAAATCGAACACAGATTAAAGTTTTCAATCCTGAAGAAGAAAGTCTCAAAAAGGAACTTGCTCCGGGTCAAATTGACCCAGTGTGTATATCACCGAAATTTTTTTAAATAAAAATCGAAACTATTAAAGTTTTCAATCCCGAAGAAGAATATCTCAAGAGGAACTCGTTCCGGGTCAAATTGACCCAGTGTGTATATCAACGAACTTTTCAAATAGAAATCGAACACAGATTAAAGTTTTCAATCCCGAAGAAGAATATTTCAAAAAGGAACTTGCCCCGGGTCAATTTGACCCAGTGTGTATATGACCGAACTTTTTAAAAATAGAAATCGAACAGATTAAAGTTTTCAATCCCGAAGAAGAATGATTCAAAGATGAACTTGCTTCTCGTCGAATGTTGAAAATAATCATTTGGAGAGCTTTTGAAAGACGCGCTTTTGAAAGATAAATAAAAAGGTGTGGCTGGTCCAGCCATTGATGACAGGCAATAACATAACAAGGTATATATAGGGATTTGACTATATAGAGTTAATATGATAGGTATATAATGCAGTTACAGTACAATATGGAAGCAGGGGATGCAGTGTTTGCCAGGCCTGTCTGTCTTGTTGGCCACCAGGCACTGCTTGGCGTCATAGCTATTCGAGACGCGGTATGGTGCGGCGGATGGGGTATGCATGGGGTTAGCGGGTTTTCTCCGCGATGGGGAGGGAGACACTGTGGAGACAGATGCGGACAATGGAATGAAGCGAGGACAATACCGAATAATTTAGAATGGCATATAGATATCGAGCTTTCGGCGTTGGCCTACGTAGGGTTCCGTCGCGGCGGCTCCTCGACTATTGCAGAGGGTGGTATATAATAGAGTGGAGAATAGAAACGGCAATAGGAGACACACCAGGAGTGTATAGTGGAGCAGATTCTGCTTGCTGTAGAGCCACTCTGTGCAGGACATGAAACATAACTATAAATTAGCCATAGGCCTTCCCACAGTCTCCCCACTCTCCAACTTGAATCTTCTGCCCCGTTCGTCCATACACACAATCCTACGCAGCATAGATTCACGCGTTTATGCATTCATATTGATAGATCCATTCAAACATCAACGTCGTACGACAAACCTCAAACTCGCCAACTTTTGACCAATTTTTCTTTCACACGTCCGTATCTTTCCAAAGCTCTGTATCGTTTTTGGCTTTGACAAACTCATCGATCTGCCATTTTTCCATCAAGATCTTTATGGAATTTTGATCCTGAACGTTTGGGAAAAAATTTATGGGAAAGGTTGCTGGTTTTTCGATGGTTTTTTTCTGCTTCTGGACGAGGGGCTTTGATAATTTATAACTAATTGGGTATTTAACCGGCCGTAGACACACATGGGTCTGGGCAGCCCATTCAACGATTATCATTGATTAACAAGAATTGAAAAGAATTATTTATCCATCATCCAGTGCAGAGCTGTCTGTGGATCAAAAACTACTTTTCTGAATTGTTTTCAGATTTTTTTTAACGAGTCCAAATCGAAAAGTAGGAAAATAAACGACGCTGACGTTTGCATCATTGGAATGCAACGAAATTCTGTTTTTTCTTGAGCTCATGATTCTTATTCATTATTTGGTCAGGAGACTAAAGAGATTTTTTTTTAGAATCCGAAGAGAAAATCGGTGCGAAAATTGTCATGGTTTTTGAAATTGAACAAACAATTAAGGGGGTTGCACTGATTGTGGTGTGTCTACGGAGGGTTAATGGATTTTATCGCGCAGTAAAATTTGTTGCAACGTGAGAATTTTCATTTTTGCATTTTTTTTAGTTTCTATTAATATTTTTAAGGCTCTGCGAGAATTTAATTGTTAAATATTATTGAACGGGGTTTTTCACGCGAAAAAAAATTCAGATTCCCGTTGTTTTTGGGTTCAAACTGTACGTGGTGCGTTTAGTGAATTTCTGGCAAAAGTTTCATACCGTTTTGCGTTTGACAGAGTTATTAAAACGTCGGCATAAAAATCTAGTTCCAAGAGTTTTTATTTAATGGGGGATTTGAGTAAAAAGCTCAATAGCTTTTGATCCTCGACAGATCTCTCGCGATTCATGGAAATACAGAGATGGTTCGGTTAAACTTTTTTATACTCGCGATATTCCAGCATCAAAATGTGTGTTTGTCTTGATCCTCGAAGTATGTGTGTGTGTGGGAAACATGAACGGTCGTTGGAGTAAATAATTTTTTACTCGCAATGTGTTGGTTCAAAAGCTCCGCGTGGCCTTTCATATTCGTTGATTATTTTTATTCTCGATAAATTGAACATGGTCAAAGGATGACGAAGCGACGCGGACGTTCCGCAAGAAATAATTCGATCATTTTGGTTTTTCCAAAATCTGGAGAAAAATGGAAAAAATATTTTGGAAAATGTAGAAAAAGAAATAATGGTCGGCGAACGATAAATTGAGGCGAGGGACAATCGCGAACGGAATCAGAAACGATCGCGCAGTCGAGAATAAAAATGGAAAGCTCCGGCGGGTACGAAGTGATAAAACTCGGGGGTTTATGTCACCGGAATGTTCCGCGGTCGGCGATGGCATGCAGCAACGAGCCCTAAAGATCGAGCCACGACTGATGGCTGAAAAAATATCGAGGGAGTGATATCGCGCGGTGTACCAGATTGTGCAACGGTCGGGCGATCCAGCCAAGCGGCACAAACTGTGGGAGCGTTTTCAGCAAGAGCAACAGCGTGCGATCAGTCATTAAATCGTCGCCGATTTGCTCTTTGTTCTTGTCCGCGAACCCTCGGATCACCAGCCAGTAATGGGGGCTCAACTCTCTTGGTGAGTGCGACAAAAGCCTCTCGCGGAGAAAAACTCCGAGTCTATATCCTCGTAATTCGCGTCGTTCGCTTAATGTCATAAAGAATGGAAAACCTGACCTCGTCGTGTAAGAGAAAAAAAACATCGATGGATACCATTTTTTATTGAAATTTTCCGAGTGCGATCGAGGTGTGGCAATTTTTTTTCTCTTTCCATTCGTTGAATCGTTACTCCGCGGAAAGAAGAATCCCTTGCGCGGGAGTCACAGCATGTTGAGCAGGTTTCCTGATGAAAAAACTATTCTTTTCTCTCCATTCTTTTTTTTTTGCTCTAATTTGACAGACGCGAGGGCGTGGAAGAGTCACGATGCAGGAAAATGCATTTTATCATCGAAATAAGTAGGAAATTGAAATTTCTATTTAGGCGTTTAGCGAAGAACACGAATGGCTCGGGAATCGTGCTGAATTGTTTGCGAAGGTTTCTATCGATATAATTCCTTCAAATTTGCAACACACAAAGAGTACAATGATGTCTGACAGCTCGCGCAATTTTAAGATGTTTCACCATGTAGAAGTCGAGATATTTATTTATAAAAATCACAATTTTCAGTACTTTCTCATAAGAGCGTGTGTTAAAAGTTGCAATTTTCAACATTAAATATTTCGTTTTCTAAATGGTGAAGCTTCTTAAAACTTTGCATCCACTTTTACGTAACATCGAAGAAGCTTTATTCAGTTTTTCAAATAAATCGTTCGTAAAATTTGTATAAAAAATCGGTCGTAAAATAAATGAATTTTGTTTGTTCAAATTGCCACGTTCGATTCACCATGTAGAAGTCGAGATATTTATTTATAAAAATCACAATTTTCAGTAGTTTCTCACAAGAGCGTGTGTTAAAATTTGCAATTTTCAACATTAAATATTTCGATTTCTAAATGGTGAAGCCTCTTAAAACTTTGCATACACTTTTGCGTAACATCGAAGAAGCTTTATTCAGTTTTTCAAACAAAATCGCTCGTAAAATTTGCTCGAAATTTTGTTTATTGCATAAGAAAATGCAGATTACTTCGGACAATCTTGGATTTGGAGTACATCGTTCTTTAGTAAATTTGTAACAACTTTTTTAAACGAACTTGGGCTCGCAAACCATTTTGTATGCAAGAAAAACAGAAAAAAGAAATTTAGACTCAAATCGTCATTGTTTGCAGTTTCGAGCATCGAGTGACTTCTGGTAAACGTGTTGTTCTTCAGCGACAAATGACATTCGTTTCCATTTGATTAAGCAGATATAACTAGTGGTAAAAAAAAGAAAAAAAGAAAAGAATAAATCGATAATATTTGATGGCTTCGCGTCGACAAGAGTCTGTGGAATCTCTGGATCTCATTGATCGAAGGTCGCAGTGCCAAATCAATTATAACCAAGTAATGTACCAAGTTGAAATTTCATAGCGCTCGAATTGTTATGATTGCGTTAGTGTGGGTGTGCGAGTGCGTGAGGATGTGAAGGCGCGTCAGAGGAAAAGCACATGGAGGAGGAAATTGGAAGTATCTGGAAAGGGGTGCGCTAGAGGGTGGTGGTGGTGTAAGTGAAAGACAAAAGTGTGGCGATGAGGATGGCGACGACGACGAGGGGTTGTAAAAAGCGATCGAGCGAAAGGTTTTTAATTGTTTCGTGCCGAGCTCGCCCTTTGTTTTGGCGTTTATGCCTCATAAACGGTGACTCTACCTCAACATCCTGCTCACTCCCTCACACCCTATTTTTTTCTCTGCATGCTTATCAAGCGTTCATTCCTCCTCCCGTTTCGACTCGTACAAACTCAATACCGGCTTCCTATACATCGGCCTTTATTTTTCTTCCACCTTTTCTATTTCTCCATCTTTTCCTACTTTTTCCCATGCAGCTGCAATAACGTTTATCGATTAGAACCGATCGCCGATTCGCTTTTATTCAGAAATACATTAAAACTCGCTGTTTCTGTGCTGTCCGCTATCAGCGCCGCCTAGAATAATTTGGAGTACAATTNAAAATTCTAATCGTATGGACCACGAAATGGTGATTAAATCCGACGACCCTCCGGTCTTACGCCGATCATCACGGGTTCCAAAACCCCGGAAAATATTTGACCTGTAATTAGGTTTTGCATTGTATGCGCGTAAGCGTGAGTGAATGCGGGAAGGATGAAGCGTAAGAAATATTTGTAGCGTGAACGCAATCAGGGATTGGTAAACGTCATTAATTGAAATTAAGCGTCGAAAATGGTCTTGAATGCGAGAACGAATCTACAGAAAATTAAATATTAAAAACATATATATTTAAAAAAAAAAAACATGTAAGTGTGGAGGGATTGTGCTGTCCGCTATCAGCGCCGCCTAGAATAATTTGGAGTACAATTACTTAAAGGCTCGCGAAGCTGCGTGTGGCCATTCGTGTCCTGACTACAGAGTTATACGTAGCTCTGTTCTATTTATATAATACGCTAATAAAGTACGATTTCCCAACGTTATCTTTATACATTTAAACTGCTATATTATTTCATTCCCCTCACCTCAAACACTACAGTTTCATTCGGAGATTATGAGAATTATTAATGGGACTAGACGATGTTCCCGTTTGCATCGTTCAGATCCAACGGAGACTCATTATTTTTTATAGGAGAGCACAACATTTTCGTGCAATATTTGTAAATGACGATGGAACAGTCTTTTTTGCCATTCGAAAATTAAAGTTAGTGGAAAAATTTGGACGAGTGCATTAATTAGCAAAATGATGAATGAAAAATAGATTTTTCGTCGTTTCGTTTTGTTTCATTAATTAGGCCAGTTTAATTTAATTATTTCGCCATTATTCGTTGCAGGGAACGAAATAATTGTGGGAGAGTCTTCTTTGCCCTTAGAAAACTGAATTAACAAAAAAAAATTGGGACGAGTGCATTAATTATCAAAATAATGAATAAGAAATATATTTTTCGTTGAATTTCAAGGATGCAAACTTCAGTATTATTCCCGGGTCAATTTGACCCGCGGTATTTATCGCGGTTGACTAAAATCGAAGATTTTTTCGTTTCCAACGTAAATTCGAGGCTCTCGGTCAGTCAAATACTTTGGGACGTGGCGTCGCTCGAATAGAAATATTCTAAAAATTGCAATTCAACGAAAAATGTATTTTTTATTAATTATTTTGAAAATAAACAATGAAAAATATTTCTACAAAAAATTTCCACGATTTCATTGGATTTTCCATCCTCCCAATAAAAATAACGGACATCTCGTGTCTTTTCACTGGAATTTTTCAAGGCTTTCTGGTTTTTAAATAAAAAAGTTCTTCTCAGCATTACGAACATGGTAACTCGATACGTGCTCAATAAAAATTGTATTCCAGTCCGTAGCTTCCGGGTTCCCGCACGTCCGGGACTTTATTTCATTCCACAGAAATCCTCAGAGTTCTTTTTCCTTTATATGCCGCGAAATAAAAGTCAAAGATATCGAAGTAAATATAAAACATTGTAAGCCCCGTTGAGGCTTCGAAAGGGCGAGGATATAGAATCGCAAGCACTGCGCGGAGCAGTCTCTCGGAGGCTTTTCTCGAGACTTTTTAATTATCCCTTCCGCGACGTCTCTGTCAGTCTTCGCTTTCAGTATCAACCGCGCGCTCTATTACAATCGATTCCCCCGCAAATACGCTCGATCTATTCGTCCGTACCGTTTTGTTCATATCCCCAGACTCTGCATCGCCGGGGACAAACAACCGGAAATCACTTTGAGCTCCGTGTACAGTGTGTTTTGACAAATAACGATAATCTAATGACACAAAGCCTGCAGTTGTTCCGCGTTGCATGACGTCCGAACCGCGACCTCATGCAAAAAGAATCGCCTTGGATTTAAGCCCTTAATGCCTGAGGACTGCAATTACGTAGCGATTAATTCTGCCTCGACTATTTTTTCATTCCCTTCGCATTTTTACAGTCCCGCTACCTATTTCTGGCTTTTTATTAACAGAAACACGACAATGGTGTTAATTACTCTCGGAAGGACGTTGTGTGGCGACGGACAAATGTAAATTTTTGTTTTCAGCTTTTCTTACATACAAAATGCTTTGCGAGCCCAAGTTCGTTTAAAAAAGTTGTTACTAATTGACTAAAGAACGACATACTCCAAATCCAAGTTTGTCCGAGGCAAACTGCATTTTTTATGTAATAAACAAAATTTCGAGCAAATTTTACGATCGATTTTTTTGAAAAAATGAATAAAGCTTCTTCGATGTTACGCAAAAGTGTATGCAAAGTTTTAAGAGGCTTCACCATTTAGAAATCGAAATATTTAATGTTGAAAATTGCAACTTTTAACACACGCTCTTATGAGAAACTACTGGAAATTGTGATTTTTATAAATAAATATCTTGACTTCTACGTGGTGAAACGAACGTGGCAAGTTGAACAAACAACATTCATTTATTTTACGACCGATTTTTTATACAAATTTTACGAGCGATTTTGTTTGAAAAACTGAATAAAGCTTCGTCGATGTTACGCAAAAGTGATGCAAAGTTTTAAGAGGCTTCACCATTTAGAAATCGAAATATTTAATGTTGAAAATTGCAACTTTTAACACACGCTCTTATGAGAAACTAATGAAAATTGCGGGAGCTATTAGCAAATTTAAAGGAATTCTATCGATAGAAAATTTTCCAAACAACGTCCTTAACGCGAGCGAACGAAATATTGGAGTTTTATTTATTTTTTTTACTCATCTGAAGGTCCTACTTCCGGTAAACTTGATCGTTGGATCCGGGGACTAAACATCCGTTGGTAAAAAAAAACAGTTTGCTTTTTTTTTCAATACGAGCAATATTTTTCCTTCGTACAAGTCCCTTTTTCCATAGATGCAGATTCGAAAGCCTCGTGGGATGAAACTCCTTTGGAAACGTTTTAAAAAAGATTTTGTTCGATCGAAAAAAAAACTTGGAGCGCTATAGCGGCGTGTAACTCTTTTGAGTTTATGAAATTTGTGTACGGAGAAAATTCATGGATGAGAATAAAGTGTATGGATCTGTGAACGATTTGAATAAGATTCGAGTTTTTTTTCCAGGCTCAAATTCTTTCGACCTCAGGATCGGCCCCTTATTTGTTCTTTTTTAAAATCATATTTGCCGACAGTTTGGTCGCGGTATGCGTTTCGATGTGTGTTTAGGCACGTTTGTTTTCGGCAAGACTCGATCCTTTAAGTTTCTCTTTGAAGCGAACGAGGCTTCTTGTTGGCAGTTCGTAATGTAGCAGTCGCGCGGCCCAAGAGACTGTTTGGTCGAGACCGTCCTTGCGGAATTCCACATGCAAGGTCTCCCAGAACATCTTTCTCTGGCACAAAAATCATTTTTATTGCCAACGAACGTAAAAATCAAACTTTGAATTATTTCTTGTGTATTTTGGTTAAATATTCCGAAATGATTCTTTCCAAAGATCAAAATAATCATGAATAATTACAAAAAAACTCAAGAAGCTCATTATTAATTTATGACGTTGCAGTTTGCATCGTTGAAATGCAACGAAATTCTTATTTTTTTTTTCTTCAGCCAAAATCATGATGGAAATACGAAAAATTTGGATGATTTTGTTAAAAACATAAAAATTATCGAAATAATTAGAATTTCATAAAATTTTGTCAATATTTTCTTTAATATTATAAGTGAGGATACAAATTTTTTCAGATTTTTCTTCTAACCAGTTCTCGAGTAATTGACCATTCAAGTTGACGTGAAAAAATTTGAACGTCATCAGAAAATTTAATAAATTTCTTAATATCAAGATTTTCGTACCGAAACTCCTTAAAAAAAAAAATCATGAATGGGAAAAAATATTTTCTTCACATATGAAGCAATTGGCTTTTTTGGTAAATTTGAAAAAAATCTCTCAATCGTGTATATGCGAAGTTTTGGAGAATTAGAATATCGAGTGAAAAGTTTTGGAGAGAATGAAGGAAAAAGGGAATAAATTAGGCATCAGTTCGATTCGACATGGCGTAAGGACGATCAAGGTTTGGGGCGCGACAAATTATAATATACAACGAAAGCAAAGGAATTCCCTTACTCCATTTAAATAATAACCAGTGAAGCGTATATTGCGAGACTAAATTGAATAGTCCCTTTGAAAGTGGAGGTATTTCAACCTCGCTCAGTTCGCCCCACCTCCTCGGGGCTCCTTTCACTCATTGCAGTTCGCCATGTATGAGATTCAGTGTTCTGTATATAATACATAACTATACTATATACGTATTGTGGACCGGGCATAATATAGCACAGACAATATACTATACATTACATCTGAGAATGAAATAATTTCCTGTGGTGTCGTCGACAGAGACGGAAGCTGGGACAAAGTTTCTTAGAAGGGCTTTTGCCAAGACGAAGACGTTGAACAAGCACTCGGTACTCTGCTTTTGTTTCTTACTCGCTGACTGTTCAGCTCTGCATACTCGTTTGTTCCATTTCGAGGACGAAACGTAAAAAGACGAATGTATATTACTCCCGCGCGTGCTTAATAACGTCATTATTAAATAGTGTTGAAAAACATATCTCATTAGTGCTTTCCTGCAACCGTTGATAATGCATTCATGTCATTTTTCTTTTGCAGAGAAAACCCATGGCAGTTTTGCACAAAAATTATGGATTTTCGGATTTTTGCGTTATATGAGACACAAATAGGAAGTACGCGGACTTGTTAACAATATCTTGGAAAATTTGCGAAAATTGAAGCGGTTACACGATTTTTCGAAAAAATTTGGATTTTTGGAAAATTCAAAAAATCATAAAATTTGAACCGTTCGACCGATATTTTCCAAATTCAATACCAACCTTCCGATTATGATAGTCTATTTATAAAAAAACAATTAGTAATGAATTTTAAAAATTTTTAAAATTTAAATTTAAATTTAAATTTAAAAAAAATTCTTAGAGAATGAAGATCTTGTATAGATTAACATGTGTGCAAAACTAGAGCTCTGTGAGGACGCAAAATCTGGTTTCTTTATCAAAATAAATGGAGAAACAAAAATATAATATGAAATTTCGGAAATTTTAGTTCAAGTTCTCAATCTGTTAAGTGAAAAGCCCTCGAATACAAAGTTGCGAGGCTAAGGATCATCATCCATCACAAATTAGGTCACGACACCCTTTCTCCATATTAATTATGACACTAAAGTTTGCATCGTTGGTGCAAATGAATAAAAAAACAATTTTTCATTCATTTTTCCAGTGGCAAAGTTGTTGTAAATTTTGCACCCAGGGTCTACGAGACTCGAGGGGATCCAGGTCGTGTAATGTCTCGGTTCATCCAGCAGGTCACTAAAAAATCGTCTCATCTTAATTGCTCAATTAAGACGAACGGATTATTGATTCCAAATTATTGATTTAATCGTGTTTATAAAAAATTCTGGAGGAATGAAAAAAACGTGTAAATTCCCCTAGTCGATAAACTCAACTGTATACTTCCAGAAAATGGAGAAAAAGTAACCAAAACTTTAGGGGATGATTGACGAAGAAAAATTCAAGTTTAAAAATGAATATTTCATGAAATATTCGTAATTAGAATGCGACGATGCTCGGGAGTGGTAATTTGAATGAAATGGAGATAAATTAAGTGCGGGGAATCCGATTAGAAACTAGTAACAATGGTGGAAGAAATAAAAGAGTCTCGGGATTCCTCGGCGTGGCACAAAGCCGGTGCAGGCTCGGGATGGCTGGCGATGAAATTCCGCAGGGCGCGATTCAAAGGTATATAAGAAAAAGAGGGAGGAGTTTAAGGGTGAGGTGACTGGATAATAGTCTCTGTCGTGGCATTCGTCGTTGCGGTTACAAAAGGAACGGAGACATAGCGCATGGCCAGCCAAAGAGATCATTCACGAGTATGAAAACGATAAGATCGCTCCACATGGTAGTGTATGGCAAGAGGTAGAGTAAGGTTCAAGTGGTGAACCAACATTCTCATATCGTTTTACTCAACAGTGACACATGTACAAAAGTTTGAAGTATGAATCCCATGGCGTGTGTATATACGCACGGGGTTTCTATATGCGGTGAGTCTATGGCGAGTGTATGGCGAGGGAAGAATAAAGAAAACAATTACAGGAGGAAAGGAGGTATACACGGATCTCTTTAATCATATACGATTGAGCAAGCAGAAGTTTTAAGGGGTCGCATGTAAAGTATATCCTTTACCCATCGGATTGATGAAAAAGTCACAAAAGAAAATCTCTTCGTTGTACGAAACAGCTCCAACATACTGGAATCTTTTTCGACATTTTAGTTTTCGAATAAACTCCAAATTTATCTTGAAATTTAGAGCCTTCGATTGAGGCTCATTACCTGTTGAGAGAGAATTACGAAAACGGAGGTTTTTGGGGGAATTTCTTACTTGCTACACTTTTGTGGAATTATGTACTTGTAAAGAGTGACAAAAATTGTTATGAAAAATAAACTGCTGAATGTTTCGACTTGGAAATTGTTGTAGAACATATTGAAAGGGTTTTTTAAAATATTATTTACTTTATTTGGCAAGAAATTAAATTCAAGGACACTAAAAAAATGGTAAAACCAACAAAAGTGGAAAATTGACTATTTTTCTTAATGGGCCTGGAGTAATTTGTACCCCAGTGACAAAAATTGTTGTAAAAAATGAACTACTGAATATTTCGACTTGAAAATTGTTGTGGAACATATTGAAAGCTTGTTTTAAAAGATTCTTCACTTTATTTAGCGAAAAATTAAATTTAAGGACACTAAAAAAATGGTAAAACCAACAAAAGTGGAAAAATGACTATTTTCCTTAATATGCCTGGAGTAATTTGTACCCTAGTGACAAAAATTGTTGTAAAAAATGAACTACTGAACTGAACTTGAGTTTCATAAAAAAAAATACGTCTCGACATTTTTTCTGGGCGATACACAGAAGTGCCAATGGTAAGGGTAGCTGGGGGCAACACTCTGGGGGGTCTCATTGGAATGTGGAAATCAGTAGAGCGAGAGAAAATTGGGGTTGAAGTGAACGTTTCAAGTTCAAGTTCGAAGGTGACAAGAAAAATGGGAAAATGTCGAGAGAATTGAGAATCACGTGGATTTTTTTCCGTTTTTTTTTCTATCAACAATTTCGGAGCGATTTTTTGAATGATTTCTTTTTCTAGAGTGGTCGATTTCAAAGAATACAATAAACAAATAAAATTGTCATTCCTGGCCTGCTCTTTTGGCAGTCGATCGACGTCCAAAATATTCGAGAACCATTCGAAAGTCTTGGAAGTAAGAATTCTCCAGCTCCTTCCTTCTTTTTCGTTTCTTTCGTATACGCTATTCAAATATACTCGCCCGCGCATTCATGCATCCCCGAAAACCCGAAAAGCACATCTTCACATTTTTCTACACATTTTTTTATTTCCCCTAGAATTTCTTATAAAAACGATAAAATAAATAACGTGAAATGAAATATCCGTTCGTCTTAATTGAGCAATTAAGATGCGACGATTTTTTAGTGACCAGCTCGGGTCATCCTGACCCCGATCCTGATTTTTTTCTTTCCCCTAGAATTTTTGATAAACACGAAAAAATAAATAACGTGGAATCAATTATCCGTTCGTCTTAATTGAGTCATTAAGATGAGACGATTTTTTAGCGATCAGCTCGGGTCATTCTGACCCCGATCCTGATTTTTTTCTCTCTCCTAGAATTTCTGATAAACACGATAAAATAAATAACGTGAAATCAAATATTCGTTCGTCTCAATTGAGCAATTAAGATGAGACGATTTTTTAGTGACTAGCTCGGGTCATTCTGACCCCGTGTGACCACGGAACGTTAAGATACCGCATTAACGTTTTACCTCAAAAATCCATAATTGATCGAAATCGATCGTTTGGATAATTGAAAAAATATCAAGAATAGCAAGAATTTTGAATGAGCCTGTAGGTTAACATGTGATGTGGCACATACATCAACAGACATCAAGAGACGGCATCTTATAATATCGCGTAGGACAGTATAGAGCGAGGAGGGGGGAGGAGGAGAAGTTGCGGGGGAACTTAACTCGAGAAGTTTAGCCGTAATTGAATTTCTCGAGCCAGTGCCTCGTGACTGCACGACCGACCTGGCGAGGGGTTAGACTACACGCGATCTCTTTCACCCTCGCTGCTTCTGGGTGTGTAGAATGTCTACTATAGCGGTTGGGCTCGTGTACCCGCCTCGATGACTTAGTTTGTTCCCTTCAGCCCTCTCGTTGCACGAACACCATTTGCTACGCTGTTCCTACCAATATCATATTTACAGTCGCGTTAATCCCTGCCGCATGCGTGTTAGAAAGTATCAAAATCCTTTCATCTTCTCGGGCTCGAAATGACACTCCATGGAAAACACGAAATCTTGTTGAAAAAGATCGATATTTTGTTCGATACGTTCGACCAAACGTTTTTTTTTGAATAATTCCAAAAATTCTGTCAATGCAGCAAAAAATATTTCAGAAAGTCTCTTCGGAATCAAATTTTTGTCGTTCCACTCGTAAATTCCGCTGAAAATTCCGTTAGAAACCAAAAATACTGGCAAAATAACGAGAATTTTGAAATTATCAGAAAATATTTAGTTTTTTCGTGTTCAACAAAATATCGACGATTTTGAACAAAATTTCATTCCCAGTCCAACGAAAAATGTATTTTTCTATTAATTGCTTGTTCAATTTCAAAATTCGTGAAAATTTTCGACTCGATTTTCAGTTTAGCTTCTGAAAAACGATCGTTTTATTGTCTGTTCAGAAAAAAATGCAATTTCGTTGCATTCCAACGATGCAAACTTCAAGATCGTGGGGTCGGAGCAAGATTGAACAAAAAATTTCGAAATTTTGAAAATTCCCGAAATTGTTTCTCGGGCCGAGGTCGAATGCAACATCAAAGAGTTAATCAAGATGTTTTTGGAAAGCAACCAATAAGACGAGCTTCTTATCGGATGGAAGTTTGAAACTTGAAAGCTGCTCCGGAGCTATGTGGGGCTGGAAAACTGCCCTTGGATTCTACTACCCTTTTAAAAGGCTTATACACATTTAGCCTCGATTCTCTAAAGAACCTCCTTTCGACGCGATAACATCAATCAAATTTTCAACTCGAGTTTTAAACTCCGCAGATATATTTATCGCGTACGCGGCTATTGTCATTCACAGGAGAGAACATTTTAAGGAACCAATTTAGAGACACTGCGGGAGCATCAGCAGACAAAGTTGATGGCATAAATTTAGCTAAAACTTTGACGCTCGATTTTTATCTGACATTTTTTTTTTTTTTATGAGAGACTAAAGTTCGCAACGTCCAACGAAAAATTCTGTCAATTGTTTGTTCAGAGGCATCGATTTTGTGCTTGGGATCGTGAAAAAAAATCGTTTTATTGTCCTGACGAAATAATTAATAACAATCGTGAGCTCTGCTCAAGAAAAAACAGAATTTCGTTGCATTCCAACGTGGGGATAAGCAAAGTACAGTCGCATGGGTTTCCATTCGTTTCCATACGAATGGAAACAAGGAAAGAAGAAAAAATTGAAATAATGAAAAATTAATTCATCGAGAATTTTTCGTGCCCGTTCATTGGCTTCCGGACTACTCGCTGCTTTTTTGCAATCGATTGTTCAATTTTCGTATGAGTTTTTCTTCGGGAAATAAGGCAAACGAAGAGCATTCCCATTCTCATGTTCATTTAATTGACAAACTACGACATTTTATTTTCTTTATTTAAAGTTATGGAAAGATTTCCGAATTATCGAGCGAATTCGTTTTTTTTTTTTATAAATATTTGAATTTCGTCAATTTTTTATTTCTGCAAATTTTATTTGCCGCAGTGTCTTGCTCGCTAAATAATGAAAACGATCGTTGGCTGTTTTTCGATGAAGCAAAAAAAAATTACGTCGTACGTAGAAACGTGAACGAGTTTTTTTTTATTTTTTTTTTTAAGGAAAATCCTGACGTCTTAGAATTTCTTAATCTTTGGCAGAGTGCACCTTGGGAATAATCGAACTTGAATGTTTTTTGTATAAACAGTATTTACAATGAGGAGTTTTGTGTCGATTGAATTGTTTTCTAGATTTTTTGGAAACCTCGAGATCCGAGAGAGTTCGATTCTTCGATTAAAGAGTCGTGGGATCTTTCAAGGGGTTCAATCGTAAATGCTGAATGGTCGCTCGAATAGGGAATTGAAGGGAAAAGCCCGTAGGCTCCGATAGACCTATAAGGGATCCCCCCGCTGATGGGGAACTCGAGAGGACTTTTCGGAGAAGTGAATGTGTATCGCGAGAACGAGCTAGCGTTTCTTTTGGCCGAGGTCTCGAAAAGCACCCGGGGCGGAGGCCTCTTCAAGCGATTGATCGGACCTCCGAGGCCACGACGGGAGATCTCGAGCAACTTGTATGGGTTTCGAGCTTTTTGTAACTGCAAATGTTAAGGATGAAAATGCGACCCTGAGAGAAAGGAGCACCGGTTCTCTCTAAACTCGTCGAAACATGTGCAAAAAAAAAACAAAAAAAAACTGATGCTAACCCCAAAAACTTCGATTTCCGACGACGAACGAACGAGTTTTTAAAATTCTAAAAAGTTTGAGAGGATAGAATAGTATTTTTGCTAATTCGACGATTTTTTGGCTTTTTTTTTAAATTGCTGGGAACTTTGTAGAAATAATTTTTCGAGAAACTCGAGACGGTCGAATTTTTTAAAGTTTTTAGAATTTGAATCGAGGATTTGGGTGTTTGTAGCGACTTGGGGAATCCGCGAGTACGAGCATACCGAGTCGGTTGCTCGAGAGGGAGAATGTTACGACTCGGAGAGTTCAATAATCGTCGCACACCATGGCGAGAGTTTGAGACTCGCCATAGTAACGGCACGGAATATGGATTTCTAACGTTTTTGGGTGAGACTCGAGGTTTTGAGGCCAGAAACATTATTGACCCAGATATTGAGGAAAAATCGTGTTTGCACGATGATGAATGGAGATTGAATGAAACAATAAACTGCCTCGAAGAGATAAATGACAGTGGGTCAAATTGACCCAGGAATTACACAGAAGTTCACATCGTGCATTATTGCACTCGTTCAAATTGTTCTAGTAACTTTAGTTTTCGAATGGCGAAGAAGACTGTTCGATTATCGCGTTGACAAAAACTGTACCCTGGAAATGAAATTTTGTTAAAAATGTTCGATATTTTGTTGAACACGAAAAAACTAAATATTTTTCGATAATTTCAAAATTTTCGTCATTTTGGCAGGATTTTTTGGTTTCTAACGAAATTGTCAGCAAAATTTACGATTGGAACGACAAAAATTAGATTCCGAAGAGATTTTCTAGAATATTTATCTCTGCGATGCTTCACTGGGAATGAAATTTTCTTAAAAATCGTCGATATTTTGTTGAACACGAAAAAACTAAATATTTTCTGATAATTTCAAAATTTTCGTCATTTTGGCAGGATTTTTGGTTCCTTACGGAATTGTCAGCAAAATTTACGATTGGAACGACAAAAATTTGCTTCCGAAGAGACTTTCTAGAATATTTATCGCTGCGATGCTTCACTGGGAATGAAATTTTGTTAAAAATCGTCGATATTTTGTTGAACACGAAAAAACTAAATATTTTTCGATAATTTCAAAATTTTCGTCATTTTGGCAGGATTTTTGGTTTCTAATGGAATTGTCAGCGAAATTTACAAGTGGAATGACAAAAATTAGTTTCCGAAGAGACTGTCTAAAATATTTCTTGCCGCAATGATATAATTTTTCCGATTATTCGAAAAAAAACGTTTAGTCGAACGTATCGAACAAAATTACCATCTTTGTCACCAAAATTTCGTGTTTTGAGTGTATGAAAACGTTGTGCTCCGCTACAAAGAATAAGGAACATGTTTAGATTGCATAATTGAATGGAAACCGCGGGAGAATCGAAGGCGACACGTTGGTCGTCGATGTGTCGCGTGAAGTTTGGACGAGGGTGACCGTCGCCCACTTAATTCCATAATAATGACTCCGAAGCAAGCCTCTTTAGGACGACACTCAAGTAGTGTGTGTGTAGTTAACACATTTGTGTTGGCGAGTGGACGTAAGGATTGTGTTAGCTGCGAGGAGCGATTGAACTTTTTCAGCAGGTGAGATTATGGTACAATGGAAAAAAGAGAGAGAGAAAAGAAATTTGGAGAAGGTAGATGCACACGTAAGTATCAAGGCGGCTCGCGCCATTTGTAGTCGATGGTAAAGGTTCAAGGATGACGAGTGTAAAGCATAGGAAAGAATATATAGTGAGGAAAGCCCTTGAGGACAAACGTACGTTCCCTTTTTTTTTTTTCTTGGCTCAGTTTCTTCGAGAGCAAAACTCTAAACAGCGGCTTCCCTTTTCTTCATATTTCACCATTATATCATGAGGAGCATGCTTTTCTCTATGGGGCCCCGTGTCCATATTATCAAGGTATAATATTAGGTACTTGGCATAGTTGCGCTATAATGCCATCATTGTTTCCGTAGGACTTGCCAAAGGAGTGAGCATAATGCATCAATGTATTATATGGCCCAGGTGCACAATAACAAGCTTCAGGCACGTGTTACCACCAATTGACCACTTATCGACTCATGAACCACTCGTACACAAAGCGATACTACACTCGAGATAACCCCTGAGCACATCATCATCGGCCAAGATCTTGCCCGAAGCCTCTGGATCTTTTTCTCTCAAGTTTTTCTATTATACGATCAATTTTATAATTCTCATTTTTTCTGGAAGAGCGACGCAAAAACGTGGTTTCAACCATTTTTTTTGGGAAATTGAACGAAGTGTTTGGATTATTTAACCGTCCGTGGACACACATGGGTCTCTGGGGTGCCATTTCAGCGAATTTCGTGAATTTCTTGTTTTTTTTTATGGGTTTATGTATTGAATTTATTAAATAACAATGATGACAATGATTCGATAACAATAATATTGAATTTATTGAATATTAAAAAAACATTAAATTACACTGAGAATGAAATTTTGTTAAAAATCGTCGATATTTTGTTGAATACGGAAAAACTAAATATTTTCTGATAATTTCAAAATTTTCGTCATTTTGGCAGGATTTTTGGTTTCTAACGGAATTGTCAGTGAAATTTACGATTGGAACGACAAAAATTAGATTCCGAAGAGACTTTCTGGAATATTTATTGCTGCGATGCTTCACTGGGAATGAAATTTTGTTAAAAATCGTCGATATTTTGTTGAACACGTAAAACTAAATATTTTTTGATAATTTCAAAATTTTCGTCATTTTAGCAGGATTTTTGGTTTCTAACGGAATTGTCAGTGAAATTTACGAGTGGAACGACAAAAATTAGATTCCGAAGAGACTTTCTGGAATATTTATTGCTGCGATGCTTCACGGGAAATGAAATTTTGTTAAAAATCGTCGATATTTTGTTGAACACGAAAAAACTAAATATTTTTTGATAATTTCAAAATTTTCGTTATTTTGGCAGGATTTTTGGTTTCTAATGGAATTGTCAGCGAAATTTACGATTGGGACGACTCAAATTTGCTTCCGGAGAGACTTTCTAAAATATTTATTGCTGCACTGACACTATTTTTGGGATTATTCAAAAAAAACGTTTAGTCGAACGTATCAAACAAAATATCCATCTTTTTCAGCAAAATTTAAAATAACAATAATGAAAAATAATTTTTGCCATCAACCAGCGCAGGCTCTTTTTCTATAAATCAAAAACGACTTTCCTGAATTTTTTCCAATTTTTTAAACGAGTTCAATGACAGTAAGAAAGGACAGGGCCTCCCAGACCCATGTGTGTCTACGGAGGGTTGATGAATTATTTTTCGAGCAGCAGAAATAGAGAAATAAACTCACTTGCGATTCTGCTGGCATTGTCCTTGCTCTCGAGCTTGCCCAATCGATAATCGTCCGGAGGAATCCTTTGGATTTGTTGGAGGAGGCCAGTGCAGTCGGGCTGCTGATGTTGCTGAAGCTGATTTTGTATTTGGGCGGCTGCTGCGGCCGCGACTGCCGCTGGGATCCCACCCAAATCCCCAGAGCTCCCGATCCCATGGCCCGGGTGCGAAGGTGATGAACTTTCTGTCAAAGCCGGAGCCGTCGCTCCGGAAGACGAGGAAGAACTTGTCGCCATTACCGGCGCCGTTGTGCAACTTCCATTATTGTACTGCAATTGCAGACCCAGCTCTCGAGCTTCGCTCTCCTCTTGGGCTTGTTGTCGCCTCAACGCAACCTGCGAACATGAGTTCGTTGTGATTGCTAGGCCGATCATAAACATGGAAATTATTAATCATAATTCATAATCATGAATCCTCAGAATTAATTTAAATTTCACTGGCTCGTGCTCATTTTTCCAAATCGTAAAATTTAATAAAAACAAGAAAAATTGAAAAAGATTTGAAAACGAAATTACAACAAGGGAAAGGAATTTTCCAAAAATTGCTAGGCTGATGGAAATTATTAATCATTGTTTCTAATTATGAATGCTTCCTCAGAATTGATTAAAATTTCACTGGCTCTTGATTGCTGATTCGTACAAATCGTAAAATTTTATAAAAACAAGAAAAATTGAAAAAGATTTGAAAACGAAATTACAACAAGGGAAAGGAATTTTCCAAAAATTGTTAGGCTGATGGAAATTATTAATCATAGTTCATAATTATGAATGCTTCCTCAGAATTGATTAAAATTTCACTACCTCTTGATTGCAAATTCGTACAAATCGTAAAATTTTATAAAAACAAGAAAAATTGAAAAAGATTCGAAAACGAAATTACGACAAGGCAAAGGAATTTTCCAAAAATTGTTAGGCTGATGGAAATTATTAATCATTGTTTCTAATTATGAATGCTTCTTCAGAATTGATTAAAATTTCACTGGCTCTTAATTGCTAATTCGTTCAAATCGTAAAACTTTATAAAAACAAGAAAAATTGAAAAAGATTTGAAAACGAAATTACAAAAAGGTGAAAGAATTTTCCAAATTTGAAAAAACTTCGAGAACTTGATCGGACTTTGGAATCGACTGATTTTTTTTCTGGATAAATATTTTTCAGGATCATGGATGCCTGTCCATGGTCGAATTGACTTTAGGAACTTTGAACTGTATTCAACAAACAATCTCTCGACACTTGGTCGTTTCGATGGCCGCACTCATCGACATATAGACAGAGATTTTAAAAAATCTGTCATTTCTCAGAAGCAAACATTCGCTACAAAACAGAAATTTCAGAACGAGAATTTATATCGCTTTTTATATGAATTATCCAGGTTTGTGTCTATTGGGAATTGGTCGTGTCAATTTGCCGATGTAACAGAGACTTTTTTTGGAAAGCCGGTTCAATAAATAAACATTTGCGCGTACATGTGGTTATTTCTGCGAAACGGAGGCGCCATTGGAGAAGCTTTCAAAGTGTTTCGAAATATTCTCTTTATATATACCGCGCCTGCTGTTTTTTCTGATCCATCGTTCGACGACACATTTTCATGTGTGCGAGTGTAAATGTTTGAATGACACACATACATGTCGCTTAAAACCTTGGTAATAATTAATATTCATGTGCATAACGAGCTGAGTCAACACGTGGACTCGTTAATTTTTGTTTTTTACCATTTTTGACCGTTAATTATACAATCCAGATCCAGAGGATAGAGTAGAAATTGAGAAAACATGCTATAAGTGCATTTTGGGTCAATTTGACCCGAGGTGTTTTTTTTACTCGGATAAATATGCATTTTTTGTTTTTTTTTTTGTAGGGACGTTGTTTGTAGTAGATTATCAATATTTTATGGGGCTAAATTGATTTTTTGATGAAAACGAAAAATTAAATGCCAAATAATCGGTGACGGAAAATCGTTGGGGCCAAAAAGACCCAGTACGCAATCGAAGGCTTTATTTTCGAAGAGTCGCAGTTCCAAAGGACTCGAGGACTCGAGGGAGAACGGGAGGAATTTTTTCACCGGAAATTTCCGAGGAATTCGTTATTTTTTATCCACCATTTTATTTTCTATAGAATTTTTTGACATTGATTGAAAAAACTGTCAAACGAAACTTTGTTGAAAATGCTACGGGGGAGGAAACAGCTGTTCCGACGGCAGCATTTACAATACGCGTTTATTTCTATCGCGAGGAATCCGCGGAGGACCGGAACTCGCAGTTTCGAAATAAATTGGTTTTCCGATTCTTTTTTTTTCATTAAAACGACGATGAGAGGGATTTCCGGTTATTTTCCTGATGCGAGTAGAAAAATCTTAAATAAATTTATAAATTTCCTGATTTATAAAGTTTTAACTTAATTTATCATTTTTATAACTTTATCGATTTAGAAACTTATAAATTTATAAATTTCCTATTTTATAAAGTTATAACTTAATAATTTTATCATTTTCATGATTTTATCAATTTAGAAATTAATAAATTTATAAATTTACAATTTATTTACAATTAATAAATTTATAAATTTACAATTTATTTACAATTAATAAATTTATAAATATACAATTTATTTACAACTAATAAATTTATAAATTTACAATTTATTTACAATTAATAAATTTATAAATTTACAATTTATTAATTTATTCATTTATTAATGTACAATTCCAATTTCCATTATTCCATTATTATAATTCCCACATTTCCATTATTATAATTTTATAAATTTATAAATTTATAAATTTATAAATTCTATAAAATTCGAAATTTATAAATTTCCCCTAAATTCCTTCGAAATTTTATAAATCATAAATTCAGAAATTTACAATTTAATGAATTTACAATATTTATTATAAATATATTTGATATATTTATATTAAATATATAAATGGACTGACTTTTAGTACGAAATAAAATTCGTGTATCAATCTAATTGAAATTTTCTCATTCTCAAATTTTCCATGAAGCTGGAAAGAATAATACCGAGAAGCAAGAAAGATACACGACGAGTAATTGGTGAAAAAAGGTTGTAAATCGAGACTATCGAGTTTACGAATTTTGTGGTGAAGAAAAAAAAACATTAAAGTCATTGTTGTCAATGGAGGATTGGCAGATGAATGAAGCGAGTCTCGGGTTCCACTCGAAATTGGTATCCGCCCCTCTCTTTGTAGACAAATTATAGAGAACCGACACAAAAAGACGTTTTTGGTTAATGTATAAGAATAAGGCGTTTAGACACAAAATACCTCGAGGATTTTCGATCTTTATATGTTGGAAAGTTTGGCATGGGGCACGATGCTCGCGTAGGTTAAGGAGAAACTTTAAGGACAGCAACCAGGAGCTCTAATCCCTAAAGGATATTACTGCGTGCGATACATTACACCAGTCGAAGAAAAGACGAAGGGACGAGAATGTGGAAGAAAAATATGGAGGGTCGTCGGTTCACAAGTGGCAGCAGCAAGCAGGTGGGCGAAAAAAATATCTATACGAGGCTTTCGTGACGAAAAATCGTCTCGATTACATGCCTGTGCTTCGTGCATCTCCTTCGGGCTTCGAAGGGATCCTGCAGAGGTATATCAAAGACTCGATCGAGTATATTATAGAAATGTGAAACGATAGGTTTGCTCTTTGGGTCCTGCTCCACAAGCACGTTTAGATTTCTCCGATTCTTCAAAACTCTATACACTTATCGATCACGAATGGACTGAAAAACACGCACGAGATTCTGTTTTTATTTTTCGTTCAAAAGGATTCGATCGAAAAAATGTTTTGGTTCATCGTTTTTTTTTCTTTCGAATCTTTTCCCAACGTTCTCTTTACTCGGACTAACGAAGAATCAATCAGTTTGATTTCTAGTTTTCGTATTATCGTTGACAAATGCCGAACGAAAATTTCGTGCTCTGCGACAAAAAATAATGAGTTTTCTTTGCATTCCAACGATGCGAACTCGAACGTCGTCAAAAAGCATCCGTTAATTCGTGACAGAGACAGAATGCTGTGAGAACATTTCCCAGGATGTAATCTCGAAAGCAACGCCTGCGTTTGGAGCAGTTATCCTTTACAGGAAACGTGCCGACGGCACGGTCCTTTAATCACGGTCAAAGCAGGATGTCATCACGACACACTCGCGGGAGCAAATATTGTTGATGGAAACAAACGTTATTTCTTACAACTCGAGTATTTGGCTGGATGTCAAGATCCTTTTTTATAATTTACCAAAAAAATGAGTTTTCCCTTTTCGAACAAATTTTTTTCTGCCACGTTATTTTTTTATTTAAAAAAAAATCATTTTAGATCAATGGATAATTTTTTTTTGTTCACTTCCTTCATTATTCGATCATTTTCAGTGTCCGCACGAATAATTCCAGCGATTACGAGGACGTTGTTGATTTTTTTTCTGCCACGTTATTTTTTTATTTATAAAAAAATTCATTTTAGATCAATGGATAATTTTTTTTTTTCATTTCCTTCGTTATTCGATAATTTTCAGTGTCAACGAATAATTCCAGCGATTGCGAGGATGTTGCTGATTTTTTTTCTGCCCCACGTTATTTTTTTATTTAAAAAAAATTATTTTAGATCAAAAGATAATTTTTTTTTTTCATTTCCTTTATTATTCGATAATTTTTAGTGTCCATGAATAATTGCAGCGACCGCGAGGACGTTGTTGTATTTTTCTGTGCCACGTTATTTTTTTATTTAAGAAAAAAATTATTTCAGATCGATGGATAATTGTTTTTTTCAATTTTCTTTATAATTCGATAATTTTCAGTGTCCACGATTAATTGCAGCGATTGCGAGGATGTTGTTGATTTTTTTTCCATCAAATTTGATTCAAATGACATTCTGGCAGCTCCTTCAGCTTGTAGAATTATTGCAACGTAATTGTACGAGCTGCCGACTGTTTGCGGAGAGATTATCGAGACCAACGCATCCTTGGCGATCGTCAATGGACCAGGAGCCAGAAAAATGCTTTGCCGAGTGTTGGAAGTATCGAGTTCTATCCACTTTATTTGGTAAAAGCTGCACTTGTTCTGTTTGTTGACTCGAACGTGTAAGACTCAGCGTCTGTGTGCACAGACACGCGTTCGTCTGGGCGTCGCGGTCGAAAGGCATGTTTTCTAAGCCGCATTATCGTGTTGCTACAGCCAGAGGCGAATAGACTGTGCTAAGAGTTGCGTGTTAAAAGGGAAGCCCCTTCGTAGGGGTTTACCAGCAAAAACGATGCCTCGCTAAGATCGCGGTGTTAAATAACACTCAGTCTGGTACTTTGGAGCTTGATCACCCAATGAAAACAAACGAAGGGAATCGCAAGAGTGTTGAACGTTTTGTCAGATTCGCCAAGTTCAGAAAAACGCAGAGAACATTTTTTTATTTTCTATTTTCATTCGTTGACTTTCGTTACTTCGTGAAAAACAAAATTTCGTTGAAAAAGATCGATATTTCGTTCGAAATATTTTAGAAAGTCTCTTCGGAATCAAATTTTTTCGCTTTTGCTGCAAAAATAACGAAAATTTTGAAATTATCGAAAAATATTTCGTTTTAACGGATTCAACAAAATATCGACGACTTTTTGGAAAATTTCATTGCCACCGTTAACAGAAAAAAGGGTCTCGTTGCGCACGTATGGCCTTGGGTCATATTGACCCGAGTGTTTTTTAAGTTTGAGCTCGAAAAATATTTTCTAAAAATATGAGAGTTTTGAAAAAGCCTGAAGAAAAAATAAAACGTCGTTGAGGTTTCTGCCCCGGTTTGGAATCGAAGGCAGAAAACAAATTTTCACATCGGGACTCGATTCTTGCTCTCGCGATCCCGTCGGTAGCATTTGCCGAGATTATTATTACGCATGCGTCTGCTCGACAACTCACGCAGTTATCCGGCCATCAACCGACGCAGGATATGGAAAGTTATAGTGCACTGTAGGAAGCGTGGAGTTGACATTTGTCACTTTTCAATCGCACGAATAAAAAGGTGACAGTTGTGTGTATCCTCGATGCTCGTGGACGTCCACCCCCCAAATTGTCATTTTTAGGATCACCAACGAGACATAAAAGTCGCTAAATCCCGGCAATAATCGTCCTAATAATTCTCGTTTTATTTCTCAAATTTGTAAAAGAAAAAAAAAACAAATAATAATTAAAAATCGTTTTATAAAATTTCGAAAAATTACGTTCAAGTTTCGAAAACGTTCGAGCGTGCAACGAAATTCTTTTCTTATTATTGTCCTTTAGCAAAGATCGATTTTTCAAAAAATTGTATCGACTCGAGAAATTTTGACGTTTTTGGAAATTAATCGAAACGTCAAAACGAAAAAAATAAAATTTCTGTCCCTTTAATCGCGTAATTCATGAAAATACAGTCGAACAGATATTTTTACGAAGAAAGAAATCGAGAGCGCGAATCTTGCTCCGATTTTTCATCCAATTTCATTTTTCGCGGATATTTATTTCATTCAGAGACTCGAATCGATTTTTTCCCATGAATAATGCATGCACAGCAAGTTTGTGGATTTTTTATGAAAAAAATCGACACGAAACTCATTGCAAACGTTGATCAGTGAAAATTGAAGGCTTTCCGCCGGATAATCGTAAAATTCGAAAGTCCAAAAGGTCCAAACATTCTTGTGGCCTCAAATTAGAATAAATCAGATCGCAATCCTCGAGTTCAACTTTTTTCAGACCGACGTCGATCGAAAACGAAGCTACTGCAAAAATGAGCCTCCTTATGATCGAGTAATGAACTTGCTGAGCTCGAAATGTGAATCATTCGACGAGCAAGCAAATTGCAAATTTCCTGAATCGAAATTCCAGTTAAAAAAAAAAAAAAAGGGAATTATGAAATTTTTTATCAGAAAAAATGCGAAAATAATTTTCAGCCGATGAAACAAAAAAGAAGAAACAAATTCTACGCAAAATTGTGCGAATTCGATTCATCGAATGCCTCGAGGGAGGAAATTTAATTGGACGAAGAAAAAAATACAAATTTCCATAATTATTTTCGCGTTTTCGTATCAAGCGAAATTAAAATTAATATTTCGAATTCTGTTCGACAGTAAAACGAACGTCACTCGTTACCAACGACAAAAATTCGTTGTTAATTAACTTTAGATTCTCTTTTTTTGTCTGAATTAAAGAATCAAAATGAAAAAGACAATTTTCGACGGAAAAATATGACGTTGGACGCGACAACGTCGTTTGGGGAGCTCAGCAAACTTATCGCGCCGGCCGCCGGAAATTTCGTGAGGTGTGAGAAACGCAACGAAATATGTTGACGAACTTGTTCTTCGAAAATATTCAACAGATTCCAAGCAAATCGCTGCCTAAAGTGCATTTCGCGTCCCGGCCAATGATTCTGAAGTTTGCATCGTCGGAATGCAACGAAAATTCAGTTTTCGAAAGACACAGAAGACCCGAAACTCAAAAATACGTTTCCCATTCAATATTTTGCTGAACATTCCATTTTTCTAGTAAATTTGATTTTCGAAAGACACAAAATTCTTTTTTCTATCAAGTGTTTGTTCGGGTTTCCAAAACCGTGACAATTTTCCTACCGATTTTGTCTTTGGATCCTAAAAAAATATCCTTTCATCGTCCTGACCAAATATTGAATCAGAATCATGAAAAAATTCGTACAGAAGACTCTCCGGATTATTTCCAACAAATACCGTACGAAAATTCTTCGTTTCCTTTCAAAAAAATGAGGTTTCGTTGCATCGTTAGAACGCAACGAAAATTTGTTTTTTTCTTGAGCAGATTTCAAGATTTTCATTCAATACACGGTCAGGATGATGAATACGCGATTTTTTTAGGATCCAGAGAGAAATTCCGCAAGAAAATTATCGTGGTTTTTAAAATTAAACAAACAATTAATGGAAAAACGTTTTTTTCGTTGCATTGCAACGAAATTCTGTTTTTTTAATAATATTCTGATTCAATTTTCAGTCAGGACGATAAAACGATCTTTTTAAAGGATCCAAGGACCAAATCGGTTCGAAAATTGTCATGGTTTTTGAAATTAAACAAACAATTAATAGCAAACGTTTTTTTCGTTGAAATGCAACGAAATTCTGTTTTTTTAATAAAATTCTGATTCAATATTCAGTCAGGACGATAAAATGATCTTTTTAAAGGATCCAAGGACCAAATCGGTTCGAAAATTGTCATGGTTTTTGAAATTAAACAAAAAATTAATAGAAAACGTTTTTTTCGTTGGAATGCAATGAAATTCTCCTTTTTGAATAAAATTCCGATTCAATATTCAGTCAGGACGATAAAACGATCTTTTTAAAGAATCCAAGGACCAAATCGGTTCGAAAATTGTCATGGTTTTTGAAATTAAACAAAAAATTAATAGAAAACGTTTTTTTCGTTGAAATGCAACGAAATTCTGTTTTTTAAATAAAATTCCGATTCAATATTCAGTCAGGACGATAAAACGATCTTTTTAAAGGATCCAAGGACCAAATCGGTTCGAAAATTGTCATGGTTTTTGAAATTGAACAAAAAATTAATAGAAAACGTTTTTTTCGTTGAAATGCAACGAAATTTTGTTTTTTTAATGAAATTCTGATTCAATATTCAGTCAGGACGATAAAACGATATTTTTAAAGGATCCAAACACGAAATCGGTGGAACGATGGAAACTTCAACATCGCGTCGCTTGACTCGTAGAACGAAAATCGAAAAAGCACGAAGAAACTGACCTGAGCAGCCATGACTCGTTGTCGTTCAGCGATCAATGTGCATTTGGCACAAACGCAATCGCGCCACCGACAATAACGTTTATGTCCTTTAAGGGCTGAAACGACACCGTGATTCCGGCACCTGGCACACTTGGGTGTTCTTTGATAACGTTCTGCACTAGCGCGAAGGAAAAAAGCTGCGGGTAGCACGTGATGTTGTTGCTGTTGTTGCTGGTGTTGTTGCATTAATTGTCCAACGTCGACGCCGATGCCGACACCCCGTGGCAACGACATTCCTCTGGGCACTTCACTCGCACAAATTCAAATGGCAAAGCTAATAATTGTTGGGAAAAAAAATTGATAAAAAAATTCGCGAAACTTTGAAAATCTTGGAAAATTTCGAATCCATCGTTTTCCTTGAGTCCTTGCAACTCTCACAGTTTCGCAGGATCGTAAATTCGTGGCTAATCACTGGAGCACGAGACACGAGGAAACGAGGCGAGTGTGAGCTTCTAATTATTTAAAAAAAAGCTCGTAAGCCGCACTCAAAAAACTCATAACATCGCGAGACTGAATCCCAAGATCCTGAGGATCTCCTGCCAGGACTGACAGCACAATTCACCAACACTCATTCGCCCGACGAACTTGAACAAAAATAAATTGTAAAGAGTGTCGTCTGCTCCATTGGAAAAACGTCCTGGACACTTTCATTTTTTTATCACGTTTTCGAAAATTATGGAAAACTCTATTTTTTCGATTATCACTCAGTGCTCCATTAATTTCATTTTTTTTTCAAATTATTCCAACGTCAATTTCGATCTTTTGGCTTCGGTTGCCGACGCGAGGATACGAATCACCGTTTGTGGGGAGAATACAATGTTTCTTGAACTAGCGGACTGTTGAAACTGTTTTTCTTTGACGTGGCTCTTTCGCTACGTATTCTGTATGACGATTTCAACGGCAAAGGGCCACGTGCGCGCGCGTCAACGATACAACGGATCATACGCGCTCGATGTCTCCAGTTTCATTCGTCCTCGTGCTAACCAACCGGCGACGTTGGAGGAGGAGTCACGATAAAAAGGTTTGTTGCAGCTGTCGAGAAACTCGGCACTACTGTTGCTATTCGAGCATACAAACGCAGCAGCAGCAGCAGCCTCAATCGCTGGGGCGCGCGTATATATCGCTTGCTGCACGACGTGGTGCACCAACAAACTGTTCCGGAGATGTATATATACGCGAGGATCCCCGACTGGGGATGAAATTTTGTTAAAAATCGTCGATATTTTGTTGAACACGAAAAAACTAAATATTTTTTGATAATTTCAAAATTTTCGTCATTTTGGCAGGATTTTTGGTTTCTAACGGAATCGTCAGCAAAATTTACGATTGGAACGAGAAAAATTAGATTCCGAAGAGACTTTCTGGAATATTTATTGCTGCGATGCTTCACTGGGAATGAAATTCTGTTAAAAATCGTCGATATTTTGTTGAACACGAAAAAACTAAATATTTCCTGATAATTTCAAAATTTTCGTCATTTTGGCAGGATTTTTTGTTTCTAACGGAATCGTCAGCAAAATTTACGATTGTAACGACTCAAATTTGCTTCCGGAGAGACTTTCCAGAATATTTCTTGCTGCAATGACACAATTTTTGGGATTATTAAAAAAAAAACGTTTAGTCGAACGTATCGAACTGAATATCAATCTTTCCCAACAAAATTTTGTCTAGTAAGTGCACCTAATTGGTAATTGCACTATATAGTTCACTTTTTCTCCGTCAACGATGTCTCCGGTGCATCCTTTGCAACCAATCACCGCAGCCACGTCAACTTTCCATCATTTCCTTTCAAATTTTGCACCCCGAGCCAATTTTGATCGCGGGAGCATCAACGAGAGTTGATTTTTTGGCTCATTTGCCTACGGAGTCAAAGTTTGAAACTCCCAAGACACTTAGTCACTCCGGAATCGAGATTTTCTTGAAATTTACGTCAAAATCCATGGAGACGCAAAGAATTTGAAAAAAACGAGCAATCTCCATGCGATTACGCGGTCGAGACTTTTTCGACGATCGAAAGTCTCTGGAAAAGTCGCAATGGAAGGAAAAAACTTGTTAATGAATTGGAAACTTTTGGAAAAGATCGAAAAACGTTGAGCAGGGGAATCCCGGAACGGCTTGGCACCGAGTAAAGGATTTTTTGGTGCGCATCGCTGCGTGCGGCAAAGACTCGAACGCACTCCCACGAACCGCCAACATTGTGAAAGGAGGAAGCAGCAGCAGCAGCAGCAGCAGAAGATTGTAATAGTGATATAATGTTGGGACACACGTCGATACGTGGGGAACAGAGTATCAACGGGCGTATATATTTGTGAGGAGCAAGTTTCATTCGCTGGGTTTTGAGCCAACCGGACGATAGAGCAGCAGCGATTGGTGATGCGCGGACGCGCGGTGGTGTCTGCGAAGGCGCAGCCACGCGCATACGCAGCGAGCGCGAATGCTTGTGACTGTTGCGACTCGCCGGCGGAGCAGCGGGAGGAGCAGAGGGACGCTCGCGATTGAAGAATAAGCGGTGGGAAATCCTGCGCGGGGAAAGAGGACGAAGGATATGGACGCGGGAGGAAAGGACGAGAGGAAAGGGAAGAGTCGCGCGAAGAGCCAATTGGAACATGGGCTTCCGCGGAGGACATTGCGAAGCAGGACATTTAAATAAAAATAAAAATAAGAAACTGGCGAGTCTGCACATTTTGTAGAGGCGTCGCGACGCACCGGATGCTTTGGAGCACGAAAAAACTGCGAGGGAATTTGTTTTGCTTTGCTGCAAATGTTATTCTGTTAAAAATCGTCGATATTTTGTTGAACGCTCAATATTTTTTGATAATTTCTAAATTTTCGTTATTTTTTTTTCCTAATGGAATTGTCAGCGAAATTTACGATTGGAACGACGAAAATTTGCTTCCGAAGAGACTTTCTAGAATATTTATCGCTGCGATGCTTCACTGGAAATGAAATTTTGTTAAAAATCGTCGATATTTTGTTGAACACGAAAAAACTAAATATTTTTTGATTATTTCAAAATTTTCGTTATTTTGGCAGGATTTTTAGTTTCTAATGGAATTGTCAGCGAAATTTACGATTGGAACGACTAAAATTTGCTTCCGAAGAGACTTTCTAGAATATTTATCGCTGCGATGCTTCACTGGAAATGAAATTTTGTTAAAAATCGTCGATATTTTGTGGAACGCGTAAAACTAAATATTTTTTGATAATTTCAAAATTTTCGTTATTTTGGCAGGATTTTTGGTTTCTAATGGAATTGTCAGCAAAATTTACGATTGGAACGACAAAAATATGCTTCCGGAGAGACTTTCTAGAATATTTTTTGCTGCAATGACACAATTTTTGGGATTATTAAAAAAAAAACGTTCAGTCGAACGTATCGAACGAAATATCGATCTTTTCCAACAAAATTTCGAGACAATAATCCAGCGACATCGCGTCGTCGCCAGGGCAAAATCCCAAAAGAGCTAAAAATCTCGAGGGCGGTCCGCACGACTTCATCGGATGTTGACGCGCCAGCGCATTCCCCGCGCAACTCCCTCCTCTCCACCGGCTCAAACGTTCGCATCAATTGCATCATTCCGAACAAGCTTCGCGATATACATGCAGCAAGCACACTTTTGTACACTCGCGGTATTATAATTAGCAACTCCTTGGCCAGGGGCTCTCCAGCGTTGCGGCGAACCTTTTTATTCTCAAGCCGCGCGCGCGATAACTTTCTAATGGCTCGCGCGATCGATCGTTGGTCGCATCCGTAAAAAAAAAAAAGAAACACGTCGTTTCAAATTGAAACGCGATGCAGGATCCGAAAACGTCGCCGAAAATGTTTCCAGACTCGGGGGGGATCGACTTACTATTATAACCCTTACTTGCCACCTTGGGGTACAAACTATCCCAGGCTTATTAAGGAAAATAGTGATTTTTCCACTTTTGTTGGTTTAAGCATTTTTTTAGTGCACTCAAATTTAATTTTTTGATAAATAAAGTAAAGAATCTTTTAAAAAAAGCTTTCAATATGATCCACAACAATTTTCAAGTCGAAATATTCAGTAGTTCATTTTTTACAACAATTTTTGTCACTGGGGTACAAATTACTTCAGGCCTATTAAGGAAAATAGTAATTTTCCACTTTTGTTGGTTTTACCATTTTTTTAGTGTATTGAAATTTAATTTTTTGCTGAATAAAGTGAAGAATCTTTTAAAATAAACTTTCAATATGATCCACAACAATTTTCAAGTCGAAACATTCAGTAGTTAATTTTTTACAACAATTTTTGTCACTGGGGTACAAATTACTCCAGGCCTATTAAGAAAAATAGTCAATTTTCCACTTTTGTTGGTTTTAGCATTTTTTTAGTGTGCTTAAATTTAATTTTTTGCTAAATAAAGTAAAGAATCTTTTAAAAAAAGCTTTCAATATGATCCACAACAATTTTCAAGTCGAAATATTCAGTGGTTCATTTTTTATAACAATTTTTGTCACTGGGGTACAAATCACACCAGGCCTATTAAGAAAAATGGTCATTTTTCCACTTTTGTTGGTTTTAGCATTTTTTTAGTGTATTTAAATTTAATTTTTTGCTAAATAAAGTAAAGAATCTTTTAAAAAAAGCTTTCAATATGATCCACAACAATTTTCAGGTCGAAATATTCAGTGGTTCATTTTTTATA
>JBAJMU010000012.1:2765879-2827550 GCA_037952995.1 Hyposoter didymator
GAGAGAGAGAGAGAGAGAGAGAGAGAGAGAGAGAGAGCAGAGAATCAGGATGAGGGAATGGAGGATTCGAGGGGTCCACACCACGCCCTTAATATGGGATGTCGTTTGGGATTGGAGGACGTTGTGAGTTTCATCCTTTACCGGGCGGTTGAGCAATGAGAAATGGTGGATTGGGCACAAAGTTTTCGGTCGTTGAAAAAATGGACAAAATAATTTCGAGAGCCCGAAATATACCGAAACGTCATAGAGGCCAAGTGGCGCGACCGCGCGGTTATTGGAAACTGACTCTGAATTACATCCCGCGCGATCATTTTATTATTCGCTAAAAACGCATAAAAAAAAAAATCACACGAACATGCAACAGCTTTTTGCCTATTTTGCTCTGACACACCCCGACGCTCACCACTTTAAATTCCAATTGCAGCCAACCAACCGAGATTTCAATTCACCGCGCGCGACCACTTTAAATTCCGATAACAAACACCATTCGTGTACATAAAATTCGTTGCATTCTTTTATTCCCCAAAAGCTCAACTGGTTTTACATCGTGTTTACCAACACTCGCCCGCGTATACACGATCTCTCGCCTGCTCACCATCAACAGGGACGTGCCAAATATCGCACTGCCAATCCTCGTCATGCATCTTGTCGTCTCTGATTTTATTATTAATCAACTTCGAAAGTTACCGTTCAAATTTGACTTTGTCAAGTTTCCGCGAAATACAACGAAACAGTATTTTTTTATTCATTATTTTGTTCTATCGCAAAATTTATTTTTATTTTATTATTTATCATTTATTTATTTATTTATTTATTTATCTATTTATTTATTTATTTATTTATTTATTGATTTATTTATTTGTTTATTTCTTTATTTATTTATTTATTTATTTATTTATTTATTTATTTATTTATTTGTTTCTTTATTATTGTTTTATGTCAAAAATAACGAATTAAAAATGTATTTTTTATTCATTATTTTGCTTATTATCCCCGAGGGCTTCCCCGAGATCGAGGAATTTGATTTTTCGCGGATATATATTTTTTCTTTGACCCTCCGTAGACGCACATGGGTCTGGGATGTGCTACAGTTTTTTTTTTTCTTACTGTACTCGTTTGAAAAATCTGCAAAAAATTCAGGAAAGCTGCACAAACGCTCGAGTCNGCACAAACGCTCGAGTCCGTGCTCGCGCGTTCTCAGAACTCTCCACGCGCGAGCCTTGCAGTAAATTCCCATAAACAATGATTCGAAATAAAATTTACTAACCAAACGGTTCCGGAGCTTGCAAAACACCGGAAACTTCTGTACGAACGATCATAAGAATCGTGAGATTCGTAAGTTTCGCGAAAAATTGATCGAAACGTTTGTCAAATGGAAAAAAAATGGAGGCGTCGTGCGAGTCTTTTCGACAAAAAAGCGCCAATTCTCTTTCTCGGCGGTTCACTCTCGCACGAGTCTCGAGAATAAGAAAATTTGACACATGTTTGCTGCACGCGATGAGGTTTCAAAGAAAAATAATGACAATAAGAAAAAATGAGGCGTCGAGAGTCTCTACGAAAAAAAACCAGATTGCGCCAATTTTGTTTCTACTCTCGCGCGAGCCTCGAGAAAAAGAAAAATTTGAGACGAACCCGCGATGAGACGGTTTTCTCTGGCTCAGCAATGAATCGTTCCCGGCGAAGCGTCTCACTGGTAAAAGGGCCGAGGTATATAAATTAACAGCAATGTCCTTCGCAGGCGTTTGGAATCGGATATATGTATCGCAAAGTCCGTTCGGACTTTCGCACAGCGGAGCTACCGTTCGCGTTCGGCACCTTGAGCTTGTGTTGACGTTGGTGCGCGCATGCGCGCGCTGTGCCGCGTTGTCTCTCTCGCACAGCTCAGTTACGCGGCAGCAGTCGAGTCAGCAGCTTATATAGCACGTCATAATTCCCAACAGCCGCGTGCGACTGACAGCAGCCGTCACGTTTTTAGTGAAAATAAAAAACGTTACAACGCTCTTTATCGTCTCGATATTCGCCAACGATCGCTCCCCAGCGTCATAATTGCCAGTGCAAATGATCAAACGATTTAGAAGCTCGAAAAATGACGATTCGATCGTATCTTTGTCGCGAGCGGTCACGACGCATTCGAAAGGTAAAAAAATGGCCCCGAAATGGTAGAGCAACAACTTGGCGCGGCGTCTGCGGTTCGCATCGACGACGGGAGATAAAAAAAGTATTTTTTGGCGCGTAAAATTAGATTTCCTTGATCGATTTCTGGGATAAACTGATTTTGGTCTAGAAAATCGTGATCCTGGGGCTTGTTGGGAGTTTATCCCAAAATCCCGATGAAAAAACTTGATTTCGCAGTTTTCTGAGACTTTTTTTCTTTCCACGAAGTTTTCGCGATCAGATTAACGTCAAAAATACTTTTTCCGTGCATCATTCGCTTCGTTATGAAAAGACGAAGAGAACGGTGTACGATCGAAGCTTTTTATCGAGTCCGAAGTCGATTTTATGTTGCGAATAACATCGCGATCGTTTTCGACTCCGTCGCGAGCGAGAGGCGAACGAGAAATTTGAATAATCAGGATTGGTGGGTCGCAAAGGCTTGTTGATACGAAAGATTGATGGACAAAGAAATAGTTTGAGGAACAAAGGGAGCACGAGGATAAAGTTTACATAGGAATTGGTCCATTGATAATTTGTGAGCTTCCCCGCCCAGGCCCCGTTCCGAGAAAGCCATACAATCCGGCTTGATGAACACCTACGCGCGATCTTTGTAGAGCAACGAGGACTCGAAAAAAGAAAAGGTAGTGTCTTGCGGTTGGTATTAATGTCGGGGAGGTATATATTTATGAATATCCATGCGGTTGGTACGCTTTGAGACATACTGTACGAACAAAAGGTATATAAAAATGTAAATGCATTAAGTATAGAGAAAAAGGTCTGCAGAACGAACACATTATCCTTTTATGCTGAAAATGTAAAAAGGAGAAGAAAAAAGCGCGTTTTATATAAACGATCGCGCGCACAATACCTGCGGGCGACCAGTCTCAATCCGATGCTCAGACGTTTCTTCTACTGGTGCTGTCGACCCTTTTACCCCTAGTGTTTTGTTTCGTCCCAACTGTTGAAAGCCCCGCGCCCCGCGAGCACACGCTCTTCTCATCCAATTCCCCGCCTGCTGCGCCCTCTCTCTCGCTCTTTCTTTCGCGCTGCTTTTACTTTTCTCCGCTCTCTCTCTCTCTCTCTCTCTCTCTCGCTCTCAGTGCTCCATTTTTTCCTTTTCTTTGTTTCACTCTCTCTCTGTCTCTGCTCTGCTCCGCGTTTCAGTTCCCCTTCGCTGTTTCACGCTCGCTTTAGCACCAGCAATACTTTTTCACTTTTTCCTTCGTTTTTACGCTTTCCTAGCACAGAACACGAGCCTTCGTTTTAACGCTTTATACGTTTTTATGTTTTGTGTGTTGTTAAACTGTGGATACCCTGGAATGGTACAAGGGACCTACCGCCAACGCCATCCCACGGCTTTTCGTCGCCTCAACGACCAGTAGAATGGACAAGGGCGGCCGTTATTGCGACCACCAACCTCCTCTCCCCCTACCTACCCACACACAAGCCTTCCTCGTATAACTGTAATAATTATAGGTTCTTCCAAAATCCCTTGCCTCCTTCTCCTCGCTCGACCGAAAGTTGAAATAAAAAATGTTGAGAGATTCTACGAGCGTTTCGCGCCACCGAACCCGGGGGAAAATTTAATTGCGTAATCGATGGGCCGCGCGGCATGACATAACCTCCGAGACGTTGCATGGGGATGCGTCGAGTACCTTAATCGTCGTGAAATTTGTAAACGATTTCCGGAATACTTCGTGTATATAAAAACGTAACAAATTTTAATAATTCGCGTAAAAATTTCTCGACGAATCACGAAGCTCGTTATTAAAAAATTAACATTTTGTTTAAAACAATTTTTTAAAGAGACACAAAAATCATTTACCAATAATCTTCGTTTTGATATTAAAAAATTGAGAGGTCAAAAAAACAAACTCATCGCAAAGTTACATCAATTTCCATGAAACAACAAATTCTGAAAATCCCAACGAATTACGAAGCTCGTTATTAAAAAATTAACATTTTGTTAAAAAACAATTTTTTAAACAAATAAAAATATTTATCAATAAACTTCGTTTTTTGTTTACGTTGCTTTCAGTATATTGTTGATTTTGAAAAATTGCGAGGTCAAAAACAAAACTTATCGCAAAGTTATACCAGTTTCCATAAAAATACATTCGACTGCATTTAATTAATTAACGTTAATTGTTCATTAACGAGCTTCCTAATGGTCGTGAAATTTTTACACGATTTCTTACTGAATTTTCTTATCATTTTCGATTTTTCAAACTCAACATCCTCAATATGGACGTAGAAATTCCGTTTCCGCGAAGAAATCAAAAATTTCCCATCACTTTTTGAGGAAAAGCCTCAAACTGCCTAATTGTCGTGGAAATTTAATGAAATCCATGAATCCATGAATTTTTACTAATCCTTATGCAGACCCTCAACGACAAGGACTAAATGACAGATTTTTGCAAGTCCTGTATACACAGTAAAGCACTGCTACTAGGGCCACAGGCTTCTTTGAATTGTACAGTTCAGACACAACGAGATTTCAATGGGAGCCCATTGTTGGCCTGCTATTTTATAGAGATCTAATGTACAGATGTTATTTGCTGCCGCGCGACCGCAATGAGAATGGAATAAAGACATGGTATTGTGTATTATTGTAGTATAATGCTCGCTATACGCTTTCGAGCTCGTATCTCTTTTGTCTCTCACGCATTTCGATCGCTATCCGCGCGCGCTATCTCCGTCTGTGAGGCGCACACACGCCAATAAACTCACATACGCATACCTATCAATCTGAAATCTACGCGAAGCTATAGATTTGGGAATATTAATGCGTGGATATTGCTTGGGATCGAGTGCACACGCGTATGGGATCAGGCCTCTTGCCTCGAAGGGTTGTGAGGCTTGTTTTTGTTTACGAAACCCATAGTCACAACCTTTTCGCGTTTCCTAATCTACTTTATTCTTCTTCATCTTTTCATTCGACCTAAACATGCTTATCCTTCGTTTAAATGTGTCAGCAAACTGTGACGCTTCGTTTATTGCGTGCGTAGTCATTTGGCAGGCGCGCGAGTTCCGCAGCGAGACTCGCGTGTTTACGATTTTTACGAAAAACGCCGAAATTTTTCGAAGCGTTTCTCGATCGAAATGAAATGAAGTCACTTCCCTTTTTCCGTGGTTCCTGAAAGTTTGTTTTTCTTGATTTCCATCTCCAGCGGCAGCGAGAATCTCCGGAAATTCTCGAAGCGACTGCGATCGCGCGCGAAGTATTTTGAGGTTATGTTCGCATCGCGAAAGCGATCGAGCTCCCCACACGTGCTTCGTCATATCTTCCGAAGCTTTTTGCACGTTTTTGATATATTTAGAAAACAGAAAAATATGGGGCGGGGACTTGAACAGGTTTATCAAAAAATATGTTTCGTCCTGTTGAAACGATTAGTGGTCGCGCGGCGCGCGGAGACTAGCTCGCTCGCTAAACGCTGCTGGCGCACCGGCCAGTCCTCCACGTTGGGGAATTCTACCCCTGCCTCCTGCTTTCAGTGTGAAATATATCCGTATGACTTTTTGACGTGGGGTTTTAACAGATTGAATTGGAAATCGCGGTGGAATTCTGCGTGATGGTGGCACTGGCTCAGACACTCTGAGCATATCTATTCTGCAACGACTGCTCGATGGACATTCGCACGTATCTATAGATATATATGATCGAGAAAGGTCGGTCGGTAGTATATCCCTACGCGTATGAAATATACACATAAATCGACCTTTTCGCTCTCCGCCCCTCGCGGTGTGTTGCGCAAAAGGTTCCTCTCCAAGTGTGGGCAGTATCCTACCGCGCTGTTTTTTTTTATTCCATTTCCTCTTTTTATTTTCATTCGTACGTCCGCTGACGCGGCAGCACATAGCAAGACAATCGACGCGGACGTTCACGAGATGAATACGTCCACGCGGGATAAAGCCGAATAGAGAAAAACGCAGAAAACTCGAATCTCTCTCTCTCGATTATTCGTATATATTTCTTTGTACCCGCGTGTCTGTGGGGACTGACCAGTCGGGATTGTTTGATAAGCATTGATTATCGAGACAGAAATATATCGCTGGCTCGTTATTTTTTTTCCGCCCCCCGATTTTTCAAACTCACGCGATACTTTGGAGCGTTTTTTAAAAAATAAATCGACACTTGCGAATATTACGATGGCGGAAAGTGCCACGTTGTTGAAAAAAATTTCGACGAATTACGAAATTTGCATCGTTTCCCATAAATGAAATTTTTATTCATATTTTTATCTAATTAATTCATTAAATTTATTAATTTGAAATTATTGGAATGTTTTATTTAAATATTCGATAATTTAATTAAAAAATTAAATTCAAATTATTAATTAATTGGAATAAATTCATTAATTCATGAAAATTTCATTATAGACTCGGGTCAATCTGACCCAAGGCGTTTTCCCAATCGTTGTATTCCGCTAAATATCCATTTTCTCTTTCATTTTCGTAAATACGTTTTCGACAATTTGTTTTTCTCTTTCCGGAAAAAAATAAATTTTCAAAAAAACGTAAAAATTCCAAAAAAGCTGTTCCGGGCTTGGAAAAAGTTTGAAATTAATTCACCCCTTTGCTCAATCGTCGTAAGCAACCTCAACAATCGAATAGCCGAAGCCTCGTGTCTCCAAAGAATTAGAAAACATTTGTTTTTTTTCTAAATTCCTGTTTGGATCGAAAATGAAGAAAAAAAATGTAGAATTTTATTGTTCGTTGTTAACGAATTGGATCAAAGGATTTCCGATGTATTTCAGCACACCAAGACTATCCTGCGTACAATGCATTGCTGATTGTAAATTTACAAAGCAACGCACTTGATGCAGGATTGTCTCGGAATGTGAGAGTTAAAACGTGATTTTCCTATAAATTGTTAAGTAAAGCATTTGAGTGAGTACGCAGGATCGACCGCGATTGCTTGACGAGAATAATCATTCGGGTTATTCACTGTGAATTACGTTTTATTTGACGACAAATATTTAAATAGAATTTACACATTTCAATGAATCTTAAAATCTCTAAATTATTATTTTTTCTCTCATGTTTTTTTTGCAGGTTTCGTCGCTCGAAAAAGGACCAGGAGGACATTTAGAAAAATCTTAACTTTTAGTGACGATTGTGATGGTGTTTCCGACCTTCATTTTCGTTCTTGAATTGCTCTGCCCACTCGGCCCACTTGTTCCAGTCCTGCTCGTATTGCTGTTGGTTCTGGGTCAGTAGAAAACGATTCAGAGCAATTAGTAATCATGGGGACGATGAAAACACTTGAAAATTAATTTTTCCTTCAATTTTCAGCGAATTTTTTAATTTTTTTTTCTTTTTTCAACAGAAAATTATTAAAATTCTCGTTGGAGGAAAAAAAATGGTTGAGGAATTGTAATGCGATTGAAACTAACATTTTCGAAGGCTGGTTCGCGCGCGTCCCTTGCGGGTACTTTAATCTGCGAACAGATGCATGCGTTAAAATAACTTTCGTAAAGCAAACGCTTCCAGCCTCGTGACAACTTTATTGATTGATTGATTCATCGAATTTTGTGTACGATTTCGATTATTTTTTGGAGCAAGGATAATTGGAGAGTCTTCTTTGCCGAGCGGAAAGTGAATTTACTAGAAAAATTCGAACGAGTGTCATTAATTAACAAAATAATTAATTAAAAATACATTTTTTTCGTTTTTAACGTGAACTCAAGTCTCTTGGTCAGTCGAATACTTTGGGACGTGGCGTCGCTCGAATAAAAATATTCTGAAAATATGCGATGCAGCGAAAATAATATTTTTGTTCATTATTTTCAAAATAATAAATAAAAAAATAAATAAATGAATAAATAAATAAATAAATAAATAAATAAATAAGTAAATAAATAAATAAATAAATAAATAAATAAATAAATAAATGAATAAACAAATAAATAAATAAATAAATAAACAAATAAATAATGAATAAATAAACAAATTAATTGTAAATATTCAAAATAATAAACAAATTAATAATAAATATTCAAAATAATAAATAAATTTCAAAATAATTTTTAAAAAATCCATTTTTCGTTGCATTTTTCCAAAATAATAATAAAAAAAAAAATTATTCATTATTTTCATAATTAATGACACTCGTTGAAAGTTTTCCAGTAAATTCAGTTTCCGAATCATCGTTAACAAATACAGTACAAAAATTTAGTTCCCTGCTCCAAAAAATAATGAGATTTCGTTGCTTTTCAACCCTGAGTCCTTGCGGTGTGGCTCTGACCAAGAATTACCCTCCAATTTGTTTTTTGAATGACATTTTTGAAGATTGACAGTTTAAGGAGCTGCGTGTACTTACAAGCAATTTGATGCCGCCTCCTTGATGTCCTGGGACGGATCCTCCACCAGCCTGAACAGATTCTATGGTCCCGGGTGGCATGCTCTGGTAGCCTTGATGCATGTCCATGTGAACGAGTCGTTTGAACTGTTCGCGATTGTTTTCGTCGTTAGTTTCTTGATAATCATCGTCAACGTTTCTTTTGGCAGGAGTCGGTGCCTCGGGACGTGCGTAGAAAGGTGCGAAATAGTTGTCGAGAATTCGGGCGTTCAGTGCAGCTTGGAAGTCAGCGGGAAAGATAATTGGATTGGGACCGGAAACGAAGGATTTTTCGACGCCCGAAAATGGGGATTTCGCAGGATCAGAAACGTTCGGATTGGCAGCAGAGAAAAAGTCCGTCCTGGGAGCTGGAGTGACCTGGGGCTCCTCCAGGTCGACAGTCTCGTTGGAAACTTTAATCGCGTCCTGGACAGCTGAGCTAACGTTTTTCTGGAGGTCCGTCAGCCAGTCGAAAACTTGACTGAGCAACGTGATTCGCTGCTTGAATGGCAAGGCCGGATCGACCGTGGGTTTTGCGAAAAATGCAGCAAACGGTGAAATCGGCTTTGCAGGCTTTTTCGCCAACGCTGCAGTTTTTTGGTAGACGATGTAGTCGTTGAGTGCACCGACGAGGTCGCTTTTCAATTCGGCAAGCTCCGCAACGATCGAGTCGGAAATAATTCCCTTGGCGGCTGCGAGACTTTTCACCTCGTCGATGGAACGCGATGAGAAAGTTTTTTCTTCCTCCACGACGGATCTTTTAAAAAGCGTGTCGTCGGAGCCACTTCCCAGGGGCGAAGCAGTTTTGTTTAATTTTAAATTGTCGAATAATTTTTGCAGGAAACTCGATACTTTGTCGGTGTATTCCGTTGGCCCTGGGAATATCGAGCTCGGCAGCCAAAAGTCTGCGGGCACGATGGTGCTCTTCGGGATCGGGAGCTCCGTCACCCCGGCGAATGGCTTCACCGGCCCGAAAGGCCCGAAAGGACCGAAAGGACCAAACATCCCGGGAATCATTTGCTTCGGAGTTGCAACTCCATTCGCGCTGTTTTCTGGCTCGAGGGAATCTGCCTCGAGGACACTGCGACGAGATCTCAACGGGGCAGCCGAGTCGAAGAAGCTGGGGCTGTATTTCGATGGGAAACCTGACGATCCACCCGAATTGGAGGGTCCAAAGAACGCAGACAATTTAGAATCGAGTTTCCGAGAGAATTTGCATTTTTTTTGTAAATTTAAATCAGCAGCAGCATCGCCACGCTTTTCTTTACCTTTTCCAACGCCAGAGAATCCCTGAGAACCACCGGAAAAGTCACTCACTTCCGGCGAGTATAAAACTGGCCCTGAGCCCCCGAAACTCGAAGCATATGGCGAGAAATCTCCTCCTGCTTGTCCAGCAAAATCCACTGGACCCAAACCTCCGAAAAGGTTACTCAGCATCGACGTTTTCTTCGATATCATCGCCGCAGGGTCCACGAATTTTGGGAAAAATGGGGATGTCTTTGGCATGTACGGCACTCCGATTACTCCCATTCCTGGACTTCCGAATGGGGGTCCTAGGGATCTCGGAAAAGCTGAGTATTAATAACAAACCAATAGAGTTTTTATTATTTTTCTAAAATCTTCGAAATCGACGTTGCAGGAAGCTCGCAGATTTGTTTCTGTGGACGAGCTTCGAGTTTGCATCGTCGCAATTCAACGAAATTCATTTTTCTTGCTAAAGAAGGAAAATCAAACGAATCATCGATAGAAATTGAGATTTTTATCGATTCTCCGTAGACACACATGGGTCTGGAGGGCCCATTCAGCGAACGCTGTGAATTTTTTGATTTTTATGTCGATTGCCGTGGAATAACAATAATTTAACAGAATTTTCATTCATTATTTAGTGCAGAATCTATTTCTAAAGATTCAAAACTATTTTCCTGAATTTTTTCCGATTTTTTGATTTTTGTGTCGATTACCGTTGAATAACAATAATTTAATAGAATTTTTATTCATTATTTAGTGCAGACTCTGTTTCTAAAGATCATCATTAAATTTCCTTTCATTAATCATCCAATTTTTTTGTAATTCTGTATAATTTCCGATCCCATAACGTCTTTCCCTCCCATTGGCAATTTGTTCTCATGGCTCGTCTATTTTTCAAGGTCTCAGTGTCTCAAGGACCAATGGGAAAGCAGGAAATCCTCGAATAGAGCCAGCAAAATCGAAAAGCTCCGAGAAATCGTCAAGTTTCCAAATATTTCAAAAACAAATGCTTCCTGTTTTGTTCACGAGTTGGAAAATCGATCGAACGATCGAATTTCGTTATAAAAGTGAAAATTAAAGTTTCGATAAAGTTGCCAAGTTTATATTTCGTGTGATACGAAGAAAAAGAGATATCTTACCTGCTGACTTGCCATAAGCAGCCCATGGGCTGGGAGTAGGTGGAGGCTTGGCAGCCGCGAGGCTCAAAAAAGCCAGAAAGAGAAAAGACATTTTGGCTGTTGTCGGTCGAAGCATCTTTCAACTGTGATGGGACGTCGATCTCGCGGAGTTTTTATACTCCGGAGCAGTTGCTCGCTTCCTTCTGCGCCGCACTGTAACGTTCGCGATTATTTTTCATTAACAAATGCTAATTAATGAAACAGACTTGGCGATTCGACTGCTGAGGATTATTCGGTAGAGCGATGGATGCTGATTAGCTTTTTGCTCCTTACAATAATCCCTTGGTCGGTAGCAAACGTTTCAAACTTTTACACTTGGAGATTAACGAATTATTCCGACGACATGATCGTCGGAATTTTCTCAACAAACTCCGACGCTAATTAACAGCAAATTCTGGCAGATTTATTGTTTATTAAATAATAAATAATAAAATAATAATAAGTAAATAATAATAAATGAATAATAATAAATAAATAATAATAAATAAATAATAATAAATAAATAATAATATAATAATAAATAATAAATAAATAATAATATAATAATAAATAAATAATAATATAATAATAAATAAATAATAATAATAAATAAACAATAAAAAATAATAAATAATAATGACGCGCTGGTCAAACGGGGTCATTCCGACCCGTGTGACCAGCGCGTTATGTCTAACACGTGCGACCATGGAGGGGTACAGAAAATTCGAGCCCAAAACTTTCAGCCCACGTCGTGGAAACATTTTCCAACTCCCAACGATATTTCGAATTTTTTTAAAATCGTTTTTCTAATTTTTTTCTTGGTATTTTCGCAAATTTTACAATTTTACGTTTTTTGGGTTTTTTTTTCATCAATTTCGATCGTGAGATAGTTTCGAAATGCAAGGATTCGTATTTTGTAAAAATAACGAGGATCGCGGCCATCGAGGTATGAATTTTTATTTAATTGCATATTATTAATTAATGTTCTTTCGGAAATGGTCAATTATAAAAACACTTGCTCGAACATGGACGAGTCTATTTTTATCTACAATTGTCATTGCCACCATATTATTCTCTTAATCGCCAGTTTCACTGCCGCAAAAGTTTCAACGGATTATATCGCGACGTGCAAATACCGTTGAACGTCGTTGCAGGAGGAATTCATTAATAAAAACATGTGTTCGCGGCGATCGTATTGGTGATATGCACAGACTTTACGATTTATACGTAAATTTTAGGCGGCGAGACTAAAGTCAAAAATATGTGTCACGATCTTTTGAGGGAATCGAGCGAGAATGCCCTTGAAGCCTGAAAAGGTCACAGAGAAAAGTTTCCGTCTCCAGGAACGCGGGGATGGAATCCAGGGGACGATAGAAAAGAAAAACGCAGCGTGACCTTGAAATTTCTTGAGTTTCAATTTCTCCGATTCGTCGAGTATATTTTGTGGATTTGGTTCGTGAATGAAGACGAAATGAGCGTGAAAACTGTTTTATTTACATTCTGCATCGCGCTTTCGTAATTCGAGACTCGATGCCAGCGCCACACGGAATAATCATTAACCAAAAGTAGATCTAGAGCAGAATCCTCCCTCGAATTTATATTCCAACTCCCTTTGAAATATTCCCTCGCAGCAGAGGGCGCAGCGACTTTTCCCTAAAAGCAGGGGACGCCACTCCCCTAGCACACACCCTCGTGACTGATTTCCATGTAAAATGCATTGCAGCGATTGAAATTCTCCGAAAATTCGTGCCTCGGAGCTGCTTTTTGCATTCAGCGCGATAAAATGAAATTCCTTTGCGTAAAATTCGCCAATTTTTCGCGAAAAAACAGAGCGCGAGGGACGAAACCCTATGTTATTGTATTCGGTCGCCAGCGCCTCTGTATCTGGAGCGCGGAACTAAAATAATCCCTGGCGGTTCAGCGATGACACTTTCTCATCGTCCCACGACCATTTGAAAGCAGCATCTTGGGCACCAATCGTTGTCGCATTTATTGAGAGATTCGCGAGAAGAATTTTCCCCGCAAATTGAATAACGAATGTATTTTATTCCGATAATTGAAAAATCGAATAAAAGTCTCGAATTAGATTTCGGGGACAGAAAATAATAAACGAATGATAATGCAGCAATGAGGAAAATACAGTCCCCACCCAAAAGTACTTGACGATCGTTTGAGGACGAGTGAAAGAATGTGATTGCCCTGAATCATGAGTGCGAGAGAGTCCACGCAAGAGGCGTGCCCTAAGTCTCGTCGACGTGTGTGAGTGTCCATGCGTGTGTGACACTTTGTTTCACATGCAGCATAAATTTCCTGCGCTCGTATAATGGCGACACTTGGTCAAATTGACAATGAGCTTCTCAGTGACAAAATCGTAAACAATGCAACGAACCGTTGTTGCCGTGGTGGACCCGTCGAGATCAACTGAGGTGAGCCATTCGCCTTATAAATCGAGAATCGTAACCGCTTTTTTTTCCTCATTTCGCACGCGATTTACAAAATGCACAAACTTTCAAAGCTCAACGCACGTTTCCAAACGCTGCAACTCGATCTTTCGTAATATTTCCAACAATTATCCAACTTTTTCTAACAAAATACAAAAGTGTCATTTTTTCTCCATCACATGGACGCACACACGTCGCGATACTCGAGTAACCTTTAGTGCACGTTTGGCTCTCAGTTAATTATTGATTTCGTACGAATTTCAATGTTTTCCTAATTCTTGTTAAACAACGTCGAAGATGAAGCAATTTTTTAGGCTATGCCTGTTCGAAAGGTTGGAAAAGAATGCTCTCGCTCTGCTGTCACAGGAAAACAAAATCCTTGTGATTTTTTGACAAATTTTCATAAAACTCGATATTCATCGTGCGTAAACATTATTCGTGAACGTTTAGCGATTAAAATCCTTCGGTTTATTTGCTGATTATTGTTCTATATCGATAATAAGTAATTATCAAACTTTCGTGACTTCAATCACGACGAATAATGCGTCTGTTTCAAAAAATGTCCTCGAACGTCCAGTTTTTCGAAAAAAAAAGAGAAATTCGTAGAAAAAATTCTCTAAAAACATAAAAAGTTGGTTTTGACAAAATATTTGGCACGGAATTCAGAATTTTATAAATATTCACATAAATTTGATAAAGCGGCGTTAACCGGTGGAAAAAAATGTTGTTTAGGATGGAGAATGAGCGCAGGAAGCGACAGAGAATTATGCAAGAATAGACGGTGAATAAGGGAGAAGGAAAAAATAGTTTTGACGAATGTTCGGGACGTGCTGGGATAAGCTTGAGGGAAAGAGGACATCGGGGGACGAGATAATATTGAGAGGAGCACACGGGAGGCCAGGGAGGAAAGTTGCCTCGAAGTAATGACCGAAACCCGGCATCACCTGCGCTCGGTCTCCGATTTGTACGCGGCGGATGAGATTGAAGTTTTGTTGTTAGAGGAAATTAGGGACTTGGAACCACCGCCGTCCGCGTATTCCAAACCCGAGGACATTCAGGATTTCGAAATCGGTATGAGCAACGAAATTCGATTTGCCAAGTGTTTTCGTCCGCGAAAATTCATGGAAAAATAAAACTTACTCGATGCTTTTTTTTTTTGGCTTCTTTTTGGTTTTGAAAATAGCAGGTAGCAGGACAGGGGGGCGAATCAGCTCTCAATCTTCGGAGCTGGATTCGCCTGGTGTTCATTCCACCGTCCACTCATGGGACTCTCACGCCAATTACCACGGTCACTATGGGCACGGTGATCGCAGGCACGGCTCTTCCGCTAACGTACTGCCATGGCCCGGAGGGACTCACCTCGTTCTCTACTGTGATCTCCAGGGTCACCTCAGAACGACTCCAGGATTCGTGAGACTTTTGCTTCTCGTAAGTTCCACAAATGTTTCCACTTCCAAGTTTCCATCATTGGAATCCAACGAAATTGATGACTGAAGTTTACAACGTTGAGATCTGAGGAAATCTACGTTTTCTGCTGATTATTTGTTCGATTTTGAGAACCATGACAATTGTCGTATCGATTTTTGGTTTGGATCCTAAAAAAAAACAGCGTTTTATCGTCCTGACGAAATATTGAACAAGAATCTTGAGATCTGCTCGAGAAAATACGGAATTTCGCTGCAAACTTCAAGATCGAACGAAATTCTATTTTTTCTTGAGCAGATTTCAAGATTCTTATTCGATATTCGGTCAAGACGTTGAAACGATTTTTTTTGAGGATCCAAACCGAAAATCGGTACGAAAATTGTCATGGTTTTGGAACTTTAACGAAAAATTAATAGAGAAACGTATTTTTCGTTGGGCCCTAAGGATGCGAACTCTCGTTTCGTACAAATGAGACAGAAAATTCATTTTTTTGATAAATTGCAAAAGAAAACGCATTTTTGTGTTTTTTATCCGCGTATTATGGATTGAAAGAATTCGAAAAGGAGCAGAACATGATTCTGAAGTTTGGATCATTGGAATGCAACGAAAAATGCATTTTTTATTCATTATTATCGAAATAATGAATAAAAAACTCATTTTCCGTTTATTGCAAATTTTTAGAATATTTTTATTCGATCAACGCCACGTCCCAAAGTATTCGACCGACCAAGAGACTCGAGCTCACGTCAGAAACGAAAAAACTCTCGATTTTAGTTGACTACGATAAATAACTGCGGGTCAAATTGACCCAGGAATGATACTCAAGTTTGCATCCTTGAAATTGAACGAAAATTTTATTCATTATTTTGATAATGGCACGCGTTCGAATTTTCCTCGTAAATTCACGTTCGCAAATGTTTCCAAAGAAAATTTAATTCCCTGGAATAAAAATTGGCCAAATAATCGATCGATTTCTTCGTTTTTTTGCAGATTACATCAGTAGCTTGTTTAGCTACCCTATGCAGTTCTGGCACTGCCAAAGTCAGTTTGTTTATGCTGCCTCTAGTCGGCCGTTTACGGTTCATGATTTTCGTCGCTGTCTTTTGTCTCCTAGTCACAACGCTTCTCCTCTTTCTCGACATTTCACACATTGTGTACATGTTCCCGTTTAACTGGACCAAATTGGTGAGTATTCCGAGTCAGCAAGCTCTCGATCTTCTCAGGGGAGTTAGTGAATTCGATTTTATCGATAATTTCCTGGTAAAAAATATTTTTTTCCATTCCAAACGAAAATGAAGCTAAAAATCAAAGTTTGGAATGTTTTTAAAAAATCTAAAAATTACCAAAACCCTCGGAAATGGAGAAAAAATGGAAAAACGAGTTTTCAAAGTTTTTTTAATGGTTTTTCAGAACGTATGGGTGTTCAGTGGCATCGGACTATCGTATGTGACCGGAAGTGTCCTTCTCGTTTTCTCAATATGGGAATATTACGCTAGCGGTTGGGTTCCTCGTCGAACTCGTTCGCAGCTTACAGCAGCAGCGGGGCTAGGGCTCTCGTGTGCTTTGCTGGCGTTTCTCTTGACGTGGATCCACGGTCGACACGGTGACGTCTGCAAAGAAGCATCCAGCGACGACCACATACCCAATCAGATTTACAAACCCGTAACCAATTCCTCGTCCTCTGGGGTGAGTCCTTCCTTTTCATATTTATATTTTCATGATTCTTCGCATCGTTGGAATTCGAGGAAAATTTATTTTTCATCAATTTTTTTGATAATTAATTTTTTAATCGAATTTCATCGAATTTTTATGAATTAATCGAATAATTCAAATTTGTGCTTTGCTTAAAAAAATGTAATGAGTTTTCGTTGCAATCCGACGATGCGAACTTGTGCCAAGCAACTTTGTCACAAATAATCGAATTCACAGTAAAAACGATTTGCCAGCGACTCTTCGGAACGTTGTGGCATTAGTGCTCGACGTAGGATACTCGAAAATATCGAAAAGACATTTTCATTATTTTTTTTTGCCACGAATTGCCTTTTTTTTTAATTTTAGCCGAAATTTAATTTTTCGTAGTCAGAAAATCGCGGATTAGACGAGTAGATTAGTTTTTTTTTGTTGCCTCGAAAAAGTTTATGGGCGCACGAGATCGGTCGTCGACTTTATCCCGAAAAACGCATCGAACTACAAACTCGATTTTGAAGAAACGAGCTCCTTGGGAATTCGTAGGAATTTGCTTTGGTAAAATGCGAGGAAATCGAGTTTGTTGTTCGATCGCGGACGAGCTACTCGCCATCTCCAAACAGAGCTGCTCCCTTGTTGTAGTCGTAAGAGAAATATTGCCGGAGCACACATTGGAAACCAAGCATAAAAAGTAAATACCACGTGGCTCGAGGACCATTCGAGAACGACACTTTTGACACACTCGAAAATTTCAAGAGGTACGATATTATTCCACAATTTCCAATCAAAGACAATCTCGACTTTTAACATGAAAACCATTTTCATTAACTTATCGACTCGGTCATTACTCCAACGGTCAATAATATTCTCGTACCATCTTCACAACATTTACCCTGGCAATGAAGTTTCGTTAAAAATCGTCGATATTTTGTGGAACACGTAAAACTAAATATTTTTTGATTATTTCAAAATTTTCGTCATTTTGGCAGGATTTTTGGTTTCTAACGGAATTGTCGGCAAAATTTATGATTGGAACGACAAAAATTAGATTCCGAAGAGACTTTCTGGAATATTTATCGCTGCGATGCTTCACTGGGAATGAAGTTTCGTTAAAAATCGTCGATATTTTGTTGAACACGAAAAAACTAAATATTTTTTGATAATTTCAAAATTTTCGTCATTTTGGCAGGATTTTTGGTTTCTAACGGAATTGTCAGCAAAATTTATGATTGGAACGACAAAAATTAGATTCCGAAGAGACTTTCTGGAATATTTATCGCTGCGATGCTTCACTGGGAATGAAATTTTGTTAAAAATCGTCGATATTTTGTGGAACACGCAAAACTAAATATTTTTTGATAATTTCAAAATTTTCGTCATTTTGGCAGGATTTTTGGTTTCTAACGGAAATGTCAGCGAAATTTACGATTGGAACGACAAAAATTAGATTCCGAAGAGACTTTCTGGAATATTTATCGCTGCGATGCTTCACTGGGAATGAAGTTTCGTTAAAAATCGTCGATATTTTGTTGAACACGAAAAAACTAAATATTTTTTGATAATTTCAAAATTTTCGTCATTTTGGCAGGATTTTTGGTTTCTAACGGAAATGTCAGCGAAATTTACGAGTGGAACGACAAAAATTAGATTCCGAAGAGACTTTCTGGAATATTTATCGCTGCGATGCTTCACTGGGAATGAAATTTTGTTAAAAATCGTCGATATTTTGTGGAACACGCAAAACTAAATATTTTTTGATTATTTCAAAATTTTCGTCATTTTGGCAGGATTTTTGGTTTCTAACGGAATTGTCAGCGAAATTTACGAGTGGAACGACTAAAATTTGCTTCCGAAGAGACTTTCTAAACATTTCTTGCTACGTTGACACCATTTTTGGGATTATAAAAAAAAAAACGTTTAGTCGAACGTGTCGAACAGAATATCGACATTTTCCAACAAAATTTTGTTTTCGGTGTACGATTCGCTTCCCCTAGAGCCATTTTTATCGAAAGATCGATACGCAACATACGACAAACGAAATACATCAAAATAAGACTGAATCCTGGCAAATTTTCTTTATTTTCAAGAAGAAACCTTCGACGAAAACCACAAACATTTTGTGGGAGATTTTTGTTACTAGATTTTTGGCATTCAGGTCGATGGACTCGGTAGAGTTGGTCGAAAAAATTCGCGTTATTCCAAAGAAAATTTTTCTTTCAACGTGTTTTCTCGTTTTTTTTTACAAAGCTCGTTATTCGAATGCAGAATTTATTTACGACGATAAAACGATCGGTTTTGCGGACCGAAATGTTGATCGGCTCGAAAAATTTGGAAAATTTTGAAAAATTAAACGAATCGTCAGTAAAAATAAATATTCTTCGTTCCATTCCAACGTTTTAAACTTCAGGCTCATTTTAAAAAACGACCAGGGTCATTCTGACCCCCTATGGCCATCGCATTATTTTTAGAGCCCACGGGGAGGGCTGAGCGCAAACCCAGGTCGTTTGCGCGTAATAAAGGTTTTGTTCGAATTGCGTAGGTGACGTTGAAAGAACGAAGTCCAAAGCAGTCTTGGGTGGTGAGGAATCAACAAAACGCAAAGCGTATCGGTGGCGGGGGGGATGCGAGTAGCGTGTCTCACTTGACAACTGGGAACGGTAAAGCGAATCAGCGAAAGAAAGATCATTGGGCATCGGCCAGGCAACATTTTCTATCGCACGATGACGAGGACGAGGACGAGGACGGAATAGTGAATTCGCCGATGCAAAGGGAGGAGAGTAGTGATCTCGAGCACAAGCGTGGACGAAGGAGACGCGAGGGTGGAGACAATTCGAGCGGTGGGAACGGAGTTAATAATTCAAAAGCAGGGGCGAGTACAGCAGCGAGTGGGGAAAATAATCAATTGCGTCGAGTGCCGCGTAAATTGCCACTTCGGACAATCGAAAGGCCGCAACAAAGTCGGCCGAGCGATGGTATGAGCTCGGCCAACGACAGACGAAGCAGTGCCTGTAAAAACGCGACGAAAATCGCCCATTTACAATCGACAGCGAACAACGACTTGCAAATGTATTGGGAGAACGCGGTGAGAAGTGTCAACGCTTCGCAAGCCTTGTCCCGCCGCGAAAACGCTAAATCAACTGCCAATGGTTTGCCCTGGGAACTTGTTGCTCGAGCAACCAACGAAAGAGCCGAATCTGCCGACGTTACCATTTTACAAGCTGCTGTTTGGTCCGGACAGTGGCAAGCACCTGACGATGTCCAACCGTGCTCGAGTAAAACCGCCGATCCATATACCTTCGCGTAATCCAAATATCACTGGAATCACTTGTTTTTAACCAGTCAAGTAAATTATTGATTCATGTACATTTTCTCTCCAAGATCTTTACTCCCTTTCGTCTCAATCGTCGTCGATTGCTAAACGATCAATTCACATTTTATCATGCAGCTCGCAAAATTTCATTCCGTTCCGGTACTTTGCTAGCGGACGAAAATCCAAACGAATGACATTCAAGTTTGCATCGTTGGAGGACAACGAAATTCTTTGATTTCTGTAGCAAAGCTCGTTATCCAAATGCGGAATATTTGGCCGATATTGAAAATAAATTTAAAAAATCGTTGCAAACTTCAGTGTCATACAAAAAAATGTTTGAAAAATCACGAAATTTGGATGGAATTTTGTAAAAATATTCAACTTTCTAGGTACTCGATCAATTTCTCAAATTCTGTGTTCGTAAAAATCGCGAATTACGATTTTTTACCGCATCCCATTGAATCGTTTTTGGAGAAAATTCGATTTTTCGTAATTCAATCAGAATGGAATGAAATTATTGGCGCAAATTCCTACTCAATCGATTCCTCGACGTCGAACTGCCAAGGGCCTGGATTCCATGATCATTTTTCTCAGAGAGTTTGTGACAAAAGTACCTCAACGAAAAAAAAGCATAACTTGCAGAAAACAGAGCCATCAACTTTTTTCGTCGTTCATTCAGCAACAAAATTTTCAAGAACTAGACCTGCTGTAGTTTTGAAAACAATTATCATGGGGAATGGATCAATAGGCTGGCTCACTCGTTGTGTCTATTCCAGAGTCCCTGGGAGCATCGAGCCAGCAGAATCTTATGGAGCCAATCAATGAAATCGAGAAAAACTAAAAAAGAGTGTGGAAAACTCGAGTATCGAGTTTCCCCATCGACGTCCTTAGCGAATCGTCCAAAAAGATACATTTTCCAATCAAGGGAATTTGCGAATTATTCTCAATTCGAAGAAAACGAATTTTCGATACTCCAGGAAATTAAAAAAAAAAGAAAATTGAGCGTTTTTTTTTTTTTTTTAATCGTACGACGTGAATTTTTTATTCTCTCCAGGTCAGATCGATGAAAAAAAAGAAGTGTGTCTATTTTTGGGATGAATCTGTAAAAGCTATCGAGTCAAAGCTCCCTTTTCGCTAAGATAAGCTTTTCATCGCGAGCCATAGAAGCAGCAGCAGTTCCTCGCGTCAGACCAAACGTTTATCTTTCACGTACGAAATTCTAAAAGGTTCTCGCAGTCATTATTTTCTTTTGGCCTCCGTACGAAGCGGAGGTAAATGTCAGGGGTTTTTGAGACGCAAGGTGTAAAAGGTTGAGCAGTCTTCCACTACTGACAGTCGCGAGGGAACGAGCGGATTGCATCGATCGTGTGCGCATGCGCGCACTACATCTCACCGGAAGTCCCTCCACTATCTACGCTTTCCAATATTTATATTTTCAGCTTTCGTGCGGGAACAATGACGTTATCTCGACATCGCGGTTGAAAGGATTCAACCACAAACACGCACACCTCGGAATGTTTGTTTTACTGAGAGAGAGAGAGAGAAAGAGAAAAAACGTTTTTCACGTTATGTAAAAGCCTCGTAAACGCTTTTAGCCTCGTTCCAACTTTTCGATCCAATTATTTTACAATATGCACGACGTCCTCGAGAAAAAAAACACACACGAACGATGTCACGAGGTTCGGCGTTTCGAGACTGAAAGAATTTTCAATATTTTCTCCGGAAAATCATTTTTTATCGCGATTTTGTACCGAGCGAGTTTGTTTCTCAATGCAAAATGGCGAATTCTTCAAATTCTCGCGGATTTCCTCCTCGAAACATTCAAGGCGATCCTCCGTTTCGCTGTTCCAGCGAATGTTTTAAAGTTTTGCAAACCGCGTTCGCATTTTCAACGTTCGCAGCAGCTGATGCGGTTTCGTGTGACTGCTCGGTCGGTAAAGTCGCAGCGCGGAGCCACAAGTTGTTTGTGCAAAAAACGCGACAAAAACATTGGAAATTTTCAATTCGGTCAAACGAAAGCGATTTAAAAACTTTAAGACTCGGTGGAATAAAAAGAAAATGGAGTTTTCTGTGCTTTTTGCGAAATGAAATGAAAAATCGATCGCGCGAACAGTATCACGCAACAAGCTCGCAGGACGAGTTAGTTCGTTTACCATAAAAATTCAATAGCCAAAATGGCCGTCGAGTGTATAAATCTGAAATCAATCGCTCGGGGGAAAGAGCTTTAGGGATATTTTCGCACAAGAGATTATCTCGGAATCCTGTTTGAAAATCGATCGCAAAAAAAGGAAATCTAAGGAAAAAAAATGGCGCTTTTTTAACCCTTTCGAATTTTTTTATTTCTCGAGATTCCATCAGAGTGCAGATTTTTTTCCGAGGCACAATTTTTCTTTGATTTTTGACGAAAAAATATAATGCGCAATAAAAACGCCTCGGAATTTGAATGGGAAATAAATTTTCACCGCAACTGCTGCTGCTGCTGCGAGGAATTTAATGGCGGGAAGTTTTATTATTGTCGTAAAATAAAACAGATGGTAGAATGTCGATAACCTCATCGGTTTGAATATTTCTTGTTTTTCATTTTGACGGAGATTCTCGTGTTTCGAGCCTCACACGCTGTTCATTAATTTCCCCGCAAGTGGAATAGCTTAACAGGAGAAAAAGGTTTCGGGAACTATCGAGCATACTCGTAGGATGTCAGCGTCGTGATAATCGGAGAAAATTTCCACCGTAATGTGAGTCGAAGCCGAACGGAACCGAATGGAAGCCTCGGGGAGTCTCGGGCGTACCCGGGCAGAGCCATCAGCCCTTCGGTGGGTGGCGAGTGGCGAGTGTCAGTGTAGCGCCGGCTGTCCATCGCCACGGAGCTCCTGAAAGCAACAGAGCCGCGCGCTCGTGCTGTAGTTTTCGGGGTAAACACGCTTCGCGACGATAAGAAGCTCGTAAGAAAAATAAATAAAAGGAATTGAGTATAAACATTACGATTAATATTCGCGATTTCTACGTTTCGTACTGTTTGTTTACACGACGGATTCTCGCGATTTATTCGTCGCAATCACACGCCAAATCTTCGGGATATATTGTTTTTTTTTCAAAGAAACATTCTCCTCCTTCTTCTCCTGCTCCCGGAACGCTTTATTTTCCTTTTTCCCTTTCAACTCGCACGAGATTCACGAGAGGCGTTTTCCCCACGATTCTCCTTCCAATCTGTACTTTCTAACCTCTGGCTCTCGCAAGTTGGCACTGCACCAGCACAACACTTGTCAGAAACGAAACGAAAAAACCAATAGAAGCATCGTCGCGCTTATTGGAAAAGGGGGTAAAGATAAAATGAAGCGTATCCGCGTACCTATGGGAAAGTGGGAGAAATGTCGAGGTCGTCTTATCGCGTCCCTTCGGAGCGATAAGCTATTGATAAATAGTTCGCGAAAGCCGGTTTCGAAATATTGAATAAAAATCAAATCCTCGTCAAATTCACTCTCGAATTTCCTTTGTTTTGAATTTCCATTCACGAGCTCTGCTTGTTTCTTTTTTTTTCACCGGCCTCTCGCGAAAATGTTTAGGCATCTAACGCGGCCAACCAAGTATCGCGGTGCGTGTGTGAATACTCGGAATTTACGAATGAGAACGAACTCTCGGGGTGCGTGCATACACACTCGTTTCTCGTCTACTTGTTTCGACTTCTCTCTCCTACTCTCTCTGGCTATTTCTATTACAGTCGTGCTCATCCGATAATGTGCAAGTGACTTTTCCATCTTAAAAAATCCATAAATTCATTCGTCTTACTAACCGCATTTCCAAGTATTTCACCATGTGAAGATTTCGAGGGATTATTCAGTTGTACAGTCGATGAAAAAAGTTTGTCAAACATTTATCCAAGTTTTTTTCGCCTTTTTCGTCAATTACATTTTTTAAATTCATGACGCTGAGGTTTTCAACGTTGAAATGCAACGAAAATGATTTATTTTTATCGATAAATTGTTTAATTTTCAAAATGAACCAAATTTTTCGAGAAAATCGATCGTTTTGGTATCGTAATTGTTTTCTGCATTTTATTAACGAGCTTTGACAAAGAAATTCAAGAATTTCGTTGCATTCCAACGTTCGGAAACTTCAATGTCGTTTTTTTCTCTCGTTTTTAATTGTTTTATAAATTCGGCTTGCCAATCGTTCGTTCAATACGAAGATTTTAGAAAATCGATCGTTTTGGTATCGTAATTGTTTTCTGCATTTTATTAACGAGCTTTGACAAAGAAATTCAAGAAATTCGTTGCATTCCAACGTTCGGAAACTTCAACGTCGTTTTTTTCTCTCGTTTTTTATTGTTTTGTGGATTCGGCTTGCCAATCGTTCGTCCAATACGAAGATTTTAGAAAATCGCGATCTAAGCTTGTGGAAATAATTCATCAAAATACATTTTTTCGCGCCTAGAGATTCACTTTTACGAGAAAAAAGTAAAAACACGCCGATTCGACATAAATTTGCAGCTCGTCGCTATTCCAACCTCGAAATTGTCGAATATGGGATTCAGTTTTTTTCTGAAACGATTGATTGTGGAATCTGGTGATTTTTAATGTAAATTCTGTCGAAACTTTCGTCCATCGCTTTTTTTTCGATCCTCGTAATATCCTCCAGCGCAAATTTGTTTTTCAATAAATAAAAGGCAGTGAGAGTTTCTGTTACGAAGGAAAATTCTCAATTTTATAAAAACGCGATGTTTTTTTCAAAACTCGCCAAGAGCTTGTCTGTGCGATAAAAATTTTGGATTTTTTTTCACGATTTTGAAGTTTGCATCGTCGGAATGCAACGAATTTCCACTTTTTCTTGAGCAGAGCTCGATTTTTTTTTAAATTGGAGGAACAATTAACAGAAAATTGTATTTTTCGTTGGCCCCGAACGTTGCAAACTTAAGTGTCATTTTTTTTTGTTTCAAGGATCAAAAATCCATGGGATTCGAAAATAGGGGATTCGGAATGTAGTTTCTGAAAGTGAAAATCATTTTACACAACGTTCGGGGAACTATTTTCGTTTGGTTTGCGAAAAGAGGCGAAAAAATGATTCTCGTTTGTTTCCATAACCGAATAAAAAATGATCCTTTTGGTTTGTTAGCTCTGTATAAATATTATCACGCGCAGATAGGTTTATGAGTTGTAACTGGCGATTCAGTGATTTTGAGAACGTTGAATTCCTGGCATTTGCGAGAAATATTTTAGCCGCGTGCGTTAGGGGCAGCGAACAACCATTGGACACTGAGGAATGCGTGACCACATTTTTTCTCCTTTTAACGCGCGTGCATCAAAACACACTGAACTTAACGATTTTACGATTGGGCGTACAATCGCGGAATTCGGTGAATAATTTCATTGGAATTTCTAATGCAACGAAATTCTTATTTTTCCTTCAGCAAAAAAAAAACATATATATCTAGAAATTGAATAAATCGTCAATATTATAAATAATCTTTTAAATTAAAATATTAAATTTTCGAAAATTTGATTTAAACAACAAAAATTTCATTAATTTGAAAAATTAAAAAAATGAAATTCTAGTTTTAATTAATTGTATCATTAATCTTGAAACTTCAGCTACTTTTTTTCGACCACTCAATAATCGGTTGTGTCGAAATTCTACTAAAAGGCATTTTATGGGAATTTTTCCAGATTTCTGAATTCAAAATTCTAGAAAATGGCAACGAAATTCTTTATTTTTCCTTTAGCAAAAAAAAACATATGTATCTAGAAATTGAATAAATATTCGATATTATAAATAATGTTTCAAATTAAAATATTAAATTGACAAAAATTTGATTCAAACTACGAAAATTTGATTAAATTAAAAAATCCAAAAAATGAAATTCCGATTTTAATTAATTGTATCATTAATCTTGAAACTTCAGCTACTTTTTTTTCGGCCACCCCACAATTGGTTGTGTCGAAATTCTAGAAAATGGCGTTTATTTTCTTAATGAATATATTTCGGAAACTTTTAATTCGACACGCTGCATTATTTTTTCTTCGAAATTGTGAATTTGATGGGAGTGCGTGTGGAACGTGTTTCCATCGCGGCAATTAAGTTCGAAACGTTCTGAATTCTACAAAACCAATAAATTGATTGAATTTGCTGGGAAAAAATGAACTGTTTACGACTTTCGGGATGAGTATGAATTTTTGAAGCTTGGAACGTGATTGCGTGTGAACGACTCGTGCCAGGTACATTTGTCTGATTTACCGACCGGGTATTGATCGGAGTGGTGAGTGCGAGGCGGGAGGAATCTGGACTCTGTAGACGACCCAACTCATTTCAACCTTATTTTCGACACTCTATTTACTTTTATTGACAATTAATCAATTTTCGGCTCTAGAAACTTTCACGAAGAAGCTAGTGTGACGTTATTTATTTATATTTACGTAGCATCCCAAACTACTATCAAGTTTTCCCATCAAATCCAAGGGCCAGGGATCCTCTTTTTTTCCCACCGACGAAACTTCGATAAATTTGGAATTTAACAATTTTTACGAAGTTTTATCAATTTCCATGGCTCGAATGAATGTTTCGCTCCCTTAAGGAAATGCGATCGAATCGATTTAATTAATTAATCAATCAATTAATTAATTTATCAATTATTAATTCATTAATTCATTAATTTATTAATCATTAATTTATTTATTATTAATCAATTAATTTATTAATTACTAATTGATTTATTACCAATTAATCGATTTATTATTATTTAGTGATCAATTAATTAATTATTAATAAATAAATTTTAAATTGTTAATTAATTAATTATTAATAAATGACTTATTAATTGTCAATTAATCAACTATTAATAAATGATTAATTAATTATTAATTAATTAATTATTGATCGATTAATTAGTTAATTAATTAATTATTGGTTAATGAATTAATTATTGATTGATTAATTAGTTAAATAATTAATAATTGGTTAATTAATTAATTATTGATTGATTAATTAGTTAATTAATTAATAATTGGTTAATGAATGAATTATTGATTGATTAATTATTAATGAATTAATAAACGTGTTTGTAAATGAAAAATATTTCGAAACGTAGATAAATCGTTGAAAATGGTAATGGAGAATTGTGCTCGGAGTTAATGAGTGAAAAAAACTTGATTATCGGGAAGTAGAGGTTGATCGTGAATGATGGGAACATACGACGCGTGTGCCAACGAGAAAAAAGGTTGCTCGAAGCAGTGGAATGTATTTGGACGGTACGAGAAAGCCGCGTGAACGTGTAAAATATTTGGAATCGTTGATCTTGGCGGACATTTCCGCTTGAGCAATAAGGGATACAGATTTATTGTATAAAATGTAAAATTAATATCGTCCCAGTGTTCGGAACTTCGCTCGCCCCCCGTGTGTCATCCGCCCAGCAGCAGCAAGGTCATGCTACCCCTCGCCTTCTAGATACACGTGAGTAAATTCCACTTTGCTCAATAGAATGCTCGTTACCAATAAACTTTTAATTCCAGCTTATTTATTAGTTTTAATTGCATTCGAAATTAGTCTAGATCCAGTTTCGATTAAATTACGTTTTATCGATTTAAAAATAATGTCGGAAAGGAAGTTTCGTTAACCTCCGCGCAAACACACATGGGTCTGGGTTGACCATTCAGCGAATGGCGTTAATTTCTCATTTTTCCGCATCGATTACGATAAATAAAAAAAAATACCAAAAAAAAAATTAAAAAAAAAAAAAATAGAAAATAAAAATAAAACAAAATAAATTTTAAAAAATGAAAAAGAATTTTCATCCATCAACGAGAGCAGGCTCTTTTTCTATTGATCCAAAACTACTTTCCTGATTTTTTTTAAGATTTTTTAAACCACAGGACCCCCCCAGACCCATGTGTGTCTATAGGGAGGTGCGATAATTGTAGTGTTTCTACGGAGGGTTTAATTCCAATAGAATAGGATTCGAATAAGAGGCAGACTAATTTTCCCATTTCTCGATATCCAATCGGCTCTTTTGTAACCATATATAAATTTTTCTTAATTTCACTAATTCGCACACTTGAATAATATTTAACAGAGTAATTATTAACTTGGCGTCAAGACCCTGCCGCGTCTCTAATTAATAACGAGGCGATTATTAAATTAGCGAAATTTTTGTGATCATCGAGAGAAAATTATGTTCTCGAGTTTCTGTCCATGGAAGAGGCGAGGGAATTAAAATTTTTACAACGTTTTAAAGCGTGCAGTTTCTCGGAGACTTGTAAAAATTTTCCAACTCGTGAAATTGTCAATGTTTTTAAATTTTATTCGAATATTTAATAATTTTCGTGGCTGTTGAAAATTATTGACGATATAGAAAAACTGGTGGGCCAACTTTTTGAAAAATTTCTCCTTTTCGTATTATCACTCTGCTGGGTCCAGGCTGGCCAAACCCAAAATTGACCTTTGGCACGAAAAATCAATTGATTTTAAGCAACTGCCTGAAAAAATACGACGTTGGAGTTGGCATCGTTGGAACGCAACGAAAACTCATTATTTTTTATAGCCGAGCACAAAATTTTCATACCGTATTTGGCAACGACCATGGGACGGTCTTCTTTGCCATTCGAAAACTGAATTTACTAGAAAAATTCAAACTCGTTCATTAATTATTAAAATAATTGAGTTAAAAAAAAATTCACTCGAAAAATTAGCATTCCATCGAAAACTACGAGCTCACGAAGGGTCTGGGTCGGGTCAGCTTGGCTGGATATCAAAACGTCGTGGCACACGAAAAAGTACAATGGAAACGTAAAGTTCAAGGAATGAGAAAAATTTACTATTCCATTTACGAATGCGAGGAAAATAATTGAAAAATGCCATAAAAATTTCAAATTCACGAAAATATTCTCTCAAACATTTTCATTGCTTTCCACCAAACTTTCGATATATATATGGTTATAAAATCGTTGAGACCGTAGTACAGTTGAAGATAGAAAAATTGTACAATCCGGAGAAGCTATGGTCGTGCGTTTCGAAGCAGGAATAAAAAATTTCTGCACGAAGGAATTGGGTGAGTGGGAAAATGGTAAAAATCGATTTTTCGTCACATTTTCGTTGAGAAAACTCCAAGTGACGTTTCGAAGCTGATCCATCAACTCGAACGTCAATAAAAATTGGCAAACGTACGACCATCTCTCTCACGGTTGACCCAAAGTAACGACCTCGAAGTTTCCATCGCTGAAAAGCAACGAAATTCATTTTTTTTTCTTCTCATGAAAATTAAATGAAAAATCAATAAAATAAAAAAATTTCGTTGCTTTCCAACGTTGCGAACTTTAGGTAATTCGTAATTTCCCTTAATAGCGTAATTCGTGTGGATACAGTCGAATTGTTGAAACTTATAGTAACGATCTGTTTGGAAAAATGAATTTTTTTGTTATTTTTTTGTGATTTTTTTTAAATATTTCGATTTTTTATCGAATTTTGTTTTTTGCAAAAATTTATTTAATCGATAAACTTGTTTTCCACTTTTTCGCGATGATTTTTCAATGAGCTTCGTTCAGTTTCGTCGTAAGCCAACGAGCGACGAGGACAATATACCGCGATCGGCGTGTTCGATCTATTGATTCGAGAGTGCTGGCTACTGGACAAGAGAGCGAAAGAGAAAATACTAATTATTGTAACGGAAGAAGATTGACAGGTTCTGAAAATCCACCGAGACAGAGATATAGAGAGAGAGAGAGAGAGAGAGAGAGGCTCGAGGGCGATAACGCAGTTAGTAACCAGTTTGAAACTATTCCTCGTTGATTGCAGATCGAGATTGGCCTGCGAAATCGGTAGCCGACAACGCCGTTTAACGGGGCGAGACAAGTTGATGAAAAAAATATTAAAAAAAGACGAAAAAAGAAGAAAATTCATTGAAGCAATAAAACACACTCACACAGACACACTTTTAGGAAATTTACAATTAATCCCAGCGACGATAATCCATGAAAAAAAAAGATGCAACAATTATTTTTATCTCGTTGAACAAAATCGATCGAAGAAAATCACGAAAATGGTTATTGTCAATCGAAATATTGACAACAACACCAAACATGAGGGCCATTGAGGTCGGACATTGAAAAAAACGAAGAGGGGACAAGAAACTCGACGATATGGCGACCCCTCCAGACTCACCTGGCCCCGAAGATGCCCTCTTTGATTTCGAGAGCACCCGCACTAGGCAACAAATGACCAGGCCAGTTGCCATCGAAGAACTTTTACGACAAACCAAATTTTCGAGACAAGAAATTCGCGTCATGTATCGTGGCTTCAAACAGGTATGTCTCAACCTTTGAAAGCCTTATATTTATTTCTTAATACGTGTCCAACACCTGTAAATGGTAATTATGTGATCGGGAACGATCGATTTTTAAATTTCCTCGATATTTTATCGAGAATTTCAAAATTTGATGAATTTTGTTTATCCATTTGTTCCAGTGAGTTCCATAGTGTCTAGTATTTTATAGACGAAACGATAACGAAGTTTGCATCGTTGCAATTTAACGAAAAATCATTTTTTTATTCATAATTTTCAGGATTTATTTCACTCGTTCTAATTTTTTTCACGAAATTCCGTTTTTTAATGGGAAAGAAAATTTAACGCTTTGCTGTGGAAAAAAATGATGAGTTTTCGTTGCTTTTCAACCATGACAACTTCAACGTCCTATAGACTAACCAGTTGTGCACTTTTTCTCTACCTGCAATGTTACTCCGTTGAATTTCGATCGATGATTTAGGTGGAAATATTAATTAGACACTTTTAGATTTATTTATTATTAATTAATTCATTAGCGTTAGAAAAATGATGGAAAATGTTTGGTAATTGGAGGCTCGGAGCAACGATTCGTGTTGCTTCAACGATCTATGGATTCAATGTTGTGTTACGCTAATTGGAGGGCCTTGATATAATTGCTAAGGAAAGCTACGTATCGTTAGACCAATTAACCCTCTCGAGGGGCAAACCTCGGAGCTAATCCCGAGGACGAATTTGGCGCTACTAATTATTCAAGAAATAAACATTCCACTCAGTGATTATCTGAATTTGTAAACGATTCAGCTTTATCAAATATTTTTCGACTTATTAGCAATGAAAATGTGAAATGTGCACGAAAAATCGTTTTTTTCTCTTCGTATCGTTGCTCCGAGCGTTCAGTTTTTTATTTTATTCTCATTTAAGGTATTACTGTCACGAAACTACGTTATTTCTTTCGGAATTTTGTATAAATGTTCTTGGCACCAAAACTAACAGTTTTCTCCTGTGAAGAAAAATTTTCTGACGTTTAGAATTTGAGATATTTCATTTCCAATTTTTCTCATCCGAACGCGTGTAAATTGACGTCACGTTTCGTTAAAAACGGTGCAAGAAAAAAACTAAAGAAACGCGACTTCAATTTACACGCTTTTGGATGAGAAAAATAAAAAATTGGAATTTGAGATATTTTATTTTCAATTTTTAACGTTTTTCCATCTAAACACGTGCATGATGGAGTCGCTTTTCGTTTATGAATAGCAAAAAAATGTGTTTAGGATTTTTCTTAAGAAAATTCGGCTCATAGCCTTTGTGGCTATCTGCAAAAAAATCCTAAATACATTTTTTCTTTGCAACTCGATTTTTGCAACTTTTTAACGAAACGTCACTTCCAATTTACACGCGTTTAGATACGAAAACTAAATAAATTGGAAATTGAATATCTCAAATTCTAAACGTCAGAAAATTTGTAGTTTTCTAGTTTCCAATGTTTTATTTTTTCTATCTAAACGCATGTAAATTGGAATCACGTTTCGTTAAAGGAATTCCAGAAAAAAAAACAAAAGAAACGCGACTTTAATTTACATGGAAATAATAAAAAATATCTCAAATTCTAAACGTCAGGGAATTTTTATTTAAAGGAGAAAACTGTTAGTTTTGGTGCCAAGAACGTTTATACTAAATTTTGAAAGAATCCTTAATCCTTTTGTGATAGTAATACGATAAAATGATCTCGAGGAACAAGACGTTTCGTTATCTCGAGTTTCTGGAACCTATAGAGTTTACCTGGATTTTTAACACTTTTCAGGAGTGCCCTGAAGGTGTCGTGCATGAAGATTCGTTTAAGGATATCTATGCAAAATTCTTCCCTCACGGAAGTAAGTTTTGAAAAATCTAATAAGTCCGAATAGTCTTTCGCCTTAAAGTGACGTTGCTCTAAATTCTTCATAAATGTTTATCCTTGTGATAAATCATTGCAGACTCAAGCTACTACGCCCACCACGTGTTCAAGGCTTTCGATGTTAACTGCAAGGGAGCTATCAGCTTTAGGGTAATTATCGAACACTCGTTTTTTTTCAATCGCACCAATCCACACGGTGAGGCTAATCACCTTTAAATTCCGATAATCACTTTTTACCAACATCTACTCAATATCTGATAAGCTCTCTTTACACACGATGTAAACATCCGTTTGGCAAGTGTGACGTGTTTGCCTCGCTTGCTTTTTATCCTCCAACTTTCCGCTCTATTTTTGCATGCTCCATTTTTTTTTTCCATATTTTCAAACCAACGAAATTTTTCCTTTTTCTTTTCACATCTACGAAGCTTTCCACGGAATCGTGCTTGAATGTTCGTTCGGTATTTTTCATACGTCAATAGAATTTGGAGAACATTCGTTTTTCAGAGTTTGACAAAGTTTATTCGGAAATTTGTTTTTTACAGCTTTCCTGTTCGGAAAGAAAATCGACATTTTTTTTTCGCTTTCAGTAGCTCGTTTATTTTTGCTTGAGGACCTTAAAGTACCTTGGAATTTTTTTGGATTTTGCCGAATATTCATTGGATATTAGTTTTGGTTCGTAGTACCGCAGATGGTGATCGCTGTGAACTTAATTTCAAGGTCGAATTCCAAGTAGAAATGGCGAACATGGTTTTCTCGACGAATCGACGCATACTCGGAAAACTGTCATAGATAGGGACAAAATGCATAGAACCTTTTTTTTAGAGCATGAAATTCTCTACAGAAAAGTTCCTGACGACGTTTTCGTAGCTTCAGTAGTTTAGCCTGAAAGAGACCTCTTGGCTAGGACAAAACTGTCGACAACCAGGTCATGATTCGAGCGCCGCTCAGGGCCTAAGTACCGGAGATAGCACATAATGTGACATGACCTTTTTTATAGAAAATTTAATGCTCTACAAATTTGGTTCTATACGTTTTTGCTCTATCTCTAACGGTTTTGATAGGAAGCAGACTTTTATGGGAATCCTTCGAAAATTCGATCGCGAAAAAATGCATCGGCACCTCGAATGATTCTCACAAATGATGGTGCTCGCTCCTCGTCAATATTCTTTGTCCTCCCGTCGCCTCATGAATGGAAATTACAAACTTATTCGTCGTTGCCTCGTTTGCAACGTTTCCACTCGCGTTAGACTGTAAAGTATTTATTTTCTAGGATCTCCTCGTTACCCTTTCGACACTGCTGAGAGGTAGCATTTACGAAAAGTTACGGTGGACCTTTAAACTCTATGACATCAACGGTGACGGATGCATATCGAGAGGAGAGCTCGGCGAAGTTGTAACAGCTGTTCACGAACTCATGGGCCGCAAACATCTCTTTGAAGAAGAAAGAAAGGCCCGAGAACAACTGGACAGAGTTTTTGAAAAACTCGATCTTAATCACGATGGCGTCATCACCATAGAAGAATTCATTGAAAGTTGCCTTAAAGTGAGTCGCCTTTCAAATTCCATAATCCACAGATTCATATCAAGTTTGAAACGTTGAAATGCAACGAAAAATATTCATTTTTATTGACGATTTTTTTAATTTTTCAAAATCGTTCAAATTTTTCGAGTCTATTTATTTTTTGGTCCGCAAAACCGATCGTTTTATCGTCGTGAATACATTTTGCATTTGAATAACGAGCTTTGCCAAAGAAAACGAGAATTTCGTTGGAAATATTTATTTTTATTGACGATTTTTTTAATTTTTCAAAATCGTCAAAATTTTTCGAGTCAATTTATTTTTTGGTCCGCAAAACTGATCGTTTTATNGAAAGGCCCGAGAACAACTGGACAGAGTTTTTGAAAAACTCGATCTTAATCACGATGGCGTCATCACCATAGAAGAATTCATTGAAAGTTGCCTTAAAGTGAGTCGCCTTTCAAATTCCATAATCCACAGATTCATATCAAGTTTGAAACGTTGAAATGCAACGAAAAATATTTATTTTTATTGACGATTTTTTAAATTTTTCAAAATCGTCCAAATTTTTCGAGCCAATTTATTTTTTGGTCCGCAAAACCGATCGTTTTATCGTCGTGAATACATTTTGCATTCGAATGACGAGCTTTGCCAAGAAAAACGAGAATTTCGTTAAAAATATTTATTTTTATTGACGATTTTTTTAATTTTTCAAAATCGTTCAAATTTTTCGAGTCAATTTACGTTTTGGTCCGCAAAACCGATCGTTTTATCGTCGTGAATAAATTTTGCATTCGAATAACGAGCTTTGCCAAAGAAAACGAGAATTGCGTTAAAAATATTTATTTTTATTGACGATTTTTTTAATTTTTCAAAATCGTCCAAATTTTTCGAGCAAATTTAGCTTTTTGGTCCGCAAAACTGATTGTTTTATCGTCGTGAATACATTTTGCATTCGAATAACGAGCTTTGCCAAAGAAAACGAGAATTTCGTTAAAAATATTGATTTTCTTTGACGATTTTTTTAATTTTTCAAAATCGTTCAAATTTTTCGAGTCTATTTATTTTTTGGTCCGCAAAACTGATCGTTTTATCGTCGTGAATACATTCTGCATTCGAATAACGAGCTTTGCCAAAGAAAACGAGAATTTCGTTGCGTTCCAACGATGCGAAAAAATAACGTTATGAAGAGATTTCCAAAAATGTCGTTTTTCGAACATTTTTGCTGACACGCCGAGCGCCAGAAATGCCTCAATTCGAGCGAAACAGAGCCTGGGTCAAATTGACCCAGAGTCGCCATAAGAACGTAATCCCTTGATAGATTTTTTAGAGATTTAGTTTGTCGTGATTTTGATTGGTTTTAACGGAGATTCGATCGGATTGATTTCGTCCCCAAGAGGCCACGAACGTTTGGTCGTGTTTCGCGGTTATCGCGGAATCGATATTTGCCCCATACTCGGTGAATCGTCAGCGAAAGACTTTTTTCATCGTTCGTAACGCGTGTCGTCATATTGATTCAAAAAAGTTTGTTATTCGAAGGGTGAACTATTATTTTGACCTACTTGGCGATACGAGAAACTAAACTCGTAACAATCGCAAAGTTGCGCTGTACAAAGTCAAATGTAATCGCAATTCGATGCAGCTCAAGTTCACAAACTTTCCAAGCTCCATTTCTATAACAGTAGAATTTTTCAGAGATCTCTTCCATATGATTTCGTGAGATTCCAATTATTTAGAGAACGAGTTCAACTTTTTTCAAGTTGCAAATCGCTTTTTTATGCGGACATTTATTTTTACGAGTAAATTCGTTTTCAAAACTTTTTCAACAGGAAGGAGAATCTTTCGACAAAGAGATTCTAAGAATTTTTCTCCCTGATTAAAAATTTCAGGATTTACAAAAACTAGAAATGGAGAACCAGTGAAACTAAAAAAAAATTCTGACTCTGAGGAAAGATTCATAATTATGATACAAAAGTTTGCATCTGGAATTCGACGAAAAATATATTTTTTATTCATTATTTTGAAAATAATGAATAAAAATACATTTTTCGTTGCGTTGCATATTTTCAGAATATTTTTATTCGAGCGACGCCACGTTCCAAAGTATTTGACTGACCAAGAGACTCGAGTTCACGTTGTCAACGAAATAATCCTCGATTTTAGTCAACTGTGATAAATACCGCGGGTCAAATTGACCCGGGAATGATACTGAAGTTCGCATCGTTGGGATTCAACGAAAAATATATTTTTTATTAATTATTTTGAAAATAATGAATAAAAATACATTTTTCGTTGTATCGCATATTTTCAGAATATTTTTATTCGAGCGACGCCACGTTCCAAAGTATTTGACTGACCAAGAGACTCGAATTCACGTTGTCAACGAAAAAATCCTCGATTTTAGTCAATTGTGATAAATACCGCGGGTCAAATTGACCCGGGAATGATACTGAAGTTCGCATCGTTGGAATTTAACGAAAAATATATTTCTTGTTCATTATTTTGATAATTAATGCACTCGTCCCATTTTTTTTTGTAAATTCAGTTTTTTAACGGCAAAGAAGACTCTCCCACAATTATTTCGTTCCCTGCCACGAATAATTGCGAAATAATAAAATTAAACTGGCCTAATTAATGAAACAAAAAAATTGGTTAATTAGACGAATTTATATTTTCGTTTCCTCAATTTTTTTCTACTCGGCTACACGACAACAAATCGTCAAATAATTTTGCTTGAGTCGGGATCATTAAAAAGGAAAAAAAAATGATCGACTGAGGGCTCCGAGAGTTACTTTTGTTTGCCTCATTCTCCTGAAGCGTGTCTCGCGTTTCGTAAGAGCCACGACAGTTCGCGATGATACATACTACAGCCCATAGCAAGTGGAGAGGTTTTGTTTCACTATTGAATTTCGCCTTCGACCATGAAATGTAGGTGCTTGACTCGGTCGTACATTCGGAGTGTAAGAAATTGATAGGATCCACGGCATTGTAAATAAGTGTCCTCGTGAAATACGATATCCAAATTTAGCCTCGTCGCAGGCACAGAGAGGGCAAAGTGTGTACGAGTGACTTGTTTTAATTCGTCGTGGGATATTGCGAACGACGTTGCACTTCGCGTTCTAGGAACGCAACGAAAACTCATTATTTTTCACTCCAGAGCATTAAATTTTTATGCAATATTTTTTAACGATCATGGGACAGTCTTCTTTGCCATTCGAAAACTGAATCGTCCGGGAAAATTGCAACGAGTTCATTAATTATCAAAATAATTAATAAAATAGTATTTTTCGTTGGATTCTAACGATGCAAACTTCAGTATCACTCCGGGGTCAATTTGACCCGCGGTATTTATCGCAGTTGACTAAAATCGAGGATTTTTCGTTGCCAACGTGAACTCGAGTCTCTTGGTCAGTCAAATACTTTGGAACGTGGCGTCGCTCGAATAAAAATATTCTGAAAATATGCAATACAACGAAAAATGTATTTTTTATTAATTATTTTCAAAATAATTAATAAAAAATATATTTTTCGTTGGATTCCAACGATGCAAACTTCAGTATCATTCCTGGGTCAATTTGACCCGCGGTATTTATCACAGTTGACTAAAATCGAAGATTTTTTCGTTTCCAACGTAAACTCGAGGCTCTTGGTCAGTCAAATACTTTGGGACGTAGCGACGCTCGAATAGAAATATTCNGTCGTGGGATATTGCGAACGACGTTGCACTTCGCGTTCTAGGAACGCAACGAAAACTCATTATTTTTCACTCCAGAGCATTAAATTTTTATGCAATATTTTTTAACGATCATGGGACAGTCTTCTTTGCCATTCGAAAACTGAATCGTCCGGGAAAATTGCAACGAGTTCATTAATTATCAAAATAATTAATAAAATAGTATTTTTCGTTGGATTCTAACGATGCAAACTTCAGTATCACTCCGGGGTCAATTTGACCCGCGGTATTTATCGCAGTTGACTAAAATCGAGGATTTTTCGTTGCCAACGTGAACTCGAGTCTCTTGGTCAGTCAAATACTTTGGAACGTGGCGTCGCTCGAATAAAAATATTCTGAAAATATGCAATGCAACGAAAAATGTATTTTTTATTCATTATTTTCAAAATAATGAATAAAAAATATATTTTCCGTTGGATTCCAACGAAGCAAACTTTTGTATCATAATTATGAATCCTTCCATAGAGTCAGCATTTTTTTTCAGTTTCACTGGCTCTCCATTCCCAGTATTCGCAAGTCCTGAAATTTTTATCATCAAAAATTAAAAAGAAGAAAAATTCTAAGACTCTCGTTGTCGAAAGATTCTCCTTCCTGTAGAAAAAGTTTTGGAAACAAAATTGCAACAAGGAGAAAAAAAAAATTCAAAAGTTTGAATATTTCCAAAAACTTTATTGAACCAAATCGACTAATTTTTTTTATCGTCGCATGAAATCAGTCGCTTTCGTAGAGAATAAATTTCCCGGTAGAAAAAGTTATGAATTGGAATAATCATGGAATTTACATCCCGAGAGCGAGAAATTTTTGTTTTTTTTTTACTTTTCATTATGATCGATCCACTTATCGGTGACATTTCGTTGCAATGATTTCTGTGGCTGGCAAACATGTGTAAGCTGCGCCCTTAATGCTGGATGCGGCACCGAAAATGCCAAAGTTCCGTTGGCAAAAGTTCAGGGAGTAACAGATATGAATTTATCTCGTGATGCGTTTTACAATGCTCGGGGGATCACGTGCTTATCGAACAATTGCCAAGGGGAAAGAACACGTGGCTATCGGTTGGTTTAATCCTCGGGTATCGGAGTGTAGAGCGTGTGTGGACTGCACAAAGTTTCGTCAAGGTTCGGAGGGTGAAAAGGGCAAGTTGATCGATCGAGGTTTGTCTTTTGTTTACAAACTTTTCTGTATCGATCGATAAATTTTCGTTGGGCGGCAACGACATGCAGAAATGATGAATGATTCAGCGAGTCATCGATTATAATTTCAATTCGCTTCGAATCACTCGTTCCGGTGATTATTTTACGCTCTATGGACGCACTGGGTCAATTTGACCCCGAATAAATTTTCGGCGGTAATTAAAAGTAGTCCAGAAATATTTTTAAAAGCCTCGAGCATTTTTTTGTTCAATTTAAAAAAAAAATCAACTTCGTTCTGGAAAAATCGATTTTTTTTGTTCGAAAAATTGTCGCGCGTCTTTGGACATTTATCGCGAAATCTTGAAAAACGATTTCGTGTTAAAATGCAAATTTTTCTCCAAATTTCCATAATTTATTTGAAAAGCTGAATCGAAGGTTTTCTGAATTTTTACGATGCACACGTGTCCGAGGGATAAACTCGAAGGGTGCTGTGGATTTTTCTCAATAAAAATCGAGCCAGGGGCTCTCCGTGGCCGGAAGACCCACCCGGGGTCAAATTGACCCAGTGTGGCGTCCGAAGGTCGATACACTGATCGTATCGCACGCGACGAGTCTCTTGCATGTTGTCAGACCTCCAAATACGTTTTTTTAATCGTAACAGTGAGTCAAAGGAAAATAATCGTTTCAGTGACGAAAAGTTAGTTTCACGCGATCGCTCGAAACGTAAAATACATTTAAAACCGTCCGTTTGCCCGAACGGAGTCCCTTCGACGACGAGCCAAGTCTCGCTGCAGCAACATTGCAAAGAAAATGTTTATAACGTTGATGACAATCTCCCCTCGTCGTTTTCCCTTGCCCGTCGTATAAATCATTCGTCATTGTTCCATGAGCTGCTCTGCTACCATCGCCACGAGTAACGCGACGAATTTTCATGGAAAAACTTGCATCGCAAGTTCTTGATATTTTCGAGCGTTTAAATCTTGCACTTTGCTTGACTGTTCTTTAGCTTTTTTGCTTTAATTATAACTTTTCAGTCTCGGAAAGCTTCCACTTGAATGCACGAAAGAAATTAGCTGAAGTGGTCTCCATCCTGCTTCCTCTTGAAAATAGCCGGAAGGCCTATCCCCCGCGCTCGCTCGAGAAGCAAGAGACTGTCGAGACACTGCATGCATGGAGATTGAAACGAGGCTGTTGAATAACAGTGTAGAGATGGTCGTTCGCTTGCGCGAAAACCTTCTCGATGGCGCTACCCTCTCACGGATGCCGCGTGAAATTTACGCTTCGCTGATGGCAAACCCCCGTAAACGGGCGCGTTAAACTTCCAGCTCACAAGCAACGTTGACGGGTTGCTAAGTCCCAGGGGTTGTCCACCGCCAGGCGTTGCTTTTTACACCTCGGGCTGGACAATCTTCGAATGGGAAGTGTAACGTTGAGCAGTGGATGCTGGCAAGATGCATTCTCACGCAGAGTGCAAAATTACTGTTTCCTTGTTGCAGTAAAGTTTGCCAAATCTCAACTGGACAAAGGAGTCGAGCTATTTCACGTCGTACTGTCAAAACGGTTAGAGATGGAGGAAAAATGAATAGGAACAATAATGTAGAGCAAGAAATTTCCCATAAAAAAGTTCCTCAAGGTATTTTTCCATGTCCAACAGTTTAGTCGTGAAAGTTAAGCGAAGGCAAGAGCAGAAATCCTTCGATTTTTCGACGCTGGAACACACTCAATTTTTCAGCCGCTCCCACGGTCAAAATATCAGAGATACGAGACCGGAGCTCAGGACCTTTTTTCTAGATCGTTTCATGCTCTACAGAAATGATCTCATGGACTTTTGCTCTATCTCCCACCGTTTTGACGCCTCACGCGGTTAAAGGGCGCGGCTTCGTTAAATTTAATAACGCAGTCAACGAGGCAATGAAAAAAATCTTTTCCCGTGTAAAAATGTGTGAAAATTAACTCGTTGCAAAAAAAAATCGAGGTCGAGTCTTTTTCATTGAGATTTGGTCCTGAAATTTATTTTATCTCCAGAACCATTTGCAGAATGGACACCCTGTAGATTTGTGGCTTTTGTAAAATCGTAAATAAAGACGCGTTTCTAGTACATTACCTTGTCGCACTTGGTCGTATCCGCGAGCGATAACACGTCTTTATGGATTTTTTTTTCTGCCTTCTGCACGCGATGCCACAACAAGTTATAGTTTTTAAAGTTGTTTCGGGATTTCTACATTGACTTTCTCGAGCAATTAGACTCTGTTGATCTTCTGCTTGACGAAATTTATGCAAAGATTTGCGCTCACGATCCCCACGACGTTAAATTTTCGTACGAAATTTTCAAGAGTTTAATTCCGGCCTCTGAAAATTCTTGGTCCTTCGATTAATCGAGATATTTATTTATAAAAATCACAATTTTCAGTAGTTTTTCACAAGAGCGTGCGTTAAAAGTTGCAATTTTCAACATTAAATATTTCGATTTCTAAATGGTGTAGCCTCTTAAAACTTTGCATACACTTTTGCGTAACATCGAAGAAGCTTTATTCAGTTTTTCAAACAAAATCGCTCGTACAATTTGTATTAAAAATCGGGCGTAAAATAAATGAATTTTGTTTGTTCAACTTGCCACGTTCGTTTCACCACGTAGAAGTCGAGATATTTATTTATACAAATCACAATTTTCAGTAGTTTCTCACAAGAGCGTGCGTTAAAAGTTGCAATTCTCAACATTAAATATTTCGATTTCTAAATGGCGATGCCTCTTAAAACTTTGCATACACTTTTGCGTAACATCGAAGAAGCTTTATTTAGTTTTTCGAGAAAATCGCTCGTAAAATTTTTCCAAAATTTTGTTTATTACATAAAAAATACAGATTGCCTCGGACAAACTTGGATTTGGAGTATGTCGTTCTTTAGTAAATTTGTAACAACTTTTTGAAACAAACTTGGGCTCGCAAGCCATTTAGTATGTAAGAAAAATTGAAAACAAAAATGAAGATTTGATCCTCGCCATACAACGTCCCAGAAAAGTAAAAAAAAAGTGTGTGGGTCTGTAAAAACGTGGAATTTGTTGTTACAGGATGAAGTTATCACACGATCGTTGATGATGTTCGACTGCGAACTCTGATCTCCGTCAAATAGACTCGCATCATGGATAGTTTCTACGAGGATGCCGGAAAGCATCGTTCATTCGCCACAATCACCGCGGTGCTTCGCTTCCGGCGCGACATTTTCACACTCACCAAAATTTTCACCACCAAACCGACAACCCCCAGTTACTAGCTTCTGCCTGTCTAATCCGGCCGAGCTCAGCATGGACGCGCCTTTCACAGCAGTCGTGAAATATTTTTATTCTTCTGTATTTATTGGTGGGACCAGTCGACAAATTCGCGTTTGGTCAAGTTCGTAAAATCACAACAACAACAACAACAAAAAAACCAAAAGAAAAGAAGAAAAAACCTGCCACAGTTTGCGTCGATTTTTGCTGAGCTGATCAATTTCTCGTTAGGAAACAAATTCACGTCGAAAATACTATCGCGACAAAAAAAATAAACGAAAAATCAACAAAAATGAATATTAGCAAGAAATGGAAAAGAAAATATCGCTGTTATTTCCGTTTTCGATACTTATTGCCTTCTCGAGAGAAGTTTCACATTTGCCATGAATCTGTGCGATTCATTCTATGAATTGAATAAATTATTAAAATAACGAAACGCGTCGATAAGAAAAAAAAAATCAAAAAAGACGTTTACGTAAAATTGGGAAATCATCTGCCACTAGAAATCTCACAATTTCAATCATCAAAGAGTCTCTTGAAAAGGAATGAATCGAATGGGAAAAAAGAATGAAAATTGAGCTGAAAAAATGGAGAAGAAAGGATAAAAACGTGAGGACGTCACGTTACAGGAAAATACGAAGATCCAGGCTAGCGTAATCGGAAGGACGCAAGCACATAGGTCGTAGAAAGTGATTCGAGTTAAATGTGTGTGAATATATTGTTAGAAAAAACATGGCATTGTTTTTTAAGAGCATAACGATAAATAGTGAAAAAAAGGCGCGGTCGAGCCGGAGGAAAGGCAGGGGTCGAGAAGAAAAGGAAAAGATTCGAGGAGTCGATTCGGTCGGGAGAAAAAATTGGGGAAGCCAAGCCAAGAACGAGGGAGAAATACTCTCTCGATTCTGCATTGACCTCGTTCATCGCCGATGAGTCATAAACGACGCACGCGGTATTTACAAATGGTCGAAATATCGCATTTAGGAAAAACGTGTTTACAAGTTTATAGATTTATCGAGTCATTTAGAAAGGAAATATTAATCAAATAAATTCATCATCTGTTCATTGAATAACTGTTTAATAAAGCCATTTATATAGCAAGAGTTGTCGAGAGTACATAATATAAAAAGACAGTGTACATGGTAATAGAGAGAAGAGAGAGAATTTACATTTTTCGTCGTGCTAGTCTCCGGGTTGTTTTTTTTTACACGGGACCAGCTTGACAAGTTAATATTCTACTCTGCGTGAGAAAAAGTGTGTGAAAATGTAATTGGGATCGAAGCCACTGAACGAGCAGTTTTGGAGAATCTAACGAACAAATTAATAAATGAAACAATAATTCCGTCGGTTCGCCGATGAATCATTTCGTTGGAAACATAATGAGCCAGTGATTCGCAAGTTACTGCAGCGTTAACGTTCTGTACGAAGAATCCCTTGTTATTTATATTCATAATCGAGTAATAATTATTTACACGCTCTTCGAATTAATCCTCTGAGGTGTGTATCTATCAGAAAATCTAGACTACGAGAATATTAGTAAGTACTGATCAATAGCGACGATTATATTGAACATTTGTAGAGTGGATATGAATGGCGAGCTTGGTTAACGTATCACTGTGGCAAAACGATTTGATTTTGGGTTTTTTCTAAATTTTGTATCAACGTTCTTGGCACCAGAACTAAAAGTTTTCTCCTGCGAAGAAAAATTTTCTGACGTTTAGAATTTGAGATATTTCATTTCCAATTTTTCTCGTCCGAACGCGTGTAAATTTACATCACGTTTCGTTTAAAACGTTGCAAGAAAAAAACAAAAGAAACGCGACTTCAATTTACACGCTTTTGGATGAGAAAAATAAAAAATTGGAATTTGAGATATTTTATTTACAATTTTTAACGTTTTTCCATCTAAACACGTGCTAATTGGAGTCGCTTTTCGTTTATGAGTAGCAAATAAATGTGTTTAGGATTTTTCTTAAAAAATTTCGACTCATAGCCTTTCTGGTTATCTGCAAAAAAATCCTAAATACATTTTTACTTTGCAACTCGATTTTTGCAACTTTTTAACGAAACGTCACTTCCAATTTACACGCGTTTAGATACAAAAACTAAATAAATTGAAAATTGAATATCTCAAATTCTAAACGTCAGAAAATTTGTAGTTTTCTAATTTCCAAAGTGTTATTTTTTCTATCTAAACGCACGTAAATTAAAATCACGTCTCGTTAAAAAAATTCCAGAAAAAAAAACAAAAGAAACGCGACTTCAACTCACATGGGAATAATAAAAAATATCTCAAATTCTAAACGTGAGGGAATTTTTATTCAAAGGAGAAAACTGTTAGTTTTGGTGCCAAGAACGTTTAACAAAATTTTGAAAAAACCGTGAATTAAGTGGTTTCTCGATAGTAATACATTAATGGCATTTGTATTTTTATTTTAGTCTTTATCGCCAATGCTACGAGAGCAAACGAATGCTCGCTGGTCCAAGAAGCTGGCAATTTCATTAGCAGCTTAAAAAATATTCCTTTTTGTTTCGAGATCATTAAAGAACAAGTGACAAAGTTGATATTTATTTGAATGTTAATTCATTTAATTAAGTTTTTCGACTGTTTTCGACGATTTTTTCATCGGTAATTATTCTCCATGGCTGGCCTCTCGCTTATTTAATTGCAGAATTCGTTAAACTTTTTCTCATGACGCTCCGCAATGAAAAACAATGTTCTCGTGTATCAGCTTGAGGAAAAAATCGTTAAAAATTGTGTTCCAGCTTTCAGATTCTCTTTTCTCCTTTTTTTTTGTTGTTCTCGATTGAGTTTTCTTTTTATTCATTTTTCTTTTCAAATGATGCGTGCTCGTGGCTTTTTGTCAAGCATGCGTAATTATCGCTCGCGTCGGGAGCATGCGCCCAATGTTTTATTCAACGCGCTGACACACATCGCAGAGACACACGGGGTTGAGCTTTTGTCGATTGTCGAGAAAATGCCGAGGCTTTTTCCCGATGCAGTCGATATATAAGGGAGTGCGCACCAAAAGCGCAGGCGTTCTGGAAACGTCATGGTTTCGACGCGACGACTCCCTTTGCAGAACAGTCGCCATGTTTTCACACATCGCTCCATCATCCGCTACGTTTTCCTCCTCATTCATCGATACCGATTAAATCAATCAAACTCTCTGCAGCTTTCTAACGACCGTGTCGCAAGTGGGTAAATTATATTCTTATTCTCCGACGATCAATTTACGAGACGAACCATCTCTTTCGGTTTTTTAAGGATTTTAAGGAAACTTGTTGATGTTTATTGTTCGATAACGAGCTTGTTAATCGTCGAACGTCTCAACGGACGTTCAATTTTTTCAGTTGGAAATCTACGAGCAGTTTAAAAAAAAAATAAATTGTTGAAAATTCGCTATTTCGATACAAAAACGAAACGACACGTAATTTCCTTCTGAGCAGTGTGTAAAAGAAATCTTTTCGCTTCTTGTTGTTCCGGGACTCTTTAAGCTACTCGCGGATATTCCTTTGAGAGATTTCAAAAGATTTCGGCCTTGGGACGCTTCGGAAGTAGCTACTAAAATTTTAAGGAGCTTCGCACGTTTTTTTTCGCAATTTTTTCTTCCTTTTTATTATCGCGAACGTGCAGAAACTTTCTGCTGAATAAAGGAAATTCCATTTCATTGCATGAATTATATTCGTCGATGAAACGCGATGATGGAAATTTTTTTTACCAACTCCGACAACAAACTATTTGTCGTTTATTCAAATTTGGAAACGAAAAGCTTCGAAAATGCATCTGTGGATTTTATTTTATCTGCAAAAATTGACCGAAGATTTTTTTTCTTAAATTTGACGTAAAAAAAAACTGGAAGCGTCTCAGGATTTGTTTTTTTTTCATCCCCTAAGAAAGGAAAAAGAAACGCGAAAAGGAAACTTTATAAACTCGATTGGAAATTCACGATGCACATCGCGATCCGCAGGTTTTACCGCGAAGAATGTTTATATTGAAGGAAAAAGAAAAAGAAACCGTGCGACTCGTATTTCCCTACGGACAATTTAATTTTCGAACGAATATCGCTGCTGACGAGGCCGCGAGAGTTTTGTAGTCCCACGTGGTTATGCACGCTTCGATGAAAACAGGTCTGTGTCGAGCCTATGGCCGCTTACGTAATCGCTGCGTCGCAGCGACTGTATTCGCAAGTAGTCGCTCTCGCGGGACTCGCTAGTCGCTCGGGCCGCCAGTGTTGGCGTGACTGCCGAGCGGTTCGCACGCGCGTCATTTTCATTCCGTTTCGCACGAAAAAAAAAAGACGTTCCATTTGCTAATACTCCGGTCGCGGAAAAGCCACTTCGGTTACGTGCGTGAAATCCTTCGAATCCATCGAATAATGTGATTGAAAAACCATTGCGATTCTTTAATCTGCTTTAGAAAAGTTTTACGAACGGGTGCGCGAGTGACAGGGAAACCGGTTCGAGTCTAATTTGTTGATGATCCAATAATCAACATGACCGGGGGTCACAACGGAGGAAACATACTCACTTACGAGACCCTCGTACACGCGATTTCCGGTGCTGCGGTAAGTTTATTGCTTTTTTTTTGTCGCGCAAATATTTCCATGGTCACGAGCTCGAGTCGAGAGGCCGGTAAAAGTCTCGCGTTGTTTTTCGAGGGTTTCGATGTTCCGAGAAATTGTGTCTACGATGTCGCGTGACATCGTGAAGGAGCAGGCGATGAGGAATAAGGTGCACACTGTGTTTTATTCATTTCCGGAAGTTTTAAACCTTTCGATAACGACGTGTGTCTCGACTTTTTGGTTATGTCTCGCGCACTCGCGCCTCGAAACTTTTGATGCGGTTATTTCTTAGGTGACAATTACGTTGATTTGAGGTTATGGCTTTGGGGATTACAGGGAAGCGTCGTCGCCATGGCAACCTTCTTTCCTCTTGACACTGTGCGAAGCAGATTACAGTGTAAGTGTTTGTTTTTTATGTACAAATCTCAGACGATGTTGAATACGATGTTGAAGTTTGCGCATCGTTGGAACGCAACGAAATTCTTGTTTTCTTTGGCAGAGCTCGTTATTTAAATGCAGAATGTATTTACGACGATAAAACGATCGATTTTGCGAACCGGAATGTAAATCAGCTCGAAAAATTTGGACGATTTTGAAAAATTGAACGAATCGTCAATAAAAATAAATATTCTTCGTTGCACTCCAACGTTTCAAACGTCAGGCTCATGTTTTCGTTGCATTCCAACGAAAAACGTTCAACATCGTTCGAAAACTCGTGGAACTTGAGTTTCGGTTTTTAAATTATAAAAAAAATACAGATCGTAACGTGAATTTCGAGAGAATTGATAAAAAAAATATTGGCACAGCTCAAAAATACAAAGTCGAAGTTTGCATCGTTGGAATGCAACGAAATTCCGTTTTTTCTTGAGCAGATCTCAAGATTCTTACCCAATATTTCGTCAGGACAAGAAAACGATATTTTTTGAGGATTCAAACACAAATTTTCAAAATCGGTTTCGCTTTGTAGAAGAAAAATGAGAATATCGTTGCGTTTGAACGATGCAAACTCCGAGGTCATGATAAATCGAAGGTAAACGACTCGCGGAGCAATCGCATCGTTTCAATGAATCGTTTGTAATGTAATTGATCGGCGTAAATATCGATCGATGTGTTTATTACAACTTTTTCATAATTTCTTGGTTTTTGCTCGCATGCCACTGGGAATGAACGTTTCTCCTTATTCCGACGTATCTCTGCTCTACGGATGAATCATTCTTATGAAATAATGAGTAAAAATAAGCAGAGCAGAGAACAATAAAGATTTCGATATTTTGAATCTTTTAAAAAAATTCACGTAGCTCGTTCGGACTTGCGGAAAGAATTTCACGCTCGGGAACTCACTAAATATATGCAAATTCATGCAGCAGTAAAAAAATCTTATCTTACGAACCAGGAGCCAGAGAAAATTACGCTAAAGTTTGCAAAGTTGAAAATCAACGAAAAATATTTCTTTTTATTGACGATTTAATTTGCAAAATCCTTTGAATTTTCGAATGGCGAGAATATCGAAATACAGAAAATATGTGATGCTCGTCATGAAATTTTAACATTTTTTTCTGTTTGTATTAAATTGCTGAGTTTGGACGAAGGCGGAAGCCAATTTCAAACAAAGATTTGAATAAATTGACGATTTTATCGTTAATCGATGCAATTTCGGTTACAACCTCGTGAAGCTTGATTGAAAAACACGGGTTCTCGCATCGGGTATTCGTAGTAGACACGATCGTGTGTCCATGCCACTGATTCAAACACAAGTTTCCAAAGGTTAAATATTTTTGAATGTTTAAACGATTTTTTAATGACACTCGAGTCTGCAACGTTGGGCTTCAACGAAAAATACGTTTTTCATTCATTGTTTGTTCAATTTCGAAAACTACGACAATTTTCTTATTGATTTTGTGTCTGGATGCTAGAAAAAAATCGTTTTATTGTCCTGACGAAATATTGAGTAAGAATCTTGAGATTTGCTCAAGAAAAAATGGAATTTCGTTGCATTTCAACGATGCAAACTTCGACATTGTATTTTTGAGCTGTGCCATTATTTTTTTTATCAATTCTCTCAAAATTCACGTTACATTCTGTATTTTTTTTAATAATTTAAAAAACGAAATTCAAGTTGCATGAGTTATCGAACGATGTTGAACGTTTTTCGTTGGAATGCAACGAAAACATGAGCCTGAAGTTTGAAACGTTGGAATGTAACGAAGAATATTTATTTTTATTGACGATTCGTTGAATTTTTCAAAATCGTTGAAATTTTTCGAGCCGATTTACATTTCGGTGCGCAAAACCGATCGTTTTATCGTCGTAAATATATTCTGCATTTAAATAACGAGCTTTGCCAAAGAAAACGAGAATTTCGTTGCGTTCCAACGATCCAAACTTCAACGTCGTACGAAAACTGATTATTTTTAACAGCAGAACATTCAATTTTCCGAAACACTTTCCTTTGCTGAAATAAAAAACTGGAACGAATGCGATAAATATGAAAATAACGAACAGAATGTATATTTTTCGTTCTACACCAACGATGCAAACTTTGGTATCACGTTGTTAAAGCATCACTGTAATTGCAGTAACAAGAAACATTAAAAAATGATAATGAAGTTTGCATCGTTGCAAAGCAACGATAAATACATTTTTTATTAATTATTTTCACAATTAATTGACTCGTTGGAATTTTTCTAGTAAATTTACTTTTCAAATGGCAAACAAGACTTTCTCGTTATTGTCGACAAACACTTTATGAAAATTTGGTGCGATACTATAACAAAATAATGACTTTTCGTTGCATTTCATCGATGCAAACTTCAACTTTATATTAAAAATGTACTGTCGTGTAAATAAAATAGAAATTGGGCACGTTGCGTCAATGCCTGAGTCATCCGGCCTGGCAGGCAACTGGATTCTCTAAGCCTTATCTTTCTTATTTATATTTGCAGTGGAAGAAGGTCGTCAATCAAAAAACACTTTGACCACCATCAGGGAACTCATTTCCAAGGAAGGCTCGTAAGTTGATTTCCTTGAATAAACTTTAATCGCCAAAAAAATCGTTCCAACAATCTTGTCGTAATAATTTCACGTCATTTCCGAAATTCTCATGTTTGTAATGATTATTTTTCAAATTTTTCCACTCCAAAGGGCCATGGGAAAAAAAAGGAGGAAAAAAATAGAATTCCTTGACAAACTATTTTCTTGTTGATTTTATTTTTCTTCAGATACACTCTCTACAGGGGCATGGTTCCTGTTCTGCAAAGTCTGTGTGCAAGTAACTTCGTGTACTTCTATACATTTCATGGTCTGAAACTGCTGAGGAGCTCGAGGAATCAGACAGCCGGAAATGACTTATTAGTCGCGTCAATAGCAGGTAATTGACGAGAAAACAAAATCAAACACCAAATTTGAATGGCACTGAAGTTCGCAGTGTTGGGGTCCAACGAAAAATATGTTTTTCTGTTATAATTTTTTATTCAATTTCAAAAACCGTGACAATTTTCTCGAAGATTTTCTCTTTGGATCCCAAAAAAAATTGTTTTATCGTCCTGACCGAATTTCGAACAAGAATCTTGAGATCTGCTCAAGAAAAAACAGAATTTCGATGATCCTGAAGTTCGCGGCGTTGGGATCCAACGAAAAATCCTTTTTTTATGGATTATTTGTACAAATTAAAAAAAAAAATTACAATTTTCTCACCGACTTTCTGTTTGGAGCAAAAAAAATCGTTTTATCGTCCTGACCGAATATCGAATAAGAATCTTGAGATCTGCTGAAGAAAAAACAGAATTTCGATGACACTGAAGCTCGCTTCGTTGGGATCCAACGAAAAATCCTTTTTTTATGAATTATTTGTACAAATTTTAAAAAAATTACAATTTTCTCACCGACTTTCTGTTTGAAGCAAAAAAAAATCGTTTTATCGTCCCGTCCGAATGTTTAATAAGAATCTCGAGATTTGCTCAAGAAAAAAACAGAATTTCGTTGCATTCCAACGATGCAAACTTGAAAATCGCAGCAGCTGATTTTGTGACTGAAATTAAACGTCAGTTTGTTTTTTTTTTTCCTTTTTTTTTTAGGAATTATCAATGTCCTCAGTACGACTCCACTTTGGGTGGTAAATACGAGACTAAAAATGAAAGGGATTGGGGGAGCTGCTGAGAGGAACAACAACGAATACGATAATCTCGTAGGTAAGTCGATGGAACGATAAAAAAACATTTTTTTCTTTTAATAACGTTTTGAAATAAAAAAAAACAGACTTTTTTTGAATTTTATGAATTTGAAAACGTGGAATTGCGACGAATGAATTTTTATTGTTGCTGCTAATTAGCATGAAACGTTTATACGCTAACCGCGAGGACACGAATGATGAACGACGTCAAAGGTGAATCGAGTGTTTTCCAGTCGCTGCAAAGTATCGTCGGTGGCCACCAATGGAATTATGTTTAATGAAGAAATCGTGAATCGATTAATGAATTGACTGCTTAGGGACAAAGAAAATTTCGTTATTTACCTCGGTCGCTCGGTTTGTTTGACTTGATTCTCGATTGACTCTGTGCAAACATAGTTTTTTTCATATTTTTAAACCTTGGCATATTACCGAAGAGGTAAACTCGCAAAAAACGTTGTTACATCATTCTTTTCTTTGGCGCTGTCGATCAGAGAATTTTTGCAATTTTATTTGCTCAAAAATGACGAATTGTCGTTGTTTTTTTTGTATGAAATTGTCCAAACCATTTTAACTATCGGAAAACGACTTTTTACTATCTAAACGCGTGCAAATTGGAAGTCACGTTTCGTTGAAAAGTTGCAAAAATCGAGTTGCAAAGAAAAAATGTATTTAGGATATTTTTGCAGAAAGCCAGAAAGGCTGTGGGCCGAAATTTTTTAAGAAAAATCCTAAACACATTTATTTGCAACTCATAAACGAAAAGCGACTCCAATTTGCACGTGTTTAGATAGAAAAAGTTAAAAATTGGAAATAAAATATCTCGAATTCCAATTTTTTATTTTTCTCATCCAAACGCGTGTAAATTGATGTCGCGTTTCTTTTGCTTTTTTCTTGCAACGTTTTTAACGAAACGTGACGTCAATTTACACGCGTTCGGATGAGAAAAATTGGAAATGAAATGTCTCAAATTCTAAACGTCAGAAAATTTTTCTTCATAGGAGAAAACTGTTAGTTCTGGTGCCAAAAACGTTGATACAAAATTTAGAAGGAACCCTGAATAAAGTTGTTTTCCGATAGCAATACCTCAAGGTTTCGAATCGTTCAAATAATGGCTGCAAAGTTGTGACCGAATTCCCACGAGCTTTTTTCGCATCAATTTTGAATTAACAAGTTTGAATCCTACAGACGGACTGATTCACATATGGAAATACGAGGGCCTGAAAAACTTGTGGGCTGGCACACTTCCAAGTTTAATGCTCGTTGCCAATCCCGCTATCCAGTTTATGACTTACGAGACTCTCAAGAGAAGGGTCAGTAATTCGTTATCAGGAGCCCAGCCACCTGCTTGGTTATTTTTCGCCATTGGTGCCATCGCCAAAACTATAGCCACCACACTCACCTATCCATTGCAATTGGTTCAAACGAAACTGAGGGTAAGAAGATTTTCTTTCCAATTCTTATAAATTTTTATCATTTTTTCTTCGATCGATTGGACACGCAAATTTTCTCAAAAAATAAAAAACAAATATTCATTTTCTTCGTCGTTTGCTAATTCTACAAAAAAATCTCCGAAAAATAAACGACAGTCCATTTTTTTTGTTCAATTTATTTACAACAATTACCCACGTTTTTTCGTTTTGTAATTTCCCAAAAAAATCATTATTTCGTCGCTTCGTAAAATGTGAAAATTCTCTGACAATAAAATAATCGTTTTTTTTTCTTTTATTAATTTACAGCATGGACACAAATATCCTGATCTTCCACCGAACGCCGGGACAATCCAGATCCTCATGTACATATTGAAGTAAGAAATTCCCTGATTTTTATCAAAAATCTATTTTCCGATTCTCTTCAAAATCTTAAAACTTTGATTTTACGAAAAATTCTACAACTTTTTGTTTTTTACAAACTGGCACTCCAGCTACCGCTCGTCATCTTCGTGTTCGAATTATTTTTGAAGTGGTAATTAACGATTTTTTTTTATTTATTAACATTTTTTAGTCGCTTGTGAAGTTTGAAAATGAAAAATTTTACGAAAAATTTGATTTTTTGGAAAAAAACGAAGTTGTCGGAATGCCTGGAATTTTTTCTGATCCGTGAGCTTCATTCTTGGCAGAGATGCATCAAAATTGGTTCAGTGGCTTTTGCGTGAAAAGGATTCGAAATTTTCAACAGTTTTTTAATGGAATTTGACGAAAAATTACGAAAATTTGAAAAATGAGAAACGTTCAGTTTGTAGGAAATTGTGTCAGTCTCGAGAACCGAGTTGTTGCATTGGAAATCGCAGTTTTCATTGATTCTTTTGGTTCGTGAGACGGTGGAGATTCGAAAGATTGAAAATTTGAAGAAAAACGTCGTTTCTGTTGACAGAAAGCAAGGGCCAGGCGGTTTGTACAAAGGGATGGAGGCGAAGCTTTTGCAGACCGTGTTGACAGCAGCCCTGATGTTTTTGGCGTACGAGAAAATATCGCGATTCGTGTTGCGATTGTTACTTCGTAGGCCAATTTTACGATGAGAAACGAAAATGGAAAAATATCGAGGATAGAAATTGATGGAAAGAATTTATTGTTTGGCTGGTGAAAAAAATTTCAAGGGACGTTTCGTGGTCGTGGGAAAATTTGGAGAAAAAGCTTGTCCAGCTGTTTGAAAAACGAATAACAACAAAGATTGGAACTGGAGGATCCACGATTTTTCTCTCGAAACAAAAGAAGGCAAGGAATTAGAATAATAATAAAAAAAAATTCCAATCGCGTGAACATATCGCTGATGCAAAAAATAAAATGTCTAGTATTTTGATTGATTTATTTCCCATTGAACGCGACCTCGTTATTATATCGCCCGATTGACCTTTTTAACCAAAGAAAACGAAAGCCAAATACGTCACAATTGCTCGCGTACAGTGCTACGAACTTGGGACCAATAAAAAAAATCCTCTTACGGCGACGTTGCCGTTCACGCGAAAACGCAAAGTCGAAAGAAGATGCCGGACTGAAACGAGACTCTCGGCGAGACACGATCCCCGAGAGGATCGCGTCCTTGTTGCCCCTAAAAATTTTCGAAAAACATCACGAACCATACTCGATTTTTGGAGCCAAATCAAATTACGAGGAAGAAAAACAACCATTGCCGATAAAACAGACAATTATTTGCCAAAACATCGCCGTGATGCTGACCGCACGATGAGCACGAGACTCTCGAAAACTAAAACACCGAGAAATCTCGGTAAATGTGCAAAACTCGATAGTGCGAAATCCAAGAAAGAGGAACAACTTTTTTCCAACGATTACGATGTCGACACCGGCCAACCGGATCTCACTACTTTTTTTAAAAGAAACGAAATCACTTGCTCGCCGACCGAGCCGCACGATGGGCTTGTCAACGAGAAAAAATGTCCCTGGAATCCCGAGGAAAAGAGCGAAAATTTTTCTGAAAAGCTCATTCCGCCAGAGGTGGAAAAAATCGACGCCACTGTCGATCTCGAGAGCCAACTCCTCGACGTCAAAAAATGCGAAAAATCGTCGACGACTAAAACCACGAAAATCAGTAAAATACCCAGAGCTCGATTCACCGGATTTTCCAGACTGCCATTAAAAAATCGAGCGAAAAAATTGGCGATTCCAAAAATCTGCACAACTAAATCGAAATCTGCAATGTTAGTTTTCCCATAATTTAAATTTTTCCCGATGAAATACTTCTCGTTGGGTCTTCGTCGATCCACTGGGTCAAATTGACCCCGAACTCGTCGTTCGACGATATTTTTCTCTTGATAGAAATATTCCTTGAGCTTCCCAGAGATTTTTCCTGAAAACTAACGATTTTTCCGATTCAATAATCCTGCAAAATGTTGCCCCAATATTTTCAAAACCGAAATATCAATTTTTTCAGTCAACGAGGATTTTCGTCTGTTAATTTTTTTTTTTTTTACAATAATTTCATAAAATAACAAAGAAAAATTAATTTCTTTGGACTTTAGAACGCGTGAACACGAAAAAATCGAAAAACCGATAGCCGCAGAGGAAAAAGCAGAAAATAAAGTCGAAAATCTAGAAATTTCCGATGAGAAAATTACACTCGTCGTTTCGGATTCGAAGTAAGCGATTTTTTTGCTCTGTAATTGCAAAAAGCCGAAGGAAAAATTTAACAAACGACTTGATTCGCGACAGGAGCATTTTTTCCGAAGAAAAATGTTCGGGTATAGACGCCGACGTGGAGCTCGATGCCGATCAAGAGTTGACAACTTCGACGGACAATTCTCCAGGAAGAATAAACCGTCTGGGGAACCCTGCGATTTCGTCGGTTCTACGAGCTTCCAAATTGAGTTGCAGTTGTCGTTCCTGCACCGACGATCTCTCGGAACTTCCGGGACATCGCGTCAATACAGAAATCTGGACAGACTCGAGAAGCTCTCCGGATTTTGGAAGATACAGCAGTTCCGGTCGGAATGGACTTCCCAAGTATACAAACTAAATCTTTCGCCATTCACAGTATTCGAATGATCTTTTTCCACGATTTTTTCAAATCACTTACCTTGACAGGGTCCTCACATTTTTTTTCTTTTTTTATAAACGTCAAAATCGACAAGCACGTTTGGAAAAATTCTACAGCGGTCGTTCGAGTATATTTTATGAAATGCATAATTACTCTCTTATTAAGGGACCACGCTTTCGATTAAAAAAGATGGAAAAACTAGGCTGAAGCTTTTGACGTTGAAATGCAAAGAAAAACATTTTTATTTAAAAAAAATATATTTTTCTGTTTACTTTCCAAAATCATTTGAATTTTTCGTACAGACGCATTTTCCAGTTTCGGGAAAACCAAATGGAAAAACTGCGCTGAAGCTTGCAACGTTGGAATGCGACGAACATTTTTTTTATTTTTTGAAATTCATTTAAAAAAAAAATATTTTTCTGTTTAATTTCCAAAATTATTTGAATATTTCGAGCCGATGTATTTTTGGTTTCGAGAGAATCAAATAGAAAAACTACGCTCAAGCTTGCAACGTTGAAATGGAACGAAAAATATTTTTATTTTTTTAAATATATTTTTGAAAAACCATTTTTTGTTTAATTTCCAAAATCGTTTGAATTTTTCGAGTCGACGTATTTTCTGGGTCGCAGAAACCGATCGTTTTATCGTCGCAATTACGTTTTGCATTCGAATAACGAGCTTTGCCAAAGAAAACGAGAATTTCGTTGCATTCCAACGTTGGAAACTCGATCGTCACGGTTTTTTAAATTCTGACAAGACACGACTCCTTCACAATAGAATACGAAGACTTCCCGAATCGTCAAAGAGTCGCATTCATCGGAACGAAACCACCGAAGATTCTGACATCGAGTCGAGCACCGATTGCGGGAGTTACGAGTCCGACGCAATGAAAAGATTAAAAAAAAGAGCAAGACATTCCTCGGTCATTCCTGATCCCATTGGCATTGTAGCGAAAACGAGCAACCCTGCAAATTCCAACTCGAGAATGAGAAGCAGATCACGCATGACATTTTCCTTCTTCGATACTCTCTTCGACATTGTCTTCTGGCCGTTCATATTCCTACGAAACGATCGCTGAAACGACGACGAGCGTCGTTTCTCCATTTTCCATGAAATTTCACTTCCCGACTGTTTTTTTTTTTTTTTTAATCGAATATTTTATGTCCGAAAATATACACGACGTTGCTCTTGAAACAATTCACGAAAAAATCATGTTTTCCTCTTCATTAAGAATTAGCAACGTTGAGAATTCGATTTTTTGATTTGTCAGAAAAAAAAATGGGTACGGACAATTTTAAGCACGTGCCGTTTCAGGGCCAAGTCTCGGCAATTGGGAAAAAAATGAGCATAAAATCGGGTTCGAAAAAAATAAAAAATTGACGGCGTTTATAATGATAAAAAACAATCATTTTATTTTTCGGATTTCTTACGAATTACGGTACAAAGAGGTTTGAGGTATTGTCACGTTTTCTATTTACACAGTGCGATATTTTTTCGTTTTTTTTTTCGCGTTTTTTCGTTTTTTACAAAAAAAAATGCGAAATTCGCGGATCTCATGGATGGACAATGATTGGCACGTCCGTTCCAGCACGCCGAATCCCTGCAAAGAAATTAATTAATTTTCAATGCCTCAGGAAACTCCTTAAGAGAGATTTTCTGCGGAGGAATAAAGTTTGGTCAACGTTTGAATTCTTACAATTTTCCGTGGGTGCTTCTTTCTTCGTGCCTCAGAGGCGAATAGCCAAGCAAGACAACGAGATGGTGTCGTGGAGTTTCTCGATGTCCGCTACGGTGTCACGAACGATCTCGTCGAGGAGAGACTGCCTCGGAATCAATGCGGTGTCCGCGGAAATGGACAAATGAACTTTTCCTCCATACGTTAGAAAAGAACATCCCAGCCCGGTTTTCCCTCGATGAGGAATCCAAAAAGCAACGTTTTTCAACTTTTGACCAATTATCGAAACTTCTTGGGGTCCTGGCAAATTACTGAACACCAGCGTACTGTGACTCTCGAGAACTGGCCCCAGCAAACATTCTGGAAGTAACGCCGACAGCCATTTCATCACCCAAAAATTAATCGCGTAGTCCGAATCCCTTCGCAATTTCTCTGACGATTTTGCTACGTCCAATACCCTCGCGAATAAAGTTTCTTCCATCGTTTTGCTCATCCCTGAGTCACCGTTTACTTCGCTACAACAAAGCCTCAAGAGACCGACCGAAAAGTCGTTTTGAAGACTCAGCTTTTTACTCGGCGCTGTCATTCTTGCTGGTATCACTACTGTCATCGTTTTTGGAGCTGTCTCGTTTATCTTTAGGGAAGAAAAATACCAGCGGTAAGACACACAAGCTTCGTGAATACGAGAATTTTGTATTTTATTCATTGCTCTGCTCACGATGATGATCGAACGAACGTTTTCATGGAGTTTAGCGACTTTAGCGACTTTAATTTTTTTTCTAATTAAGCGGCTTTGAAGAAAATAGGAAAATGAAATTTCAAAGTCTCTTTGGCACTGTCTAGGGCCATGATTTTCAAATATTCGAAGATTATAAAATTCACCGTTCTTGTTGTTTGAGGGAAAAAGTTGATAAGCTTTGTAAATACGAAAATTTTGCATTTTATTAATTATTGTGCTCACGATGATGATCGAACGTACGTTTTCATGGAGTTTAGCGACTTTAGTGACTTTAATTTTTTTTCTAATTAAGCGACTTTAAGGAAAATATAAAACTGAAATTTCAAAGTCTCTTTGGCACTGTCTAGGGCCATGATTTTTAAATATTCGAAGATTATAAACACCGTAAATCTTTTTTGAGGAAAAAAGTTGATAAGCTTTTTGTAAATACGAAAATTTTGCATTTTATTAATTGTTCTGCTCACGATCATGATCGAACGTAGGTTTTCATGGAGTTTAGCGACTTTAATTTTATTTTTAATTAAGCGACTTTAAGGAAAATATAAAAATGAAATTTCAAAGTCTCTTTGGAACTGTCTAGGGCCATGATTTTCAAATATTCGAAGATTATGAACACCGTTAATCGTTTTTGAGGAAAAAAGTTGATTGTAGTCAAACTTTCATTATTTTTTAGTCGAGCTTTTTGTTTGTTTGAACGAAAATGTCAAGATTTGTTTAATTTGGACAGGAGGCACAGTAGCTTAGGAAATATCCATGAAAATTGTAATTAAGCGACTTTGAGGAAGAAAAAAAACGAAATTTCAAAGTCTCTTTGGAACTGCCTAGGGCCATGATTTTTAAATATTCGAAGATTATAAAATTCACCGTTCATGTTTTTAAAGGAAAAAAAGTTGATTGTTGTCAAGTTTTGTTTATTTTTTAATCGAGCTTTTTGTTTGTTTGAACGAAAATAAAAAGATTTGTTTCATTTGGATAGGAAGCACAGTACCTTAGAAAAATATCGATGAAAATTGTGGGACAATGCAGCGAGGACAACGTCGCCGAATCTGCAGCCAGCTGCGTCCTTGATGTCTCGAATTTTAGCCATAAGATTTCCATTTCGTTCGAGTTGATGGGAGTCGCTCTCCATCCAGAAAGAAAGCAACTTTTCGCCATGGAGAGGAGGCCCGTGGAGTGCACTGTGGTCGAGACTTCGTAGAGTTTGTTGGAGCAAGCAATGCGGAGCAGAAATGATGGTATACAGAATTTTTGCTGATTTTTCAAAAGTTTTTCTCGCTCGATCGACATTTTTTTTCCCAAAATTGATCCAAAAATATTTGAGTAAATTTTTCGTCAATTCAATCGGATCCTCAGCGATCTGATTGCTCGAGTTTCTCGATCCAGCGTCAATAAAGCTCGCGAAGGTTTCCACGAGCTTGCGGAAGGGAATTCTCGTCGTGAATGGCATCGAAGCCTTTAACAAATTTTTCTCGTTGTACAAAATTTCTTCTTCGTTCTCGACGATTCCCAATACAGCGGAATTTTGCCGAAGACGAGGAACGCACATTTTTCTTTCGATTGCAATCGTGGGCTCAGAAATCATTCGGTCAGCTATGGACTCGAGCAAAAGTCGCAAAAGAGCGACACCGTCGCCTACGCAATGATGGACTCTGAACAAAACTGCAATCGTTTTTTCCTTTTTTATATTTTCGCTATTTTGCATTTTTTTGAAAAGTCTCGATGAGGCTTTCGTGCAGTTTCTGGCGACGAGGATTTCCCACGAGGCTGTGTGCCCTCGAGGAAGCTTCGCGTTTGTTAATTTGGCCAAATGCTCCTCAAGCTCCTCTCCCTCGTCCATCCACCTCACACGCTCCTCGATACTCAGTTTTCCATTTCTTTTCCAATAATAATAACCGAACCTTTTAGCTCGCAGCCAATTGAGTTTTTCAAAGTGTGAAGAGAGCAAACGCTCTTCCAAGATTTTTCGCAAGTCTGAGAAAAATTCTTCGTCCGTCATTTTGTCATTCTTTTGAAAAATTGCAAGCACGTTGATCACTGACAAACCAGTCGATTCTTCCAACGCCCAAACGCAATCAGTCCCTTCCAACAACCCAGCAAACTCAGATTTCAATGTTATTCGCAAAACTAATTCAACTGTTTTTCGATATAGAAAAAAAATGATCAAAATCGGAGTTACGATCGAAGCGAGGAGGGAAAATATTGTTAAATGAAGAAACGTCGTTATCGTGCTTTTTAACTTTGAGTCGAGACTCGCGTCCAACTGAAACTGATTGAAAAAAATTCATTTTTCGTTAATCGTCCACCGAAAATTCAATTTTTTATTTTTCATTTTTTTTCACGTTTTAATTCGAACCTTGGACGTTGCTATTCGAAAATCTGCCAAACACGCTATTAAGAATCCCGTGAGAATTCCCAGTTTTGCTGGATTTTCCAACAGGAAATTCGCTTCTCCGTTAATTCGGTTGCTCGTGGAGTTTTGGGACGAGACAAGATCGTAAGTCAGCGAGACGTTGGCAAAGGTGTGCCAAACCATGTCCCACACCTCGCTCGACTCGACAATCTGCGAGCTTTCCATTCTGGAAAAATAAAAAGTCTCACACTGCTGTCCGGTTTTGAGTTTTTAGGATTTTGTGATAAAGACAAACGTCGGAAAGATCAACGCACTTGCTCCCTGGATAGAGATGGAAAAATATTCGAATTGGTGCTAAACACCGACTGGGATATCGCCGACGAGTTACTTTGCTTTTATACAAAGAAGCACGAGCAATGTCGTGCTAATCCTTTTACCAAGAGCCCCTTATCGTATTACGCTTCGCTGACATAATTTTGTCGCTTCAATTTCTCGCCAAGTTGCATGATCCATGAAAAAATCGAATATTTCAAGTTCAATCGAAATTATTTCGTTGATTAATCATTTTTTTCAATTGACAATGTTTTTTCATTGATTATTTATATTCGATTGAGTTAATTATCGCGTGTGATGAAAATTCCGAAGAAAAAGTAGAAAATTCCAAAAAAAATTAGCGTTTTCGTGGAATTCATAGAATTCCGTTTTTTTTCTCCAGTCAAATTTCCATATTTACCGAATTTTTAATGAGCCGCGGGAATTACGAATATTTAAAGAAATTTCTCGATTTTTTTAAAATGAGAATTAACCGAACAAGACGCTTCAGGTCAAAATGACCCAGTGTGTATTCGTAGCGGGCAAATTTTTCTTTTATTGGTTATTTATATTCGAGTTAATTATCGCGTGTGATGAAAATTCCGAAGAAAAAGTAGAAAATTGCAAAAAAAAATTAGCGTTTTCGTGAAATTCATAGAATTCCGTTTTTTTTCTCCAGTCAAATTTCCATATTTACCAAATTTTTAATGAGCCGCAAGAATTACGAATATTTTTAAAAAATTGACAATTTTTTTTCAATAAAAATTAACCGAACAAGACGCTTCGGGTCAAAATGACCCAGTGTGTATTCGTAGCGGGCAAATTTTTTATTTATTGGTTATTTATATTCGATTGAGTAAATTATCGCGTGTGATGAAAATTCCGAAGAAAAAGTAGAAAATTGCAAAAAAAAATTAGCGTTTTCGCGAAATTCATAGAATTCCGTTTTTTTTCTCCAGTCAAATTTCCATATTTACCAAATTTTTATGAGCCGCAGGAATTACGAATATTTAAAGAAATTTCTCGATTTATTTTCAATGAAAATGAACCGAACAGCACGCTCCGGGTCAAAATGACCCAGTGTGTATTCGTAGCGGGCAAATTTTTTTTTTCATTGATTATTTATATTCGATTTAGTTAATTATCGCGTGTGATGAAAATTCCGAAGAAAAAGTAGAAAATTGCAAAAAAAATTAGCGTTTTCGTGGAATTCATAGAATTTCGTTTATTTTTTTCAGTCAAATTTTCATATTTACCAAATTTTTAATGAGCCGCAGGAATTACGAATATTTAAAGAAATTTCTCGATTTATTTTCAATGAAAATTAACCGAACAAGACGCTTCGGGTCAAAATGACCCAGTGTGTATTTGTAATGAGCAAATTTGAGTGTGTCAAGAGTCTGAGAAATTACAATTTATCGTTTTCAAAATAATCGCTACGTGAAAAAAAAAAAAAAAACTTATCGTAAGAAAAATGAGAAAATTTTGAAAAACTTTGATTTGATTTTTCGAATAATTAACGTTGTTCGATTTTTTCATTTAGCGAAGTCGAACTGCAACTGTCGTGACTCTGGACGGAGCAAAAACAGGCGTGTCTTGCTTCCTGGAGAAGTCCACGAAGAACCATATTTTCACGAGCCAAACGATCGCTCCTTCTCGTCTCACGAGCAAGAAGCGCATCTTTGCTCGGTATTAATGTCATGCATGATTTAATGGGATTAACATTGCTACTGGCTTTTTGTAGGGCGTCCTGAAAATGAATATCGAAACGCCGATAATGACCTCGGGCAACCTTGACATTGAATTTATTC
>JBAJMU010000012.1:2827598-2984861 GCA_037952995.1 Hyposoter didymator
AAGCTTCGTAAATACGAGAATTTTGTATTTTATTAATTGTTCTGCTCACGATGATGATCGAACGAACGTTTTCATGGAGTTTAGCGACTTTGGCGACTTTATTTTTTTTTCTAATTAAGCGACTTTAAGGAAGACAGAAAAATGCTCGGAAAAATGAAATTTCAAAGTCTCTTTCTTTTTAAATATTCGAAGATTATAAACACCGTTAATCTTTTTTGAGGAAAAAAGTTGATAAGCTTCGTAAATACGAAAAATTTGTATTTTATTAATTGTTCTGCTCACGATGATGATCGAACGAACGTTTTCATGGAGTTTAGCGACTTTGGCGACTTTATTTTTTTTTCTAATTAAGCGACTTTAAGGAAGACAGAAAAATGCTCGGAAAAATGAAATTTCAAAGTCTCTTTCTTTTTAAATATTCGAAGATTATAAACACCGTTAATCTTTTTTGAGGAAAAAAGTTGATAAGCTTCGTAAATACGAAAAATTTGTATTTTATTAATTGTTCTGCTCACGATGATGATCGAACAAACGTTTTCATGGAGTTTAGCGACTTTGGCGACTTTAATTTTTTTTCTAATTAAGCGACTTTAAGGAAGACAGAAAAATGAAATTTCAAAGTCTCTTTGGGACCGTCTAGGGCCATGCTTTTCAAATATTCGAAGATTATAAAATTCACCGTTCTTGTTTTTTGAGGAAAAAAGTTGATAAGCTTTTTGTAAATACGAAAATTTTGCTTTTCATTAATTATTCTGCTCACGATGATGGTTGAACAAACGTTTCATAGAGTTTAGCGACTTGAGCGACTTTAATTTTATTTTTAATTAAGCGATTTTAAGGAAGATGGAAAAATGAAATTTCAAAGTCTCTTTGGAACTGTCTAGGGCCATGATTTTCAAATATTCGAAGATTATAAAATTCACCGTTAATCTTTTTTGAGGAAAAAAGTTGATAAGCTTCGTGAATACGAGAATTTTGCATTTTATTAATTGTTCTGCTCACGATCATGATCGAACGTACGTTTTCATGGAGTTTAGCGACTTTAACGGTTCTAATTTTATTTTTAATTAAGCGACTTTGAGGAAAATAGAAAAATGAAATTTCAAAGTCTCTTCGGACCTGTCTAGGGCCATGATTTTTAAATATTCGAAGATTATAAACACCGTTAATCGTTTTTGAGGAAAAAAGTTGATTGTTGTCAAGCTTTCATTATTTTTTAGTCGAGCTTTTTGTTTGTTTGAACGAAAATGTCAAGATTTGTTCATTTTGGACAGGAGGCACAGTAGCTTATAAAAATATCCATGAAAATTGTAATTAAGCGACTTTGAGGAAGAAAAAAAAACGAAATTTCAAAGTCTCTTTGAAACTGCCTAGGGCCATGATTTTTAAATATTCGAAGATTACAAAATTCACCGTTCATGTTTTTAAAGGGAAAAAAGTTGATGGTTGTCAAGTTTTGTTGATTTTTTAATCGAGCTTTTTGTTTGTTTGAACGAAAATAAAAAGATTTGTTTAATTTGGATAGGAGGGACAGTACCTTAGAAAAATATCGATGAAAATTGTGGGACAATGCAGCGAGGACAACGTCGCCGAATCTGCAGCCAGCTGCGTCCTTGATGTCTCGAATTTTTGCCATAAGATTTCCATTTCGTTCGAGTTGATCGGAGTCGCTCTCCATCCAGAAAGAAAGCAACTTTTCGCCATTGAGGGGAGGCCCGTGGAGGGCACTGCGGTCGAGACTTCGTAGAGTTTGTTGGAGCAAGCAATGCGGAGCCGAAATAATGGTATACAGAATTTTTGCTGATTTTTCAAAAGTTTTTCTCGCTCGATCGACATTTTTTTTTCCAAAATTGATCCAAAAATGTTTGAGTAAATTTTTCATCAATTCAATCGGATCCTCAGCGATCTGATTGCTCGAGTTTCTCGATCCAGCGTCAATAAAGCTCGCGAAGGTTTCCACGAGCTTGCGGAAGGGAATTCTCGTCGTGAATGGCATCGAAGCCTTTAACAAATTTTTCTCGTTGTACAAAATTTCTTCTTCGTTCTCGACGATTCCCAGTACAGCGGAATTTTGCCGAAGACGAGGAACGCACATTTTTCTTTCGATTGCAATCGTGGGCTCAGAAATCATTCGGTCAGCTATGGACTCGAGCAAAAGTCGCAAAAGAGCGACACCGTCGCCTACGCAATGATGGACTCTGAACAAAACTGCAATCGTTTTTTCCTTTTTTATATTTTCGCTATTTTGCATTTTTTTGAAAAGTCTCGATGAGGCTTTCGTGCAGTTTCTGGCGACGAGGATTTCCCACGAGGCTGTGTGCCCTCGAGGAAGCTTCGCGTTTGTTAATTTGGCCAAATGCTCCTCAAGCTCCTCTCCCTCGTCCATCCACCTCACACGCTCCTCGATACTCAGTTTTCCATTTCTTTTCCAATAATAATAACCGAACCTTTTAGCTCGCAGCCAATTGAGTTTTTCAAAGTGTGAAGAGAGCAAACGCTCTTCCAAGATTTTTCGCAAGTCTGAGAAAAATTCTTCGTCCGTCATTTTGTCATTCTTTTGAAAAATTGCAAGCACGTTGATCACTGACAAACCAGTCGATTCTTCCAACGCCCAAACGCAATCAGTCCCTTCCAACAACCCAGCAAACTCAGATTTCAATGTTATTCGCAAAACTAATTCAACTGTTTTTCGATATAGAAAAAAAATGATCAAAATCGGAGTTACGATCGAAGCGAGGAGGGAAAATATTGTTAAATGAAGAAACGTCGTTATCGTGCTTTTTAACTTTGAGTCGAGACTCGCGTCCAACTGAAACTGATTGAAAAAAATTCATTTTTCGTTAATCGTCCACCGAAAATTCAATTTTTTATTTTTCATTTTTTTTCACGTTTTAATTCGAACCTTGGACGTTGCTATTCGAAAATCTGCCAAACACGCTATTAAGAATCCCGTGAGAATTCCCAGTTTTGCTGGATTTTCCAACAGGAAATTCGCTTCTCCGTTAATTCGGTTGCTCGTGGAGTTTTGGGACGAGACAAGATCGTAAGTCAGCGAGACGTTGGCAAAGGTGTGCCAAACCATGTCCCACACCTCGCTCGACTCGACAATCTGCGAGCTTTCCATTCTGGAAAAATAAAAAGTCTCACACTGCTGTCCGGTTTTGAGTTTTTAGAATTTTGTGATAAAGACAAACGTCGGAAAGATCAACGCACTTGCTCCCTGGATAGAGTTGGAAAAATATTCGAATTAGTGCTAAACACCGACTGGGATATCACCAACGAGTTACTTTGCTTTTATACAAAGAAGCACGAGCAATGTCGTGCTAATCCTTTTACCAAGAGCCCCTTATCGTATTACGCTTCGCTGACATAATTTTGTCGCTTCAATTTCTCGCCAAGTTGCATGATCCATGAAAAAATCGAATATTTCAAGTTCAATCGAAATTATTTCGGTGATTAATCAATTTTTTCAATTGACAATGTTTTTTCATTGATTATTTATATTCGATTGAGTTAATTATCGCGTGTGATAAAAATTCCGAAGAAAAAGTAGAAAATTGCAAAAAAAATTAGCGTTTTCGTGGAATTCATAGAATTTCGTTTATTTTCTCCAGTCAAATTTCCATATTTACCAAATTTTTAATGAGCCGCAGGAATTACGAATATTTAAAAAAAATTGTCAATTCATTTTCAATGAAAATTAACCGAACAAGACGCTTCGGGTCAAAATGACCCAGTGTGTATTCGTAGCGGGCAAATTTTTTTTTTATTGGTTATTTATATTCGATTGAGTTAATTATCGCGTGTGATGAAAATTCCGAAGAAAAAGTAGAAAATTGCAAAAAAAATAAGCGTTTTCGTGGAATTCATTGAATTCCGTTTATTTTCTCCAGTCAAATTTCCATATTTACCAAATTTTTAATGAGCCGCGGGAATTACGAATATTAAAAAAATTTTCTCGATTTTTTTTCAATGAAAATTAACCGAACAAGACGCTTCGGGTCAAAATGACCCAGTGTGTATGTGTAATGAGCAAATTTGAGTGTGTCAAGAGTCTGAGAAATTACAATTTTTCGTTTTCAAAATAATCGCTACGTGAAAAAAAAAAAACTTATCGTAAGAAAAATGAGAAAATTTTGAAAAACTTTGATTTGATTTTTCGAATAATTAACGTTGTTCGATTTTTTCATTTAGCGAAGTCGAACTGCAACTGTCGTGACTCTGGACGGAGCAAAAACAGGCGTGTCTTGCTTCCTGGAGAAGTCCACGAAGAACCATATTTTCACGAGCCAAACGATCGCTCCTTCTCGTCTCACGAGCAAGAAGCGCATCTTTGCTCGGTATTAATGTCATGCATGATTTAATGGGATTAACATTGCTACTGGCTTTTTGTAGGGCGTCCTGAAAATGAATATCGAAACGCCGATAATGACCTCGGGCAACCTTGACATTGAATTTATTCATTTTTTTCTGCATTTTTGTACTTGGAGCGTTTCCACAGAGCCTCGTAGTAAAAATTCTTGTTCGTCTTTTCGCTTTTTCAGTTCCAAATATTTAGTGCAAACGTTCGCTAAAGTTTCTTCTCTCTGGATCAAATTCTCGGCAACGTTCAAAAGCCTTTTTTCCAGAGATTCGATCTAAAGATTTTTCCAACTTTCAACAATTTTGTTCCCTTTTTTGCAAATACGACGAAAAATTGGTTTTTTGCACATTGTTTTGATAATTATTAAAATTATCAATAATTATTAATTAAAATAATTTAATTGAATGAATAAATAATTATTTCTAATAATTATTGATAATTAATCATTATAATAATTATTAATAATTAATAATTTGATAATTAATAATTATAATAATTATTAATAATCAATAATTGATAATTTTTAATCGGAAATTCGGAAATCGGAAATTCGCGAATCAGAAATTGGAAAACTGAATCTACTAAAAAAATAATTAATAATAATTAATCATTTTTTAAGTAAATTTATTTTTCCAAATGCAAACTTTTTGCTCTGCTATTTTTCGTTATTTTGGACTGTTTCGTTTTATTGCTCACCTGCTTGTCCTTTTCTTTCAGAATTGCATTTTTCATGGATATTTGGCTCTTCAGCTGCTTGCTCAGCTCCAACATCGAGTCGTACCTTTTCTCAGGAAAACAACTTTTTCGTTATTGGGTATCTCAGCATCCTTCATTCCAAGTTTCTTAGTAAAATGGAATTTTTACTTTTTGTGCCACGTGCGTCGGATCTCGGTTCTCAAGCTCCAGGGCAGATTGTCTATATTTTCCAGACCCAAATCAGTCACGTTACTCCTAAACAAATCTGTCGTTAAAGCAACGTTATTGTCTGTTCAGCCATGAAAAAATTTTCTATGAAAACTTGGAAAATACTGCGGCAAGCCGGATCGATTTCAATTGGAAAGAAAGTTTCTCCGTCGGTTGCAAAATTTTTTTGCTATTTTTATGATTTTCGCGACGTACTCAACATATTTTTGTTACGATTATCGGCGTCTCTGAGCTCGTCCGCAAGACTCCAATTTTGAATTTTTAGGAGAGAATAACGCGACGATTGTTCGCGTTCCAAAGCTCGCGATGAGCCCAAGCTCTGCTCCAGAGCGTTAATTGTTTTTCTCATTGCATCGAGCTTCGATAATTTCAGGTCTGGGAAACGGCAGAGATTTCCGAAATAATGGAAAAACACGGTCGAAATTGCATTTTTTGCAATATTTTTATGGTGGTGAATAATTTTTATGGGGTTTGACTTGATTTTCAGGGTTACTTAGGGATTTCATGTTGGTCAATGACTCTGCGGGACTCTCGCTACCATCAGCTTCACCGTCAACGTTTCTCGGTATTTCTTCAATCGTCAATTCGATGTTTTTCCCTTTCGTGGGCATTTTACCTCCGAGCAACAATTTTTTTGTTTAATTTTGTTGCAATTTTTGTTCGTAAAGCGATCACCGATTTTTTAATCGACTTGTCATCAATTCTCTGATGATTTCGCATCGTCAATGTCGTCATAGTAACCACAAACAGCTCTTGCTTGAAAAATGCACTCCAAAGTCTCTAAACATCGCAATTGAGATAATTTGTTATCAAACTTGTAGGAAAAACGTGCAGAAACTTGATTTTCGACGTTTTCGTCAACACTACACGTTATGAAAAGTTACTTGGCGCCAAAATTTCGACGAAAACATTCAGCGCGGTTGTTTTTGCATGGAATTGCCCATATACATCGCTGTATAGCTTCCGCGACGAATTGAGTGACAGAAAAGACGAAAAGAAGATGAAAAAGCTTCAACATTTCGAAAGAACTGAGTTTTCAAAAGTTGAGAACGATAGCGATTTAGTTTTCATTTTATTTACTGAAAATTTTTGCACGATGAATATTTTTAACTTGAGAAAATGTTTATTGAATATTTTTTTTATATTTAGCGTGAAAAATTTTTGCTGAATGTTTAGAAAGAATTTTGTACAAATTTGCGCATAGTTTCGATAGTAAATTTGTTGATAATCATAAAAATTGCGTAAACGTCGCAATTAATTATCGAAACAAATGGTCAATTGACTAATGTATTGCAAAAAGCGAATCGGTTGGCTGACTCACTTTTTTAGTTGGTACCAACGTTTGCATATGAAATATTCAAACTCACGACGTTCGATAATTATTGAATAAACGAGATAAAATTGGTCTGATTAACGGGCAGTCATTAGTAAAGCGGAAAATGAATTTGTCACGTAACACGAATGATCGAAAATACGAAACGAAAATCATTTTTCATGCTCAGTCGATATTACGAAACGCATACTTACCGCAGACCGCGAACTGGTGGAGAAAAAAGCGAGACGGCTGCGTGGTTTGAACTTTCCCNATGATCGAAAATACGAAACGAAAATCATTTTTCATGCTCAGTCGATATTACGAAACGCATACTTACCGCAGACCGCGAACTGGTGGAGAAAAAAGCGAGACGGCTGCGTGGTTTGAAGTTTCCCGCCACAAGCGGTGGACGCTGGGGTCCCTAGGCTCGCATCTGCCGTCTCTCTCAACTCTAGGAATATCAGAGTCGCGCTTTTTTCCCAGTGTTTTTTCAAACGATTTGTTGTCAGCAGTGACAAATACATGATGGCCGTTGCCAGCTAGCAGTGAAACGCGTATCTGTCCGCGAACTCAGTGTAAAAGTAAAATTTGACAAGCTTTTCCAACAGTCTCTGTGTTCTCGAGGTTTTTTAGAAGGTCAAACAGAGCGCGTAAAGTTCAAGTGCAAAGTGTGGATTTTCTTAACAGTGAACAAAGTGTCAAAAACACTGGATGCTGAGAGTGAGATAAACGGTGGAGCAAACACGGTTGAGTGTAAGTGAGTGAGAGAGAACAAGACGGAGAGAGAGAGAGAGAGAAAGAGAGAGAGCGTGCGAGAGAGAGAGAGAGGAATTGATGAAAAACACGGGTGGCTAAATAGCGCGTTCAGCGGAGAGAGGTAATATTGACGAATTTTTCATTGAGACGCTATGCTCGTTAGGAGCTTCCGATCGTCTTTGAGACTTGCATCGCGATCTCCCGAACCCGATCATTTTTTAAAATCGACTTGGAAATCGATCAGATCCCAAATTTTCTTTTGTTTACGCCTTGTCACTTGGGGGCTTTTGTTGTGTGTTACCGCGCGCCGCTCCGAGGGCTAGATACGTGTGAGCATTTAGTGTACGTGCGTGTGCGTGCCGCGATAAGTCAGCCTGTCTCTGTGTACGCGTCGTGCGTCCTCTTCGCGCGTGTGTGCCTTTTCGTGCGCGTGTGTCTGTCACATAGTCAAGGCGACTCTCGCTCATCTCGCACGTACGCTACTTCTATACATGTTAATACATGTATACATATGTCCACACACATACACGCATATATATATTCACACATTTTTACAATTTCATGTACATTTACGTGTACATGGCAAAAACGTATGTGTATATGTGCGATTTTCACATATATCTATATAGCAACCGCTACTTCGAAACATAGACCGACCGCAGACGAAAGCTTCGCTGTGCATAACCTTAAAAAACACTTTTTCGAGTATTCCAGATGTCGATTTTTCTCTCGTCAATTACAAAATATGAAAAAGTTCGTTGCATACCTTTTCCTTTGGAAATTTCAATTTTCATTCACGTCGTTCTCTTGCTTTTGCATTCTAAACGTTTCCGCAAACTAAAAAAACGACTACCGATGTTTTTGCATGGCTAGGACTTTCGGGCCAATCGCGATCTACGCGCGTCTCGACCTTGTCTTTTTCGGGTTTATTGCATCCTCGTCTTTTTCTCCCTTTTATTTTTTTCAATTTAATTCAAAGAGAAACTACGAAGTGATGATTTTTTCACGCGAAATTTTCTGTCTGTGTGCTTTGTCTGGTTTTTCGTGACAAAGTTTTGAACGCTCTTTCTGTGACTCCCAAAACACGAATCTCTTGGCCAAGAAAATGCTCACGCCGATATGAATTTTTTGCTCGATTCTTTTTCGATCGTAATGTTTTGTTTATCTCTGAGAATTTGGCGACGCGACAAACTGGAATTGCTGGTTTTTGAGCTTGTTACCGATCGAAGTTGAAAATCGAGGTTTTTCCAAACCTAACGAGCTTTTTTATCGTTTATTTCAAAAGCAAATTCTGTTCCCTGGTTTTTTAAACGCCGCAGAGACGTTTTTTTCGCCCGTGACTGGGTTATCGTTAAAATTGCAATTTTGAGGTCGTAGAATATTATTTCCCGCTCTTTTGTAACTGGACAAAGATTCTGAAAGTTGCGACGAGCGAAAATTCGTTTTAATTATAATTTTCTTTGTTAATTGAGTTTTGCAAAAATGGTAAATGGAAAAAAGAGCTAACGAGCGCGATTTTTGTTGTTTCAGGTCGATCGAAAATGAAGGAAATGTCGAGGAGATAATTTCTTGAAAAGGCAACAAGAATTTTCGAGAGAAGACAAAAAGTGGTTGAAAAGCGAAAATAAAGGCTCGGACGTTGCTCAAGATGTTCCAAGCGTCGAGGGTCATCTGAACGATCAAACAATGTCAGCGAATTACTTCTCGCTGTTAGATTTAGGATAGGTTCTCCGATGCCGTTGTCAAACTCATCGGAAAACCACTTGAGAGATATAAAAAGTTGAAAAGGTGGGAGTTTCCAAGGGGGAAGTGGATTTGTAGCTCGTAATCGACGAGAGGATCGGAAGGAATATTTGTGAGAAGAAAAATTGGAGAAAAGGTTGAGCGAGCCAAAGAGTTTTGCTTGATGGCGGAGGATGTTCAAAAAGTTGACATTTGCGTCAGACAAATGTTCTTTGATCTCATCCTGAGGAGTAAAAAGATCGAGCATTTAACGACAAGGTTGTCCGGTCCGGCAATTAGAAAAAGATCGAAATAAATAGAGAGTCGAGAAGCGAGCGAGGCTATTGGGAGAATAAACATGTCATTTGTGACGAGTCGCGGTTGAAACGAGAAGTTACATGAATGTCAGGAACCGGCGACGTTGGTCGCAGACGCGTTGAGTGGCGCCGTAGCGCAAAAATCCATTCGTTCTCGCAATAGATCCCTCTCGTCAGTTCCTTTCTCCTACTTTTTGTTACAAAGGTAAGGCCATTTCGCAAATTCGGGATCAAAGTTTTCTGTCAGTTTCGTTAGAGCCAGAGAAATTTGTAAAAAACCTCGACCGCGTTCGTTTTCCAACATTCTTACGAAGCTGAAGCTCGCAACGTTGGAACGCGACGAAAAAAATGAATTTTTATTGATAATTTGTTCAATTTTTCGAATCAGCCGAATTTTTCGAGCCGATACAATTTTTTGGGAGCAAAAACCGATCGTTTTATCATCGAAATTAAATTCTGAACATAAATTATAAACTTTAGCAAAAAAAACAAGAATTTTGATGCATTTCAAGCTCGACCACGTTTATTTCCGACATTCGTATGAAGCTGAAGCTCGCAACGTTGGAATGCGACGAAAAAAATGAATTTTTATCGATAATTTGTTCAATTTTTCGAATCAGCCGAATTTTTTGAGCCGATACAATTTTTTGGAGCAAAAACCGATCGTTTCATCATCGAAATTAAATTCTGAACATAAATTATAAACTTTGGCAAAAAAAACAAGAATTTTGATGCATTTCAAGCTCGACCACGTTTATTTCCGACATTCGTATGAAGCTGAAGCTCGCAACGTTGGAATGCGACGAAAAAAATGAATTTTTATTGATAATTTGTTCAATTTTTCGAATCAGCCGAATTTCTCGAGCCGATATAATTTTTTGGGAGCAAAAACCGATCGTTTCATCATCGAAATTAAATTCTGAACATAAATTATAAACTTTGGCAAAAAAAACAAGAATTTTGATGCATTTCGAGCTCGACCACGTTTATTTCCGACATTCGTATGAAGCTGAAGCTCGCAGCGTTGGAATGCGACGAAAAAAATGAATTTTTATTGATAATTTGTTCAATTTTTCGAATCAGCCGAATTTTTCGAGCCGATATAATTTTTTGGGAGCAAAAACCGATCGTTTCACCATCGAAATTAAATTCTGAACATAAATTATGAACTTCGGCAAAAAACAAGAATTTCGCTGCATTCCAACGATGCCCCAACGTCATACATTCTTGAAAAATGCGAATTTTCTGAAATAACAATTCACAGCTGACAGATCACCTTGAAACTTGCCCCCAAGAAATCTTCCCTCCGAACAGCGATTCTCACTCGATCGTTTAACTCGCTAGGCAAACAAAACGGTGACCGGAAAACGACAAAAGGACGAGGCTGAAAAGGTGGCTGTACGCTGCCTAGGATTACGAGGTGCTGCGTGGGCATGCAGCAGCCTCAGACACGCCCGCTCCTCGGGGACTCTGTATCCTCTACAACTTCCCCGAACGCAAGACGAACTAATTCCGTTGCTGTACTCACTCATCAACAGGTAATCTATCTCGAGCGAGCCATTCCGTACGATCTTTCCGGAAGCGCAAATCCAGGAGCAAAAAATTAAAAAAAAATTCATTAATTCCAAATTTAATTGAAACTTTTTTCCCTGCAGTTGCAACAGCTCCAACAGCTCCAAAACTCGACAGGCCAGCAACTCACATTCGCTCTGCAACAGCCGTCGAATAATGTGAGTAATTGGACGTTCGACCAAGTGCAAGTTTCTCACTTGTTGAGTTTTTCAAACCTCAAAAGAACGTGGCAAATTTTTCTTGAATCCTCGAATCCTTGCAAAGTCCTTGAGTAATAAAATTTGACGATTCGTCTTCAGCATCGTCTCTTAAAATTATAAATTTCCTTAGAACAAGTTTTTTTTCTCACTCCACCAAATAAGAGTTTCCGCTTGACGATAATTTTGCCAATTTGCCAACGTATTCGTAAAGTTTAACGTTCTAAATTTGAGGAATGTAAAAAATTTAAAAAATCGTAAATTAAAAAAAAAAAANAAAAAAAAAAAACAGAAAATAGTAAAAAACGAAAATTAAAAATAAAAAATTGCACATTTGATTAATTTAAAAAATTGTAAATAAATAAAAAGAGAGAAAAGTTCTAAAATCAAAATTTAAAATTAAAATAAAATCGATCAATTAATTAATTAATTAAAATTAAATTGAAAAAAAGAAGCAAAAAATGAATATTTATTCGCATTTTGGTTTGAATATCGAGGCGAGGATGGATGATGGAAAATTAATGGATTTTGAAAATTAAATTTGCCAACAGCCGCAAGACCAGAACAATGGAACGGCGACCGGTAACCACATAGTATATCTGAACCAGTTGAGCCAACTGAATCAGAGTACAATAAATCCGTCGGGGACTGGTATGGGCCTACCCCCGGCCACCCCCACTTTCGGGGTGGGCCTTAATATGGGACTACCTCTATCATTATTAAACACGAGTCTGACATCGTTGACATCGAACGTGATAACAACGTCGAATCCGTTGCTGAATCTTGGTCTTAATCCAGCTGGACTTACGGCGGTGAATCCAGGTTTGAATACCTTGAACGCCCTAAACTCGAATCTGCCAAACAACAGTATTAGCAACGGTCTTACGGGTCTCGTGCAGGATGTCAACAACATAAACACAGGAATAAGTCGTTTGAATGCTCTCAACTCGACGAGCATTAATTCCGGTCTCGGGGGGATCAATTCCGGAATAAACAGCGTTAACCCGAATCTAACGAGTTTGAGCTCATCGATAAATCAAAATTTTGCTACTTTAAACGCAAACATTAGCGACACCAGCTCCGGAGCTGTTAACTCCCTCAACAGCCTCAACTCGAGCTTACCACCGTCCACCATCAACTCCGCGCTCAATCAGAACTTCAATAGATCCCTCAACGTCCTAGCCACAGGCTTGACTCCCTCGAGCAGCTTAAACTCCTGCAGCACCAGTTTTCCCTTTCAAACGATACAGAGCATACAAAGTCTCGCTCCGCATATCGTAAGCTCCAACATCGCTCACGTACCTCATTCAGCCATTTCCAGCGCGAGCTCAAACCTCCCACTCAGCTCCAGTGTCTTTACCAGCACAGCCAGCAGCCCCATATTATCCACGAGCGCCGGAACTAATCACCCGACAAATGTGAGTCACAATCATCAGGTTCACATGGCCACGATGCATACCAATTTACCAAATGCCTCGACGGCCAACGTCCCCCACATGTCCGCTGCCAACGATCCCACTTCGAGCCTCAGCCACGTTACCACTCTCAGCACCGGACACTCCGCCAGTTTTCAAACCCAGCGACAATTCGCGCAGGCAACCAATCAACCACAAATCGGACTCAACACCTCGCTCACCCATTCCACCAATCAAACCAACACCACCGTCAAAAATGTCCAGAATATCCAGACCCAAAACGTCTCCTCACCCGGAAGCCCCTTCTCGATACCCCTCAAGAGCCCAGCCTCCAACATCGCACCCCCTACACCCAGCCCCAGCCCCAACAGACTTTTGCTCCGCAGTCCAGCCTCCAATTCCATTCAATCGAGCAGAAACAGCCCCAGTCCCGTCGCCAATACCACCGCTAACTTTAGCATGCAGCTCCAAAGCCCTATGCAGAGCCCCTTGAGCGTTGGACAGATACAGAGCCCGGCACCCAGCCCCTACCCACCTGCCAAGAGCCCTCATCATTTGGGCGCCGGAAATAATCTCAATAATCGGAGTCCAGCGCCTGGTGGAAGTCCCGGACCTCCTGTTGTGAGTATTTTCAAACTTTTCATCAAAATTCTTAAGATTCTATTTAAAAAAATCAATTCCACTGATTTTTTTGCATTTTTTCCAAAAATGTAAAATTATCCGATTTATGGAGACTGTTTAGAAATTATTTAACCACTTGGATTTTTACTTGTTACTATTTTTACCGAGAATCCAACGAAATTCCGTTTTTTCTTGGCCAGAGCTCGCGATTCTCATTCAATATTGAGTCAGGACAATGAAACGGGTTTTTTTTTGGATCGAAACAGAAAATCGATACGAAATCTTCATGGGTTTTGAAACTGAATGAATGATTAATGGAAAAATGATTTTTCGTTGAGTCCACAACGTTGCGAACGACAATGAGACTCTTTGCCATTTAAAAACTCAATTTACTGAGAAAAAAAAAATTGCTATCGCGAAATGGATTGATTTGGGATTTTCTTAAAATTTGGTGTAAATTTTCTTGACACTAAAACGAGAACTTGGGATTTAATTTCCAATTTTCTTTTCCCCCATCTAAACGCGTGTAAATTGACGTCGTGATTCTTTTGCTTTTTCCTTGCAACTTTTTGATGAAGCGTGACTTGAATTTCCGTGGGTTTGGATGGGAAAAAATTGGAAATTAAATATCTCGAATTCTAAACGTCAGAAAATTTGTCTACATAGTAGAAAACTTCGTTTTGGTGCCAAGAACGATTCTACAAAATTTGGATTCTAAATAAAATCGTTTCCTGTCAAAATGACGAATGGAAAATATATTTTTCGTTGAATTGCAACGAAGCGAATAGAAAATTAAGGAACTCGCCCTGGGAAAAGATTAAAAATTGAAAATCTCAAATTCTAAACTTCAGAAAATTTGTTTTCACAGTAGAAAACTTAGTTTTGGTGCCAAGAACGATTCTACAAAATTTGGATTCTGAATAAAATCGTTTCCTATCAAAATGACGAATGGAAAATACATTTTTCGTTGAATTGCAACGAAGCGAATAGAAAACTAAGGAACTCGCCCTGGGAAAAGATTAAAAATTGAAAATCTCAAGTTCTAAACGTCAGAAAATTTGTCTTCATAGTAGAAAACTTAGTTTTGGTGCCAAGAACGATTCTACAAATTTTAGATTCTAAATAAAATCGTTTCCTATCAAAATGACGAATGGAAAATATGATTTTCGTTGAGTTGCAACGAAGCGAATAGAAAATTAACTAACTCGCCCTGGGAAAAGATTAAAAATTGAAAATCTCAAATTCTAAACGTCAGAAAATTTATCTACATAGTAGAAAACTTAGTTTTGGTGCCAAGAACGATTCTACAAAATTTAGATTCTAAATAAAATCGTTTCCTATCAAAATGACGAATGGAAAATATATTTTTCGTTGAATTGCAACGAAGCGAATAGAAAATTAAGGAACTCGCCCCCATTAGTTCGTGGAAAGAACGAGCCAACGTTCAGTTCGACATAAATGACACTGCTCATTCCCCCGAGTTGAATGAAATTGATGTTTTCCATTAAATATCCATCAGAGCCAAAGCGAATCGATAACGGTGTCAATTACATTTGCAGGTTCGGTCCAACACTCCGATTCTGCAACAGGGTATGCAAGTTCTACAGATAATTCACGGTGGACCGCAGAGTTATCAACAAGCATCCTCGCAGCTAGTGACCCGAGCGCATTTATTTGGGAATCAGCAGATACAAATAGCGACGGCTAAACCGCCGAAGCAACCGCCGCAAATATTGCCCAAACCACCAAATCAACAGGGTGTCAGTACACAGCAAAAACAACGAGTTACGACGACGATAACGAGTCAGGTCACTCAGCAATCGCAACCGCAACTCGTGCTAGCGGGACCACAGCAAAATCCAACAACCGCGACGATGATTCCTACGGCACAGGGTCTACTGCTCAATCAGGTATTTTAACAATTCTATCGTTGACGAACCCTCGACGTGGAAGCCAACGAAAACAAACAAACGAGCGATAGTTAAGATTTTTTAAAATTCGTCACACTGCACTCGAATTTCATCCTCATTTTCACTATTTTATTTTTTACGCTGTACAAATATGCTCTTCATTCCCGAAATCCCTAGTTTCATGTTTTTATCGGCACTCGAGGAAAATTCATCATTTTATTCATTTTCTCTCGAAATTAACTCACAGGCGCATGTTCCTCGTTCTAATACGGCTTAGCGGCTTTTTTGCCTTGCGGTTTTCTTGCTCAACATTTAGATACAAATGCACTAGGACTCGAGACAACGAAATGCAACAGAAATCCAAGCTTCTGTCTTCTTGACACTCCGGACACGAATCAACGTCCAGGGTCTTTTTAACGTTAAAAAAATACGTCACTATGACGGAACGACTTTATTTAATGATATTGAAGTTTGCATCGTTGCAATTCAACGAAAAATATATTTTTATTTATTATTTTGATAATTAATTGACTCGCTGCAATTTTTCTAGTAAATTTATTTTTCGAATGGCGAACAAGACTTTCTCGTTATTGTCGACAAACACTGTATGAAAATTTGGTGCGATGCTATAAAAAAAATAATGACTTTTCGTTGCATTTCATCGATGCAAACTTCAACATCATTTTCTTTAGGATTCTTTCCAAAAATTCGTATAAACGTTCTTGGCACCGAAACTAACAATTTTCTCCTATGAAGAAAAATCTTCCGGCGTTTAGAATTTTTAACTTTTTCCATCCAAACACGTGCAAATTGAAGTCGCACTTCGTTTACGAGTTGCAAATAAATGTGTTTAGGATTTTTCTTAAAAAATTTCGACTCACAGCCTTTCTGGCTGTCTGCAAAAAAATCCTGGATACATTTTCTCTTGCAACTCGATTTGTGCAACTTTTTAACGAAACGTGACTTCCAATTCGCACGCGTTTGGATAGGAAAAGTACAAAAAATTGAAAATTGAATATCTCAAATTCTTGACGTCAGAAAATATTCCTTCGTGGGAGAAAACTGTTAGTTTTGGTGCCAAGAATGTTTATACGCAGTTTTGAAATAACCCTAAATAAATAAATAAAATAAATAAAGTCGTTTTGCATGATGCTGAAGTTTGCATCGTCGGAATGCAACGAAATTCTGTTTTTTCTTTAGCAGAACTCGTAATTATTATTCAATATTCGGTCTAGACAATAAAACGATCCTCTTTTCCCACGTAAAAACTCAATCGACACGAAAATTGCGACAATTTCCCAAATTCAATAAATAATTAATAGACAAACAAAATTTCGTTGAATATCAACGTTGCAAACTTCAGAGTCCCCGTTTTGCCATCGCTCACAGATTTTTCGTTAAAAAAGATAATCGAGCCAGTCATTTCCAATATTACGAGAAAAAAAATGTTGATAAGAATTCTCAATTCTCGTTTCTCGTTGACGAGGATTCCTGGACGTTGTTTTTCGTAATTTGAGAGCAAAAGAAAACATTGCAATTTATTTCTGTTGTATATTGTATGAATTGTGGAAATTCCGGTAGCGGATGTATTTTGATATTGTCAATGAACGGTACGACACCGTGGTCGGAGGGGGTGCTGTTAACGGTGTTGTATGAAAATTGGGTTTCGGTACGTAGGTCCTGCCGTCATCCGGACCGGTAATCGTGCAGCAACAACCTGGTGGCGTTCAGCTAATTCTAAGGACACCGACGAACGCTCAGCAACAAACGCATACCGCACAGGTGACGGTTTCATTCATTTCATCATCTCATCATCGCTTATAAAAAAATAATAAAAAACAAACATAATAAAAACGATAAGCACAGGTTGTCACATTGCGTTTTGTAGTTGGGCCAGCATCAGGTTGTTTATTTAATGAATCTGGTTCCAATTAGCAAATTAGTGACTTGGACGAAAGCGAAAGTGTCGAGATCGTTATAATTTGCATGCGAGCACGAAATATAAACAGCGATCACGAGATTTCCTTACAGAACTGGAGAAATATCGAAAAACAGGAGGGAGCGACTCAATTTTTCAAGAAATTTGTTCGGGACGAACGAAGCCTCCGTCCTCCTCATTTTTTTCCAGTTTTCGAATATTTTCTCATTCTATTTTACAGCTGACCCAACAGCAATTGGTGAGGGTAGTCACGGCTCAAGGTATGCAACTTCAAGGACTGACTCCGACTTTTTTCGCTGTACCGAATGGTTTCCCCTCGGCCGCTCAACCTGTGATAAGGCACACGCCCACGAGTCCTGCTCCCCGTAAGTTTCCTGCAAAAGTTTCTTTGATATAGAAGAAAAAAATCTTGTTGATCGATCAAAAATTCAAGAAAACTTTTCGATTGACGAGACAAAACGGTCATTTAGCCCTCCGTAGACACACATGGGTCTGCGATGTCTTCCCGTTCTTTACTGTCTTTAAACTCGTTTAAAAAATCACAAAAAATTGAGAAAAACGTTTTTTCGATCTCTAGAAAAAAAAACTGGACCGGGTGATTCATAAAAATTGTTTTTTTTTCAATTCACGATTATTTTACGATTTACGGTTTTCACGATTCATTGAAAAAATCCCCAATTTCGTAATGAAAATAAAAATAAAAAAAACCTCGTATTTTGTTCCTTCAACAGCAAACAGCGGCAACAATAATCCCATAGTGATACAAAACGCAATGGTACAGAGTCCACAGTCGCAGATAGCCCAGGTGAGTTCGTCGACGACGTCGACGACGGGCGTCAACATAGCAACGAATCAGCCGGTAATAGATCAGAGTTTGTTGCCACCGCCGAAGAAAAAGGCGAAGAAAAAGAAAAGAGCGAAGAAAAAGGACGAAGATCCGCCCAAGCTCGATCTCGCTAGTATTATGAAAATCTCTGGTATCGGCGACGACGATGACATGTTTGACAATGACCTCGTGCCAGAATGCGAAACGACGCATCAACAACAACAACAACAACAACAACAACAACAACAACAACAACAACAACAACAACAACAACAGCAACAACAACAGCAGCAACAACATCAAATGCAGCTTCACGTTGAGCAACAAAATCAAGTGCATATGAATCAAATGACTGGCCACTTGTCAGTGGCTTGCAGTCAGGCTCAGAATGTGACGCAAGTCAATGCGATAAATACAACGAATATTCAACAACGGCAGCAACAACAACAACAACAACAACAACAACAACAACAGCAAAGTATGGGAAATTCTGATCATTTTGGAAGTCCTCTCGTCTCGCAATTACAAATGCCAGTACAAAACGCGATATCGGGGCAATTGAGGCTAGCGGTCGGTGAAGATGGAAGATTCGTTTTACATCATACGCCTGAGCCTAATCAACCGGAAATCGATCAAGCCACCGCTCAGGCACTCATACGCTCGCTCACACAAGGCGGCGGACAAAACTCACAAATAATATCGCAACTCCTTGGACATGCCCAAAGCCTCTCACAAAACGCTCAGAACAATGCTAACAATCGAGGCAAAACTATGAAACAACAACAACTCAATACCAATCAGACTGTCGGCCATGTGACCACTGGCAATACCACTCCTGCTAGCCCTCAACAAGTTCAGATCTGCACCAAATTAAATTATTCACAAAATAACACCAACACCACCCAAAATGTTACCCTACAACGCAATGTCGTGCAACAGCAAACTGCTAATTCGCAACAAAATATTCAGGTTAGTACGGTTTTTGGGAAACTTGGGCTCGCAACTTTGGAATGCAACGAAATATATATTTTTTTCAAATTTGTCAAGTTTTACAGTATCCAAGTTTCGCTAATTACATATCGACCAAATTTCACATAATCCAAATTTTAAGGTTCATATCATCTAAATTTTTCAAATTTCTTATTATGCGAATTTCATATTATCTAAATTTTACAAATTTCATATCATGCAAATTTTATAAATTTCATATCATCCCAATTTTACAAATTTCATATCATCCAAATTTTATAAATTTCATATCATCCCAATTTTACAAATTTCATATCATCCAAATTTTATAATTTTCATATTATTCAAATTTTATAAATTTCACATCATCCAAATTTTATAAATTTCATATCATCGAAATTTTATAAATTTCACATCATCCCAATTTTACAAATTTCATATCATCGAAATTTTATAAATTTCATGTCATCCAAATTTTATAAATTTCATATCATCCAAATTTTACAAATTTCATATCATCCAAATTTTATAAATTTCATATCATCCAAATTTTATAAATTTCATATCATCACAATTTTATAAATTTCATATCATCCCAATTTTACAAATTTCATATCATCGAAATTTTATAAATTTCATATCATCCAAATTTTACAAATTTCCTATCATCCAAATTTCAAATTATCCAAATTTTCCAAATTCCAAATTATCCAAATTTTCTAAATTCCATATTATCCAAATTTTCCAAATTCCAAATAATCCAAATTTTCAAAATTCCACATCATCCAAATTTTTCAAATTACACATCATCAAAATTTTCCAAATTTCCTATCATCCAAATTTTTCGAGCTTACATACTCGTTGGGCCAGAAAAATCGATCATTTCGTCATCCCAATTACATTCCACGTTTTAATAAAAAGCATTGACACAAAAAAAAAGAGAATTTCGTTGCATTCCAACGATGCAAACTTCATCCTCATCGATTTTCAATATTTACTCATTTTTTCTTCAACTACGTTCTTTCTCAACTGAAGATTTTTCTCATTTTTGTCAATGATCCTCACCAGGTAAATACGCAACAGCCTAAAAACGTGCAGAGCATGAATACAGGGCTGCAGATGGGGAATGCGGGGTTGCAGCTGGAGCCGCAATCGCCAAAGACGACGTGCGCGAAGTTCAACGAAATCCATAGCCCCAAAATAACGAATCCGACGAGCAGCGTTGCTCCGCAAACGAAAAAAGGACGTTTGACAAAAGCTCAGCAAGCGGCTGCCCAAGCGCAGAAAAATCTTCAATGCAGCGCGCCTCGGAACGTAACGATTGCGAAGAACGTGCACGGTATCCAGCAGAAAATCCATCAAGAACAGCAACCGCCGCAGCAACAACATTCGCAGAACGAACAATTTAACCAACACAATCAAAATCTCCATCAAATATCCACACAAACGTTACAGTCTCTAAATCCACATCAGAATATGCAAAAAATAACGGTTTCCGGGGTCCATCAAAATTCGCTGAACATGCTCCAGCAGCAGCAGCAGCAGCAGCAGAATTCAGCGAATGGTAATCAACAGACAACGATGCAGATCGTGCAAACGAGCGACGGTGTTCATCACCAAATAATTCACCACAATCCAGGAATGACGGTCGATCAAAATTCGCAGCACTTGTCAAACGAGCAGCAGCATCGAGTGCAACATCAAGATTCGAGCGTCTCGATGTCGCAACAGACTGCTCAAGCTTTGCAGCAGAATTTGAACGTTCAGCAAGCTCTGCAGCCTCAACAACAACAACAACAGCAACAACAGAAAGCGGCCGGAGGGAATATGTGCGGTTCGACGATGCAGCAATGCGACAATCAAAAGATCCTGATGAATTCTCATCACATGAATCAAGGTCAACAAACGATGCAGCAACAAAACATAATATTCTCCGGTGCTGCTTGTCAGAACAACGAGCAACAACAGCCGAAGCAGGAGCATCAAAACGCGGACATGCTCAACTCAGCAGCGACGAATATTCTGAATAACGCGCCGAAAATAACGCCGGAAATACTGAACGCACTCAGCAACTTAAACCCAAACGACCAGCTGCTCATCGCCAATGCCAATGGCCAGATGCAAGTAATTAGCCAACAATTGCTGCAACAATTATTAACTGGACAACTGAACGCGACGAGACCCGCTGTCAATCAAAATCAAACACAAAAAATAGTGATTGGCGATAGCGATGGAAACTCGCAAAATCTTCAGGGCGTACAAATCAACACGCCCAACAGTCAAATAATCGTAAATAGCTCCGGTGGCGCACCGACCATTCAAAACAACATTCAGAACATCGTCGTCCAAGCATCTCCTTCGCAAATGCCTCATCAGATTCAAATCCAAAATTCAAATTTTCCAACTCAATTTATCGACAATTTGAATCAACAACAAATAAGAAACTTGTCAAACACTCAACAGCAAAATCCTACGCCGACGAGTCAACCGACCACTGCGAAAAAAGCGAAAATCGTTAAGAGAACGAAAAACAATTCCAACAACAATCAAAATGTCGCTAATTCTCAAAGCAACAAAAATATCGTCTCCCGTCCACCCCCCACCGTCACTACCACTCCCACCACTCTTGTCAAAACTGAGAGCAAAGTCTCCACCAGCTTCTTGCCACAGAGCACAACCACCACGACCACCATGGCCACCGCCACAACAACCACTCCTTCGGCAACACCAACGCCGACCATCAAAGTCGAGCCTGGAACCGTTGGCAATGGAAGACTCGCCAACACTTCCAATACGCAACCCACCGTTCCACCCAACGGACAAATGACTCAACGGACCACACGATTCATACAGTTGCCTGTACAAAAACAACAAATGCTGAAAAACATACAGGCGCAGATTCAATCGATTGTTACCCGCAAAACCAACACCCAGACCGAACAAGCTGTCCTTAAAAAATTGTACCAAGAACACGCGAGAATCGTATCGAGCGGGAAAGTCGTCAGCGGGGCCAATCCTCCAGTTGCGACTGTAAGTTTTCCCTGCAATCTTGTTTTTTTCTTTGTCTAAAAACACTCGCGTTTGCCAAGCTCGTTCCAGGCTGAACGTCCAGTTTTTTTTGCCCAGACGTCAGTCGAAGCAGCAAATTTGGGAAATTGAGTAAAAATGAATTTTTACCCGAAACTTTTGTCCCACAGTGCTCGGAGAGCGCCGTCACCGTACCTGCTGCAGCCATGCCACCCAGTCCACAGACTCCTGGCACCTGCAAAAATCAAACGTCCACGGTACAGACGCAAACGCAAATACCAGCTGCGGCACTCACCAGAATTAACCAATATTCGAACCCCGGCGTTCAGGAAATGGCCTGCAATGCCGCTCCTCCTGTGATATCTAACATTGCGGTACGATTTTTATTTTTTCATTATTTTACGCTTTTTTCGCTTCCTCATAGAAGAAGCTAGTGACGTCGAACATTTTTTTTTGTCCCAGTCTTCAATGTCAATGTGCTTGAAAAATCCCAAAACGTCGAATAATCGTTTCAAGAAAAAATGTCCCGATGTGTGTGCGCGCGTATGTTCTGGCACTGTAAAATTCAAACGTTAATAACTCGAGAACGGTTTGAGCTACAGGGCTCCCGTTCCGCACAGACGTTAATCCACACAATCTCTTCATTCTCTGAAAATTTTATTGGAATTGCTAAAAAAATACGAAATTTACGGCATTTTGAAATTTTCAAAAAAAATCTGTCATCGCTCTGACTTCCGCAAATTCAAAAATTCATTACTAATTGTTTTTTTTTTATAAATAGAGTATCATAATGGGAAGGTTGGCATTGAATTTGGAAATTATCGTTTGAACGCTTCAAATTTAATGATTTTTCGAATTTTCCAAAAATCTTCGTTTTTCGAAAAAATTGTTTATAAAAATCGTTGAAATGTTGGAAGAATTCGATGATGACGAATCAAGGTGACTAACGATCAATGTTGTGATTACAATCGAGCAGATTCCGCAGAGTATGCCAAACATTTCTGCGCCGAGTCTGCATCCCATAACAACGAAGCAGCAACCGCCGCCGCAGCCGGTTCAGCAGCAAGTGCAGCAGCAGCAGCAGCAGCAGCAGCCACAGCAACAAACGCAACAGCCGCAGCCGCAGCCGCAGCAGCAGCAAAAGTTTTATCAGCCTGTGGGCAATCAAATTCTTAGTCCGTCCTCGACGAGTTCGCAGAGCAATTTTTCGCCGGTGAGTGGCACATCGCCGCCGTTGCAAAGTACGACCAGCCAGCAAACGATCGTTCATCAAGCGCCGGCGCAACCGCCTCCTCCGACGCTTCCGGCGCCGAGCTCCTCGCTGCAGCAGCAGCCGACGATAGGGACGCAACAATCCACGCAGTGTCAGACCGATCCGCCGGATATTAAGCCAAATATTCAGCTGCTAAGTCCGATAAAGCAAGAACTGCAATCGCCCTTGCAGATTCAAGCTCAGTCACCTGCAGGTCAGGTGGCCTCGCCAAGAGTTGTTGGCAAGTGTGCAAGGATTCAGAGTCCCGTTAACGTTGCTCCGAGCCCTAGCACCAAACAAATCATCAGCCCGGGTAACGTTACCGGCCCGATCGTTAGTCCAAGGCAAGGCGTTAAAAGGCCCGCTACGTCACCTATTTGCCGGCAAATAAATCGTAGCGATCTGTAAGTAAACTTTATTCTCATTTTTCATTCCAATTTCATTTCAATCAAATTAATTCATTCAATTAATTAATTAATCAATTTATTATTGTAAAAATAATATTAGTAAATAATATTAATAAATTGTTTATTTATTGAATTATTAATTAATTAATTGAATCAATGTATTTATTTATTTATAATTCAATAAATAAACAATTTATTACATTATTATTATGAAATTATAAATAAATAAAAATAATAAATTCATTCAATTAATCAATTAATTAATTAATTAATTAATTATTGTTATAAATAATATTAGTAAATAATATTATTAAATTGTTTATTTATTGAATNTGATTAATTAAATTAATTAATTGATTAATTTAATTAATTAATTGATTAATTTAATTAATTAATTTAATTAATTAGTTAATTAATTAATAATTCAATAAATAAACAATTTATTACATATTTATTATTATGAAATTATAAATAAACAAAAATAATAAATTAATTATAAACAATTGAACTAATTGAATAATTAAATTAATCAAATTAATTAATTTTATTATTTCTTAATATTAATTGATAAAATATCAATTTTTATTTTAAACACTAAATAACAGAATAAACAATATTAATAAATTGAAACAAAATTTGAGAAAAAAAGAAAAATGTTTAAAAACATTTTCTTCGATGATTTCAATCCAATGAGTTAGTTTTTTTATTTTTTTCATTAGCAAAACTCATTATTCAAAAGCGAATTGCGTTGAAAATGGCAGAAAGTTTTGACGAATCTCTGCGTCTTTGTTTTGATGAGCGTTAAAATGAAATGGCGGTTTTTGCGTTTGTACAGATTGGAACAACAGCTGAAAATTGATCAGAATGGTGCAACGAATCCCGATGTAAATACTCCGTTTGCGGGGAAACGCGACGCGTGCAAGAGGCTCGTGAGATATCATTGCTTTAACGAGCAAGTCCTCAGTGCCAAAGATCTCGCGAAAGCCGACGAGATATTCGAGGAAACGGCGAAACATTTATTAGGCAAATTTAACTCTATGATGAACAAGTACACGTATCTTTTACTCATGGAAAGCATGGTAAGAGAATCATTGTTTTACTCTCGTATTAGACTCAATACTCGAGTACTAATCACTTTCGAAATCATTGCAGCGCGAGGTCCGGACGTCGGAACTCATGATGATAGACCGGACTTTTGTCGCCGAGGAAGAAAGTATGCTCAACAGATTACGCGAACAAGAAGCCAAAGTCACCGGTACGTTTCACGAATTATAATCAATTTTTTTTTTATCGAATCAGAGAAAAAAGTTTCGCAGTAATTTTCCATTTATTGTGAATAATAAAAATTCGGAAATCCAGAAATCGAAGCAATTCGCTAGAGTCCGCCATGAGAAGTTGAGAAATTCGTCGAAAGTGACGATAAAAGTTTCATTTTCGCTTCCTCATTGGAATTTGGTAACTTTTGTCGGAATTATAGAAAAATAATTTTGAAAAATTCATATCTCCGGTAAAATTGATCGAAAAATGTTCAGCTTGGGCTCATTCTTTTCGTTTTTTTATGCAGAATCGTGTGAGCCTCGGGCAATTTAGTTTGGAGTAAAAAAAAATGGTAAAAAATGCGGTAAAACGATAAAAAATGGGGAAACAAAAAAAATTAGTCGCCTGCGCCTTTTCGACTCCGTGTTACCGTTCCAGGGTCAACAATTTTGATAATTAACGACAATCTTGCGAATTTTTCTCGAAAATTAAATTTTTGAATGGCAAAGAAAATTGCACAAATATTTAGTTGCATTGGAAAATAATGCAAAAATGAAATATATTTGTTTGATTGCAGAGGAGTTTGAGAAGGAAGAGAAGCCTCTGGTAAAAGTCAAGGCCGATCTGACGGAAGGGGCGGACGAGGTGTACGACGAGGAGAGGTTACCAACGCAGTTTGGGAACGTATCGGTAAAGCGAGAGCTCGAGGACGATTTTTCGAGTATCGAGACGGACTCGAAAGCGTTGATAAAGCCGTCGAGTTGTACGAGCGGGGATTACGACGAGTGGTTAGAAATTCAGAAGGAGCTCGGAGTGTATCCGTGCGCGGCGGGGGGTGAGGGGGCGAAGGGACGTAATAACGTGGGGATGGCGGCGGCAGCGGTGGCTGCGGCTGCGGCTGCAGCGGCGAGTAGTAACGTTGGCAGTTGTGTTTCGAGTTCGTCGTCGTCGACGGCAGCTGCGGCTGCGACGAGACTGATTTCTTCAAAAATGGAAAAAAGTCGAGCAAACGGAGAGTGTCGGTTGAGCAGTGGGACAACGACGGCGGCGTTAGCAGCGGCTGTTGTTTCGGCAGCCGCTGCAGCGAGTAGTGTCACAACGACGAGTGGTGTCGGTGCTACGAACGTTTTAAATAAAAATACGTACGAGCAGGACTCGTCGTGTCTCGAGCCCGAGAGACGGTGGATCAGCGCGACGGATCTCGAGCGTGATTTGCTCGAGGACACGGACAGCCTTGACGGACTTGCTCTGCAAACCCAGTGTCCGAGCAATTTGAATCTCGGCTCGAACGAGTCCGGTAGCGCGAACGATCACGACGACATAACGGCGCAGGTACAATCGGCGATCGATAGCATTCTTAATCTTAAGAAAAGACCATCGACGGCGAGTTCGGCGAGTAGCGTCGGTAGCAGCGCCCCGAGTCAGCAGCAGCAACAGCAACAACAACAGCAGCAACAACAACAACAGCAGCAAACCAGTGAAGCCAAGGACACGGTGCTAGATCAGGCGGTTCGTAGCATTTTGGGTTCGTGACCCTCCTTCAACAAAGTTTGTTAAGATCGTGACTGAGCCTGGACATAAAATTAAAAAGCTCTGAACGACTAACAAAAAAGACACTAATTTCCTCCTCCAATTTTCCCACTTGTTCGTTATTATCCGTAAAGCCCCGAAGGGAAAATCATTTGGTTCTTTGGCCCTCCCTCGCCGCCAACAAAATTGTGTATATTTGCAGCGTCCACGAGACTTTATTTCAGTCCGACGACCCGAATCAACGAAAAACTTAACGACCTACGATCACGGACTGAGACAGGCAGCTCATTCTTAACAATAACAATCCTCCTAATTTCCTTTCTTTCTTCTCGTTCCACGCATCAAAAGTACCAATTCTTTGTGTAACGCGTCTCGAGCGAGAGAAAGAAAGTTAAAACGCATTAAATCCGACGAGCTTTTCGCACGATTCGTTCGTCGAAAAACTAGTTATTTATTCTTCTTAAAAACACACACACACACATATATATAAATAAATATATATATTTTTCCTTTTTTTCTTCTCGTTTACCGTTTCACAATGGCAATAATTATTTATACACAAAGTTGTACACTTTCCAATAGGACTATAGAGAATCCGATAAGAAGGCAGAAGAAGAAGAAACAAAGAAAAACGTAAATAAGTGAGCGCCATCGTGTAACTGTAATTTTTAGCCGATGTAAATGTGATTAGATAAAATGGCATCGCAAAGATGTTTAAGAAAAACAACAACACATACACACACTCACACCCAATACACACACACGAGCTCAGATCGTTTGCCAAGTCTGGGCAGTTTGTAATGTAATTTTGTAAAAAGGAATCTATTTATAGATGAAGGAGAGACACGAGGAATAAGCAAACAAACGATTACATACTAAATGAAAATTACTCGTCGTTTTAATTGTAAAACTATCTTAACGAAATTATTAAGGAGAAAGATAAATGCTAATAATGAATTTTAAGGATAAATGATGCGAGAAATGGGACTAAAACGTACGCCGTCAAGTTGGAATGTTGCTCCTCAAGTAAATCGATGGAGAAATTGTACATATTATTTTTAAGGTGTATTATTATTATTATTATTATTATTTTATTATTATTATTATTATTATTACGTTAATATTATTATTTCGATTATGTCACTGAGATATTTCCTCGGAGTTACTATAAAAATTAGGCAATTACTCTCTAATGTCGAGCGACGTTTCCGTACAACGTGTTTTACAAATAATTCGGCGATCGCATCGAAATATCGTGACCGAGCAAGACGTTAAAGGCCGAAAAGGAGAAAAATATGGGAATGGGAACGGTGCGTGCGATTCTCAAATTCGAAAAAATTGGTTTTTGGTTTATTGTGTTGGATTTTTCAATTGCCATTTAACTGTGGGAGGAATTTTTGACGCAACTGGAAAAAGATAATTAATTCAAATGGAAAATCAAAGGAAAATGAAATAGATTTTTTAACTAGACGTAAAAGTTTTACAGACCATTTAAGGCGGCCGATTATATCACAGAGTGGAGAGACACTTGCGGGGATGGGATGCAAAAATACACTGCGTTGAAATGATAAATGTGTGTAGATAGATAGTGCGTATACGGTTTTTAAGAGTCGCGAACCGGTGAAAGGATTCAAGGATTTTTCGCGAATTTAGAGTTTTTCTTTCCGAGCACTTGATATTTCATGATTTTTTGTTTTTTTTTTACGTTTTTGCACGTTCGGATTCGCGGGGATGGAGAATACGACGATTATGGGAAAGTGTAAATTTTTTATTCTGGAAAGAATTTTAACCAACGACTCAAGAGACATTATTTAACGATAAAACGCATTTTCGCAATTTTCGATCCTGCTCCTTTCACGGATCATTCACTTTCGCTGCATTTATTCCTTTGGATTTTTTTTTTTTTCTATTTTCAATGAAAAGTTGGCCGAAAAATCAGTGTTTGTTTATTGGAACAAATGTTTCTATGTATACATAACGAAAAATCAGAGAATGTATGTACGCACTCAATGCACACCGTCTATTTTACAAAACGATAGAGCTCGAGAATCAATGACACGATAAAAAAGGTTGGAAATGTGGGGGAAAAGATATTTGGAATATTTCAGCACGATATCATAATTGGAGGGAAGCCCGATCGCGGTTTGACATTCGAAACGAGAAACAATCAACGAACGAGGAGACTTTACAATCGATCTGTCCATATCAATTTATTTAACTCAATCAAATGACGATGCATTTTAAACTAAAGTTGATATTATAATGGAGAAATATATTGTGACGATTTTACTCGAAAAACATAGATGGAAATAGATAAATATTTCATTTTTAATTGCAGGCTTCCCTTTGCTTACGATCCTCGTGCTTATTATTAATCCTTTTATTCGTTTTATCAATCTCATCGAAACTTGACGTTTTGTAATAAAATTATAAGCCCAGGAGTGTGAAAATGTAAAAGTACACAAATTGCTCAGTATTTCCATATCCTTTCGCCGTGCGATCTCTCGAAAATAAAAAAAATACGAAAAAAAAAACGAAACTAAAAGAAACGAGGACGTTGACACCCTATACGTTGTATCCGTCGTGTACGATGAGAGGGTAATTTTAAGAAGACGATGAAGAAGATAAACAACTACATTTCTTTTTGTTTGTTTGGCAAAGAGCAATTCAAGACTGACAAATATACAGACAAAAACAAAACGAGCAGAACTATTAATGTAATACGATTAAACGAGTAATTAACCAGTTTGTACATAATATTTAAAAGGAAACTAAAAAAAAATGCACATCACGAAAATGGAGAAAAGTTGAGAGACAGAAAATCGAATGAAACATACGAATTAATCGACGGCAAACGCGACTTAATTATTAATCGCTCTCGAATAACGTTTTGAAAGATGAATATATTAAAGTTCTGTCGTTCCTAAATAAATTGCCGACATTTTGCCAATAACTTATCTTTCCATCCTTTGTCAAAATGTACCCGAGATTAAGTCCCTCTTCAGTTTCCGCTTGTATTTTGCAAATTTTCCTGTAGGTGCTTTTCCTTTATTATTATTATTATTTTTGTCATTTATTTTGCTCAAAATGTAAAAACTCTTACTTCACCCCCCCCATGGATACACATTGCATACGATTTTCGAATTTTGTATAAAGCCAATATATTGAAGTACAAAAGAGCGATTTAGAAAAGATAAATATATCATTATAAAATTGTCTTATTTTTTTTTTCAACCTTTGATCAGATTCACGAGATCTACATTATCGGGAGGAAACTTGATTGAGAAGGTACGAGTCCGATGCGATTTTATGGAATTGAAAAACTCTTGGAATCAGTTTTTGGATTTTACGTAAAGTTTATTCGTGTTTTTTGGATTTTTTTTTATTCTACGTATAAATATGTGTGGGATACTGAATTTATGGGATTTTTTTGTGCAGGCAGTTCGTGGGATACACAACGATCGAGACATTTTGGTATTTTGGTACATTTTATTCACAAAGCTTTTTTTTTGATGCTACTTTTTATGGTTTTTTTAAAAAAGGAAGCATTTTGTATTTTGATGATATATTTATAGTTTTCGCGGGGCGATGTTCTAGGAGAAAACAATAATTTTCTTATTGGCTGCTCGAGTAAGTATACCAACTGGAAAAAAAATAAGCGATCGATTCCGAAAGATTCCGGAAGAAGGAATTTGGACTGTGAAACAACAAATATATTTTCTATCCAGAATTTCGAAAATCTGATGAATCTCATTATAAATTTCTTGAACGTGTAGCAGTTTATTGAATTATTTTGAAAGTCTGAAAAAAATATCGTCAGATTGCCGGCATCCGCCATTTTTTTGCCCCGCAGCAACAACTTCACGCGCTTCGACCGCGTTTGCGCGAGTAATAAATGTCAAAAAAGAGCGGTTCTTATGGTGCCTCATGGTTCGTTGATTGTTGACATACAAATAAACAATTTTAATTGAGAAAAATCGAACGCGAGTTATTCAACAATGGGAGAAGTTGACAACGCACAAATTATCGTAAGTTTCGTTTTTTCTGGTCGACGCTGCACAATGTTTTTGAAACTTAACCTTTCTTTCGGTATTTATCGAGTTTTAGTTTATCGTGTTGCTATTGACCGTGATTATTGTTGAGCATCTTAATGGATAATCCATGCTTAACGTGTTCTGATTAGCTGTTAATATTTCCAAACACTTTTTTTCGAGAATCGTTACAATTTTGAGGTTAGAAAATCAGTTCGATTTGTTTACACAATTCAGAACGGTTTACCGTTCGTTACTCGTCGAATTTTGCTGATCGTAAGGTCAACGAGAATCTTTAAAGAGAAAAATTATTTATGAGAAAGTTTTGGAAACTAGGCCATTCCCGACGATGTTTGTCGGCGAGGCATCGCTGCAACCTGGAGCGGCAGCAACAAAATTGGAGTCCATGCCTACAAACATGTAAACACTCATTCCGAAGGTTCGATCACAAAATATTCCGTTTCTCTTTATTTTCTGAAACAAACTTGAAAAAAATCGTAAAAAAAAAATTATTTTTCAACGTTTCGTATTTTTTAATTTTTAAATATTAAAAAAAAAGAAAAAAAATTCATTCAATTCATGTTTTTTGATTAACAATATTCGATAAAATGAAATTTGATTCCAGTTTCAATTTCATTTGATTTTTCAATAACATCGAGTATAAATTCGGAAAATTATTATTTTCCAGACAAGCCGAGCAGCATGGCTCCCTGCGTGGCAAAAATTCATTTGCTACGACCAGAGGTGATACTTTTTTCTCCCATGCTGCGAAAGCTCGTAAACGAGAGCAACGGCGTGTTCTTATCGATAAAAAAAATAAAATCCATGGCGTCGGGTGAAGTGAGACCGGAGCTCGTGAAACACAGCAAACAGTATCGATCAATATTGCGTGCGTGCGTTGAAAATCTACAAGACGTGGCAGAAAAATCACTTTCCGAGAACAAAAGCGTGTTGGAAAACTTTTTAACAATATTTTACAACGTCGAGTGCGTTTGGCATCTCACGGAGATTCTTTACATCGACGCTATTCCAGGTGAGATCCAGGAAAATAAGGAAATTGAACAAAACGGGGGCTCAAATCGTTCTCGAGCTCTCTTTCGATGTTTCGGGACATTCTTATAATAATTTGCATGTTTTTAGGCGACGTCGTACTCCCTCAGCTCCTAGAATGGATACGCTTCCATTTTCCATCACGAGAACTAACCGCTGTTAAGATATTAGCGAAAAAAGCGATTGGCGCTGAGCTGGATAACATAAATTATTGGGAAGCTGTGATCGGCTGCGCGTTACATGGGAAACTCGATATCGTCAGAGCTCTTTTGTCGCTTCACAGCAAGGCGGATCATCCTGCGTTTATAACTGCCGATAATACTCTCAAGACGATGCCAGTTTACAACGTTTATGGCGGTTACACCGTCAATGAATTTATCATGCGATGGAAACATTGGCAACTCGATCTCTCCTCGAACGTCAGTTGCAAGACGTTTGCGGTCGACGAAAATTTGGAAGCATTGATGAAGGTTCGAAAAAACAATTCATTGTCTCGACGTTTTTTTTTTCGTTTTATGCTCAAACGACTTTCGCTTCTCTCAGCTCGTCCTCGGTGAAGAATCGGTTTTGTGGGAATTTTCAAAATACACCGAAGCCTGGTACGAACTTTTGGCTGCCAAGTTATTCTACTCGGCGCCCTGTTGCAAACAACCCGAACTGGCTCGCCACGCCAATAGCATCGCCGACAAATGGCGAGCCAGTCGCAATCTCGATCAGGTTATTCTCGCCCTTATGGAAAGCGATTTGCATCAAGTTATCAAAGAAATTCAGTACATGAGCGACAACGGATGGTTCGCTGCACATCTCACTGACTTACTTTTCAATTGTGAGAGACTCAATATCATCGACAAACACCAGACAAAGTAAGACACGCTAGAAACTCGATAACTAGAAAAAATAAGAAATTTAAAAAACCATAAAGGAGTTTGAGGGGAAACCATAAAGAAATAAAAAATTTCTTTTCGCTTGTAAAATGGTCGTATTTTTGGGATTTTGAGAAAATTTGTAAATTCGTCGAATTTCCATACAAAATATTTTCCTGCTGCACGTTTTCTCGTTCACGATCAAGATTTTCAGAAAAATCGAAGCTGCACGTTCTTTCCATCAGAGAAAAACGTGTAATTCATAAAATAATCATTCCATCGCAAAAATGTATGATTTTCTTTGGAATTCTTTGAAATGGGAAATTTCTTAATTATTTCGCTAGTAAATGGTCGTATTTTTGGGATTTTGAGAAAATTTGTAAATTCGTCGAATTTGCATACAAAATATTTTCCTGCTGCATGTTTTCTCGATCACGATCAAGGTTTTCAAAAAAATCAAAGCTGAACGTTCTTTCCATCAGAGAAAAACGTGTAATTCATAAAATAATCATTTCATCGTAAAACTGTATAATTTTCTTTGGGATTCTTTGAAATAAATGGAAAATTTATTATTTATTGCGCTAGTATGGGGTCGTATTTTTGGGATTTTGAGAAAATTTGTAAATTCGTCGATTCAATGCTAAATTACGAGGAAAAGGTGAAAGATTTGTTTTATTTTTCTTAACGCAGTGTAACGGCCCAGCTTCACGAATCGTTGATTCTCGATTACGGCAGCACACTGATGAGCCATCCATCTCTGTGGCAATGTGGGGCAAGTTATTTGGAACATTGTTCGATGCAAGGTGCAGCTCGATTGGAGACACTGTTACAATCGATTCCAATGGGCAGTGAAGCAAGAATAAACAAGATAATCAGCGTAGCGAAGAAAAATAATATGAACAACGTTGGTAAGATCTCGCAATCGCTTGTTCAATTATTACAAACCGGAAACGTGAATGGTCGCGATGAAATATTTTTTTTTTCAGTCACGAGCATTTGCAAAATCCAAGGAATGAAATGCATCCGTCGCGGAAGACTGGGAAACGCTCTTGCTTGGGCATTGAAAGCTCAGGATGGCGATTTCGCGACGTACATTGCCGATCAATTTCTCAAACGTTACGCCAACGAAGGCGAATTGGAATGTCGCGACTTGCTCGAAAATCTAGGCCCTTGTATGCTCACCAGTGACAGACTCACTTTCCTCGGCAAATATTGCGAATTTCATCAAATGTATGGCATTGGCGAGTTCAAAGAAGCTGCGAGCTTACTCGTTTCCCTCCTCGTTTCAAATCTTACTCCAAAATAGTGAGTTTTTATTTTTTCGCCTTTATTTTATTTCATTTTTACAGCTTTTTTCCTTTTATTTAACGAAAAAAACAAAAATTATTAAATAAATTGAATAACAATAATAATAAATAAATAATAAATGAATAATAAATAAATAATAAATAAATAATAAATAATAAATAAATAATAAATAAATAATAAATAAATAATAAATAAATAAATAATAAATAAATAATTCATGAATAATTCATAAATTATAAATAAATAATTAATAATGGGCATTGAATGACATGAAACCCTTTACGCACGTCGTCGTATCATAAAAAATCTGATTTGGCAAAATATTTTTAAAAAATCGATTTTCAACGTTCGTTTAAAAAATTTGGTCACGACGTTTCGCCACTAGCCAAAAATTGACGTCAGTAAACCAGAAAGTATGACTTTAACATCTGCACACAGTTTTTCGCCATTAATCAGCAGAAATTACGATGGAAAATGATTTTCTTAAAACCGGAAATTGGTTCCTGAATTCAAAGCCTCTCGATCCATTCGCTTATTTTTTTCTGCTTTGTAATGCTTGATTTTTCTTTGTGCACGCAGCTTCTGGTCCATCCTGTTGACCGACGCGATACCGTTGCTGGAAGCCGAAGACATAATTCTATCATCCGAGGACAGTTTCGAGCTGATGCGATGCGTCGAAGAGCACGGCGACGACCCGAAATTCGAGGAAAAAATAGAGATTTTCAGACTCGGTGTGGCTCGAAATTTAGCTCGAGCATTGATCACCGAAGGTTGCCAAGGAGATTCCTGAATAAATTCCAAACCCCGCGTTCCAACGATGATTCCTATTCCGCCGCAGCCGGATCTTGATCACGGTATGCTCCTAAAATCCTAATTTTTTTTTCAAATTCACTCACAATCATAAAAACCGAAGAAGCAAGATTGAGGAAAGGAGAAATAAAAGTTGGATTGGTAAATATTTTCACGATGTTTTAATTTTTCCATTATTTCTCGATATTCGAAATCGTTGCTTCGCGAATTATTGAATATTTATGGGAATTTAATCGATCCTTGACACACTGGGTCATTTTGACCCAAACTGTAAGCATTTTCTCAAATACAAAACGACGAATGTTGGTCACAGGAGCATGGAGTACACTCTGGGTCAAATTGACCCGGTATGGCCGCCAAATTTGAAAACGACAACAAATAGTTGATTAAAAATGCCGAATTCCCATTGCCAACGTTTTTCCTCATGGGAATTTTCGTTTTTTTGAATTTTTTCATTAAAAATCATTAATTTTATTTGCCATGAAATAAATGAGCGGAAAACGACGTTTGCGCGCCTAATCAACGTTCAATCTCGAACGTAATTCGATATGCTAAGGGACGAGAACGTGTCGTAACGACTGGACCGATTAAACGGACACGAATCCGCGGTTTTGTCCGGACAAGTTTGCTGGATACGAATTGCTATATATATATATATCTGCATAACAATTCGATATCCGGCCCCAAGGCCCGAACGCCGCCGCATCATCCCTGTCCCTACGTAATTATTTACCTTCGGATCGCTTTATTTTATTTTTTTGTCGTTCGAGTATAAAAGAAAAGCGTAGAGAGGGAAACGTCAACAGTTACGAATTGTACGGGAGCCTCTCGGCTATTTCGTCGTTGTCAATCGAATTACGTAATTCGATTGATCGCGGTTTTTGCTGAATGGAACGGAATCGATGGAGGATTCTTGCGTGTAATTTCTATAACTATAGAAAATCATTTGTACAGTCATACAGAGTGCGTTCGCGTTTATAGTTCATTTTGCTAACACGTGCGCGCGCCACAATCTACAGCTGCGGCCGCGCGGTGTTCCGATAATTCAGCGGAATCGCTCGCACTCCCAAAATGGAGTCCACGGGGTTTCGTGCGCGTTCTCGCGCTGAATACTCATTTTTTCTCGTTCCCTCGCATCAATTGTTCTAATAATTGAACAACTTTCTCCGCGGGATTATTAGACCGTGGAAAAAAAAAGTTTAAGACGCGCGGATTTTTTCTTTCACATTTTCTCAAACAATCACGCGGCTAAAGTTTTCGTATTTGATTGTTCGTATATACGCGCGCGTCTTCGCGACATATATATATTTTTTTCGGTCCGCACGCATATTTTGAAGAATCAATTGAAACCGCCGAAGCCGAACGCTTATCGCTAAATCGAACTGACAGCTCGGAACGTTTCATCGCTTTCAAAACATTCGGTTATCGCGAGCGAGCAACCAACTGGAATGTTTCGTAGCAGACTAAAAAATGCATTTCGTTGATCAAGTTCAAGGTGACGAGTGGGATTTAATAATCGAAAGTCAAAATGGAAAGTGCGTGGGTCAGGGATCCTATTTTTTTGTTAACCTTCCTCGGTCCTCGTAGTGCACAGACATTTTAGTGAAATGTCCATTTCGCGAGGAGAAGAAAAAACTCATCTTAACGATGATTCGATAAATTTGGAGGTTCGATAAACAAAAATCTCCTGTTTTTCGAGTCTATCGACGAGGGTAAGTCCATGCAGCTACTGTTTATTAGAAAAAAAATGATACTCAAGTTTTCGCGACGTTGAGGTGCAACGAAAAATACTTGTTTTACGAATTTTTCGTCAAATTTCAAAAAACCACGACGATTTTCGTACCGATTTTCGGTTTTGATTGAAAAAAAAGATCGTTCCATTGTCCTGACGAAATAGTGAGTAAGAATCTTGCAATCTCCACGAGAAAAAACATAATTTCGTTGCATTCGAACGATGCAAACTTCATTGTCGAAAAAAATTGCTAATTTCTCAGAATTTCGAATCGTAATAATTAACTCGATCAAAGACGATAATCATGTTTTTAATAACACACTGGAAATTTTGTTTACATAGTTATACAGTCAAATGTGGGAAAAAAGGTTTGATATGGTGTCATTATAAATAATTGATCAAGTAAATTCGTTTTTTTATAAAAACAACGCGCATTTTTTGGATATTTGCACCTCGCAGCTGCACGGTCTTTCCAGTGAACTTTTTATCGACACAAAGAGAACGTAAAAATTATTAGTAGCTCCAGAGTCTAGCGAACGATGCAAATTTTCATTTCTGCTCGAAAATCACACTCGCTCGTAGGTTTAACGACACGAGGGAACTTTACGGGGACACGGGAGTTTGCGACGTCAAAATGCAACGAAAAATATTTGTTTTTATCGACGATTCGGTCGATTTTTCAAGCTTCTCGTTACGGGAACTCATTCTCAGAATTTCGTTGCATTTGGACGGAGCACCGTGGATGCAAAGAGCCAAATAAATGGGACGCGTTGTTTTTTGGCAGTTGCTACTTTGACGCGATGGAAGATTACACTCCGGTGGACGAGGACTTTCCGGGGCGTCTTTTGCACCAGGCGGCGTTGTGGGACAACGCGGAATTGCTGGAGGATTTGCTGCGAGGGGAGCATTCGCAGTACACCAACAGTCAGGACTCCTGGGGGCGGACGGCGCTGCACGCGGCGGCGATAACGGAGAATTCTCGATGCCTGGGGGTGCTGTTGGGCTGCGGAGCGAATCCCAACATTGCGTGCGGTCCGCGAGGCCAGTACAGAACTCCGTTGCACGTGTGCGTGGAGCACGGGCATTCTTGGAACATCGAGAAGCTGCTGGAGCACAAAGTCGACCTGACGATACGTGACGGCAACGGTTTGACGCCTCTGGAGGTTGCGGCGAAGAGCGAAGATGGAAAATGCTTGGAAATGTTGAAGAAGGCGGAGGAAACTTACGAATTGGCTAGACAAGCCACGCACTCGCGTCTCCGAGCGGCTTGTCTTCAAGGAGACATCGTCGCAGCGAGAAACATCATTCAAAGCTGCTCCGAAGAGCTGGAGAACATTGTAAACATGTCGCTGAACGGAGCCAACACTCTTTTGTTCGTCGCTTGCGAAATGGGCCACCGCGACATCGTGAGATTGTTGTTGGACCACGGAGCGGATTGTCGAGCTCATCAAGTCACAAAATACTGTCCTCTCTACATCGCTTGTTACAACGGTAAACTGGAGATCGTCGAGTTGTTGTTGCGACATTTTCCGAAGCAGATCCAGTCGACGACGGTAGAGAAATGGCTGCCCATCCACGCAGCGACGATCAATGGTCACCACGCGATCGTCGAGTATCTTTTGAAGTTCGAATATCCAGCCCACATTTGCCAAAGATTCAAAGATCTGAGTGGAGATTACGAGTACGAGATGCCATACGACGTAAACGCGCAGGACGTAACAGGCCAGAGCGTGCTGTACATCGCGAGTGTCCTCGGCAACGTGAAAATCGTCGAAACGCTTTTGAATCATCGCGTTAAATCGCGAAAAATAAAGGATGACGAGCCAGCCGGAAATGGGAGCACGACGCAGCCTTTGCCAACGTCGAAAAGGCGAATTTCCAGCGGAATTCAAAGGCTCATGTCCAGCTTGAACTTCCGGAGCAAATCGTACGAGAGAAAAGACGAAAATTCCATGAGCCCTTTGAACCTCGATCTCTTTTGCAACAACAACACGGAAACTGCGTTGCACGCGGCTGTAAAAGCTGGACACACGGAAGTCGTCGCGGCGCTTTTACAAGCCGGCGCTAATCCGAATCTTCAGATCCGCGTGGCCAACGAGCTCGATCCCGAATCCATTGACCTCACGGTCCTCACGATAGCGTGTCACAATCGCGACGTCAAAATCGCTGACTTGTTGCTCAAGCACGGAGCAGTCGACAACGAATGCAAAGCTCTGAAGATCGCGGCGCAGAATCGCGACGAAACTCTGACTGCCAAGTTGCTGTCGACGAAGGCGCACCCGGACTCTGAATACAAGATCAACAAGAAAGCGATGACGGAATCGACTCAAACTTCCCACTTTTCGGCGCTCTCGAGCTTCGGAAACGTAACATATCCATCGCTCTTTCCCAACACACCGACAATGATCAATTGGCACGACCAACAGTGCAGATTGTCGCAGATTCGATCGCAATGGTTGATCGACGCTGTTTTGCACGTAAACAAAAAGCTCAGCTCGAAAAACAACGACCTCGCGCTTTACGCGATAACGAGAATCGACATTTCACAAAATTCCATCACTTCCGTGCCATCCATGATTTTTTATCTTCAAAGTTTGCGATACCTCAACATGGCGCAGAATAAAATTGATACTTTGAGCTCCGAGACGAAAAATCCACGCGACAAGCTCGCTCCGGTTCTCGAGGAAATGTATTTGCAGGATAATCGTCTCGAGCAATTGCCCGAGTTTTTGATGAGCTTGCCAGCTCTCGAAATAATGGACGTGTCCAACAACAAACTTCAATGTTTACCGAACAATCTTTGGCGCGCTGCCAAGCTGAAAGAGTTGAACGCGTCGTTCAATCTTCTTCGGGACTTGCCGAGCCAGGCGTCGCAAAATATATCGAGAAAGTCACAGCGCGAAGATTCTCTGAGCAACAGTCCGAGCTCGAGAAGCTTAGCCTCCCAAATGACTCTGCCGCGTGACGACTCCGGGGAATTCGATTCGTTTACAAAGCTCGCGAACGCTCAAGCCATCGAAATGGAACGTCCTCACGTGTGGACGAGCTCGGTTCAAGTTTCGGAGAAACATTCCGACGACGGGGAACAACCTGGCGCTCGTTCGGCTCTCGCCTCCTTGAATCTTGCTCACAATCTTTTTACTTCTGTTCCAGTCGCTCTGCCGTGTCTCGCGGTCAGTCTCGTGCGGCTCAACATGGCGTACAACTCGCTGAGATCGATGAGCCACATAACTTCGTATCCAGCGAGTTTGAAGCAACTCGATCTCTCCAACAACCAAATATCGTGTTGGCCGAGTTTGCCGCAGGTCGATGGCTCCGCGGACTCGATGGAACAAGCCTCAACGGCTTGTTACTGTCCGGCGACGAACGTCCAGTCGCCGATCGTGCCGAACAACCGCCAAACGACCTCGTCGCTTCGTGACGTTGTTCTCATGAGCGTTTGCACTCACAGACGCCATTTGAGGCTCGAGAATCTTCGAACTCTTATCCTCGCGAACAACATGCTCACGCGGATCCAATTGACTTCGGTCGACGACGGAGAATCGCCGAATTTAGAGGAGGAAAGTATCGATCGCGACACAAAAATCACGTGCACAGGCTCCAAACTTTATTTGCTTTTCCCAAACGTCAGTATGCTCGACGTGAGTAACAACCAATTACGCGAAATCCCGTGCAACATTTACGAGCTCTCGAATCTTTCCGTTCTCAACACGAGCGGCAACAGCGAGATCACGGAATTGCCACCGCAAATGGGTTTGCTCTCGCGTCTTTGGAACCTCAACACTCAAGGCTGCAGGCTCCAAGAGCCATTGAAATCGATGATCGAATCAAAAAAGTACAAAACGATGGACGTCGTTGGTTACTTGAAATCGATCCTCGAAGATGCAAAGCCATACGCTCGCATGAAGCTCATGATCGTCGGAATAGCTGGAATCGGTAAAACGAGTTTGCTCGAACAATTGCGACAAGAAGGCGAAGTTCCCAACAAAAAACGTTCCTCGGAGCACTGGGCCAAGCGAATGGGCAATAAAAACATAAACGCCAAGACTGCTCGAGGCACGACAATCTCCACAGTTGGTGTGGACATCGGCGACTGGGTTTACGAGAAAAAAGTACGCGGCCAATCCTCTCACGGTCCTGTTTACTTCAGGACCTGGGACTTTGGCGGCCAAAAAGAATATTACGCGACTCACCAATATTTTCTTTCGAAAAGAAGTCTCTACCTCGTCGTCTGGCGAATAACCGACGGTTTCAAAGGCGTAAACGAAATATTTCAATGGCTGGTAAACATACAAAGTCGTGCCCCAAATTCCCCAGTTTTGATAGTCGGCACTCACTACGACGTGACGAACGAGCAGAGCGAGATATTCCAACAGTACATTCGCGATAAATTCATTAACGTCGTAGACGCTGAAAAATGCGGTTTGCCAAAAGTCATGGAAACCATTGAAATTAGTTGCAAAACTCGTCACAACATTAAAATGTTGTGCAATTTGATTTACGACGTTGTTTTCAGTCTCAGGTCCCCCGGGAGCAAGGAGCTTCTCCTGGAGCAGCGAGTCCCAGCGAGTTACTTGGCGCTCGAGGACGTCGTTGTCCAATTAGCACAAGATCGTAAATTGACTGGTTGCGATCCTGTGCTCAAGGCCGATCAATATTACGCCGCGGTGAACAACGAGTTGGCCAAGTTGCACAGATCTTTCCGGGACCCGGCGGAGCTCCATCAGGCCACGTTGTTTCTCCATGAAAACGGAATTATCCTCCATTACGACGACGCCACTCTCAAGGATCTTTACTTTTTGGATCCTCAGTGGCTTTGCGACATGCTCGCGCACGTCGTTACCATCAGAGAAATAAATCCTTTCGCGAGGTCCGGGATAATGAAGCTTGACGACATCCAGCACGTTTTTAAATCGTCGACGATCTCGAGCATCGACACTCAAGGCTACATCGTGAGTTTATTGAACAAATTCGAGGTCGCACTGACCTGGGACTATCGTACGCTTCTGATCCCGTCGCTGCTGCCTACCGAGGACGATTTATCGCGAAACAGTCAGCTGATAAAAGTTCCAGTGAAAACGCGGGGCTGGCACGTCAGATCGAAGAAAATAACGTCGCCAATGTTTGCCTGTCCGTCCAGCGGCGAACGAGTGAAAACTGAATGCGTTCTGACCTCGAGATCCCAGCCGGATTGCTCGGTAACGAGATTGCTTCTCATGTCGTATTTCCCCAGCGGATTCTGGTCGCGACTGATAACTCGAATCCTCGCTGATGACGCGATCGTCGAAATAGTAATGTCGTTCCTTGCGCCTTTCAAGGATTTCGTCGACGACAATATATTCGCTAGTCTTTTGGACACTCACGCCGAATGGATTCTTTGGCAAACGGGAATCGAGCTCCGTTACGCTGGCATCACTCTGCTCAGGCTCAAGGAAGTCAATTGCAGCCTCAAAAATTCGCCTTATGATTACAGACAATACAAATTCAAACTGAAACAAGATGGAATTTGGTGCACGGTCGATTTGAAGAATTCAGCGATTCTAGAAATTTGGTTTCCCGTCGATACTCTGGTCATTAAGCAGCCTATATTGTCCGACTCTCCGGACGACGAGCCAATGGGATATCAGGCGATTGTCGTCGAGCCTAAAACCGAGAGCATGCCTCAATTGTTGGCCCTGATCGTCGACCACATCGACATTCTCCTCGAGGATTGGTACCCGACCCTGGGCACCCGTTTCGTCCACACCTCCGAGGGCAAACTTTTGGTAACTCGTTTGATTCCTTGTCCGCGTTGTTTGCTGAACAACGGGGAGCTCGAGGCGGAAACGAACGATCAAGAGGCTCATAGCAACGAGGAAATAAATCGTTTTTGCATAAACCACGAGAGACAGAGTCAAGACAGTTACAAATCCGACGGAGACAGCGGCGTCGGTTACGACAGCTCGCAATCCAGCAGAATGCCCTCGCTCGAAGGTCATCCAGACTTTGCAAAACAGTTTTCACACTCGGAAGAAATTCTCGCGTACTCGTGGATGGTCGAGGAATGCATTTTGTCCGCTTACAGCAACAAAACAATCGCGTGTCCTCGACACTCGGAAATCCCATTGTCTCACGTCGCTCCGGACATTATTTTCATGGATCTCGGTGCGAAACATTTGATCAAATCGGAAGATATAAAACGAGGCAAAATGCTGGGTCGTGGGGCGTTTGGCTTTGTTTTCAAAGGCACGTGTCGTCTGCCTGGCTCTTACACGAGGGTCGACGTCGCCATGAAAATGCTACAGCCTGTTCCTCCTGGTCCAAACTCCAAGCAATCTGCCGTACTGGCTTACAAAGCTGCTCAGAGCAAATGGGATCGCGATCCTTTGCAATACGCTTGCAAAGCTTATTGCACAGCTCGACAAGAGCTCAACATACTTTTGACTCTGAGACACGCCAACATCGTTCCTCTCGTTGGCATTGTCATAAGTCCTCTTGCTCTTGTTCTAGATCTTGCTCCGGAGGGCGCGCTGGACGTTGTACTGAAGAATTATCGACGTTCCGGTGCCAAACTCGACTCGTACACGCTCCAGGCGATTATTCTCCAGGTTGCCAAGGCCGTGGAGTATCTTCATCAGCAGCACGTTATCTATCGAGATTTAAAGTCGGAGAACGTGCTGGTCTGGCAGATGCCGTTGCCTTTTCAAGACAATCCGGAATATCCTTGCCACGTGAAAGTCGCTGATTATGGAATTTCGAGGCAAACTTTACCCTCCGGGGCCAAGGGCTTTGGCGGCACCGAAGGCTTCATGGCGCCGGAAATAATCAAGTACAACGGCGAAGAAGAATATACCGAGAAAGTTGATTCTTTCTCTTTTGGCATGTTCGTCTACGAGCTCGTCACCCTCAGACAACCTTTTGAAGGTCACGAGGCCGTCAAGGAGTGCATCCTCGAAGGAGGCAGACCGTCGCTCACGTATCGCGAGACTCTGTATCCCTGTTACGTTCTCGACTTGATGGTAATCTGTTGGGCGCAGAATCCCAAGGATCGACCAACTGCCAGCCAAATTGTTTCCATCGCTTCAGCTCCGGAGTTCACTCATCTCGTCGACGTGACTCTGCTGACCGAACGGACTCACGTAACCGCGATAACAACGACCTCCAGACCCCTGGACGACGGGGCAACCGGCGATGAGATTTGGCTCGGCCACAACAACGGCGAAGTCGATATGCTCCTCGGAACACAAAAAGGCTGGCTCCAGCACGTACGCATCGAAACTCCCGTGATCCCTTATGCCATGTGCGGCCTCGATGGCTACGTCTGGATCGGCGACAATGTCGGCCAGATCCACGTTTATCTTGGCAGCAATTTCGGCTGCGTTGGCAGCTACAATCTCGAGCCTGATCACAGCAAAGAATCGAAAGTCGTTGGCCTCGTGCACGTCGAACAACTCAAACAATTCGCAGTTGCTCTGCACAGCGGAAAAATTTATCTTCTCTCAAATACTTTCACGCAAATGAAAAAAAGCGAAATTGAAACGAGCGCTGCTGAAAACGTGAAAACTTATTCGCTCGCTGCTGTTCATCGCAAACGCAGGATCGTCGAACTCTGGACTGGACAAAGCTTCGGAAGAATCTCCGTTCATACCCTCAAAGATGGCAATCTCGTTGATTCCCTCCAACTTTTTCACACCGCCGGAGAAACTGCGAGTAAAAATTTATTTGCAACTTATATTCTTAGCGCCGAAAGTACCGTCCTCAGCTACACGTATCCCGGCTGCATCGTTTACCAATGGGACGTCGAGACGAGACAGCTGATCAACAAACTCGACATGTCGAAACTCGTGCCCTGCTCGGAAAGTCTCAAGTCCATATCGATCGAGGAAAACCTCACGACCGAACGATGCCAAGTCACCGCTCTCGAGGCTTGTTTCGATCACGTGTACATCGGCACCACCTGGGGATGCGTCGCCGTCGCCGAGTGCAACTCCCTCAGACCCATCACTGTCTTTCGACCCTTCGAAGGCAAAGTCAGCCAAATCATCGCCTTCAAATCCAATGACAAAAAAAAACTCGCTCTCGCTACCGTCGGACAAGGATATCGGAGCTTGATCTCACGATACACCGATTATCCTGTCGATTCTCTTGTCGCCGAAGATCTCAGGCACAACATGTACACCCTCCTCTGGAAATCCGAGCATTGGTCCGCCGCCTAAGGTTCAGTACTTTTCAAAATTTCAATTTTAACATTCTCTCGCTAGAATTTTGCACAATCCGGATTTTAAAACTTGATCGTTTGGTAAATATCTGGAAAATTTTTCATTCCTTCGTATTGCTACGAATTGATGCATTTTTTTCTCAATTTTTATTCTCTGCTATGTTTTTTAACGCTCTGCGGATCATATGGGTCTTTTGGACCCAGGCGACACATTTTTTTCGGAATTTTTGTCTTCTAAAACGATTTATTTGCAATAAAACGAATGCGGCGACTATAAAAATTGTGAAATCGTTAAGTAGAATGAATGGAGAGAATTCTAGAATTTTTTCACATTTTTTTCGCGCCAAATACGTGAGATAACCCTCCGCGGATCATATGGGTCTTTTGGACCCAGGCGACACATTTTTTTTCGGAATTTTCGTCTTCTAAAACGATTTATTTACAATCAAACGAATGCAGCGGCTATAAAAATTATGAAATCGTAAAGTAGAATCAATTGAGAGTATTCTAGAATTTTTTCACATTTTTTTCTCGCCAAATACGTGAGATATAAGTCGCAGGACGAAAAAGACGGTTTAGGAACATTTTTATAATCGAATTAACCCTCCGCGGATCCTATGGGTCTTTTGGACCCAGCCGACAACTTCTTGTCGGAAATTTTGTTTTTCAAAACGTTTTATTCACCAAAAGGACGAAAAGGACCCATTGGATCAGGAGTGCAATAAAAAATTGTATGATCCGCAGTAGAGAACGAATCACAAGATCGAAACTGTATTTTCAAACGAGTCCAGAAGCAAATTGAAAAAAAAAAACGAGATGCACGTTCCGCGAGATTGATAAAAATCCAGAAACGCAATTAATGCACTCGTGTGATTCGACGAATTTGCTTGTTTTTTGTTCACAAATTTCTATCATCGTCATTAAAATTTCGAGACGATTCCAAAGGTCTCTCAATTTTTCCAGATATTCTCAAGCGATCAGACAGAAATGTTGAGATTGTACGATTGCGAAAGGTTGTCAAGATGATAAAAAAAAAAAAAGAATCTTCCGGGGCATCGACGAGACAGGGGGGACAGTAATTTTGGCAAAATACTTGACAAGCAATATCAAACAAAATGCTGCTGTCCCTTGGAGAGCACGAGGAAATAGTAATAATTTGGCTTCCAGAAGAAAAATGAGGCTTCGATGAAAAATTTCTACAGAAGCTGGTGGATTAATTATTTTTTATTATTTATTCACAAAAACACGTACCACGAGTGCTTTATGGTGCAAAAAGTCCACTTGTGTAAAGGAGACACGAGTCTTACGATGAGAAAAAGATAAAACTGCAATTTAAGGAATACAAAGATTAATATAGTACGAAATACGTCCACAGATCACATGACGATCCATGCGATTATCGCATTGAGGGATTATGGGACCGAATTATTTTATTTTTTCTCAAAAAAAAACCGCGAAATTTGTCTCAGCGATCAAGAGTGGAAACTAAAATCCTCTCAATCGTTCAACATCCTAAAGTATACGCACGAGTAAAAAAAAAAATCAAATTTGAATTTTTTTAAATTACAGAAAACTCAAAAATTCGCGAATATCGATTCAGCAAAATTCTGTATAAAAAAAAAGATCAAGAGTGGAAACTAAAATCCTCTCAATCGTTCAACATCCCAAAGTATACGCACGGGGAAAACAAAATTCAAATTTGAATTTTTTCAAATGACAGAAAACTCAAAAATTTGCGAATATCGATTCAGCAAAATTCTGCAGAAAATAAAAACATTATTTTCTTAAATAAGTGACTCATAATCCCTCAAGCTCGTTTCTCTTGCCTCGTACCGTAGTTTTTTTTTTTTTTTACTAAAGAACGCTGCCAGGGGAATTTTTATGGTTTATTTCATGAATTTATGGATAAACATGACTCGCGGTGCTTTTGTCAGGTTCTTTGAATAATTCTCCACGCCATTATGCAGTCACGTGACAAAGAATTTTTTTTTTTAATTTTTTTTTATTTCAAGATTTAAATTTGTTATTTATTATTGACAAGTGCGAATGAATGAAAATGATTACGATTGAGAGCACCACCGAGGATGGTAAACTCGGTTATTCAGCTCTCGCGATCTCTTAGGATTCGAGTTCCTCGAGAACGGAGCAATTTTTTAACGTTATTAATAAATTAGTGCGCTGAATCGTGGGCAGTAAGAATAAAAAGCATAGATTTGCATTTTAGTGGTAAATTTAAATACGGGTCAAATTTATAACGTAATTAAAGGAAAAATCATTGACGAAGCTTCGATGAAAAATCATTTGGGCATTAAAAATCGCCCGGACAAAAAAAAATGAATTTCGTAAGCGAAGATAACGAAAACGTACTAATTCGTGTAGATTTAAGAAAAAGCGTCACTTTTGCGTCCCAAGGAAAAGCTATATTGATAATGTGATACGTAATTGTATAAATAATAAGAATTACACTCAAATCCAGTTCCCAGGACGTCCTTCGAAAGTAGGCAAAATCTGAATTTTCAACTAGACCCCAAAAGCTGCAATAATTATTTTTGCAACGCAGTTTTTTCGACGTTGATAAAAAACCGTTTTTTTTTCTGTTTCTCAAAGTTTTTCCTGGCGAAAAATTGCGTTTTTCGTTTGACGTACCAAATCCACGAAAAGGGAAAAAAAATTTATTGCAAAATTGTAGTTTTTGGAGTAAAAATTGAAAAGTTTGATTTTTTGATAAATTTCGAGTGCCTCGAAGCACGAAAAGAAGGGTTGTAACTTTATTTAGAATTAAATTAATTGTAGCGATGGAATATTATTTCATTTCCAGTCCAACTCATGACTCAAGCGCACTCTCGCTTTTTTAACTCTCGGTATTCAAAGTCCACGTGGTGGGCTCTGAATCACTAATCGATCAAAATAATAATTACCAATATTTTACGATTTATAAATAGGAGAATTTATTACTAAAGATTCGAGATTTGCTACGTGCTGCTTGCCCAAGCAGCTAATAGTTTTGCTTGTTGTCTTGTAACTTAGCATCGAGGGCTTTATAAATCAATATTTTTTACAGTCATCGCGATTTATCGACACCCATTTAAAGGAGAAAATACTGTAACGTGTCGAGGGAGCTCATTTTTTTCGAATTTTTTCATCGCCACGAGAAACTGCGTTTGAAAAAGTAAAAAAAAGTAAAATTTCACTACGTGACGAAGATTCGTCCGAAAAATGAAAATAAAGGAATTCCATAATCTATGTTAATGACGTTCTTGAAAAAAAGAAAAAAAAACACAATGGCAACCTTTTTTTTGTATTTATTTATTAATTTTTCTAAATATATTCGCGGAATTGTGAATTTCGAAGAAAAAAGAGAAAATGGCGGCGTGCATTTCCACGAAATTTAAAACTTTTTTATTTTCCAGTCACTTCTGATGAATTTTGATGAAAATTAATACGCAGCAAGTTCGATAAAACACTCGAATCGAAAATTCCGAAATAAACCATTCCGGAGACGAAAGAATTCGAAAAAAAAAGATTTTCTTCGATACGTCACAAAATTGCCTCCTTGAGGTAAAACGTTTGTTTTTTATAATCATGCCTACACGTGTACCGAAGTCTGTGAAGTTTGCATCGTTGGAATGCAACGAAACTCTGTTTTTTTCTCTTCAGCAGATCGCAAGAGTCTAATTATTTGGTCAGGACGATAACACGATCAATTTTTAGGATTCAATGAGAAAATCGATAGAAAAGTTGTCATGGTTTCCGAAATTGAACAAGCAACGAATTTTCGTTGGACACCAACGTCGCGAACTTCACTGTCCTCGTTGTATCGTTTGTACAATTTTATTATTATTACTACCAATTCGTACCTGTATATATACATAGACGTAAATATTCACAAGGAAAACACGAATAATTATTACGGAAATCCCTATTGGAAAGTGGTTGTTGAATGTATCGATATATTGTCAAATATAACAAAACTGTTGACAGAAAAAAAAACAACGCTGCGTCGAATCGAATGCCTTTTTCCATTCGTTAGTTTCGCGAAGAAACTTTCGTGGATATCGAAATAATGAATTTGATCGAATGAGCTCTGAGGAAAACGATTATCACAGATTCGTGATTTTTTTTCAACGTATTCAAACGTTCGATTGACAATTTGACGAAATATTGCGAAGTGACGATTGAAAAATGTAGCAAAACGCATTTTCGTAAGAAAAAGGGCGTGCCAGTTCGTTCTCGAGGCCTCAGGAATGTTCGTAATAATTTTTAAACACGGTTTCAGTTTTCTTAATCAATTTATTGTGGGAATTTCGAGCTCTTGGTCATGAAACTATGAATTTTACAACATCACACATCGAGAGTTATTCTTCAAGGTCAGCCAAAGGTCATTCGCGTACAACAAGGACCATCAGCTGTTCCTTTCTCGTTAGTTGAAATTTTTACCACGAGATGTCGCCACTGTGACGATAGATCGAAAAACAAAATGGCGGTCGAAAATGACGATCGGACGACAAGTTCGCAGTGATGGAGACACCGCCGGACGAGTACGTGGCTCCGTTACAGCCGGCAGAAAGTTATAACGGTGCAAAAACCGATAATTACACTTGGTCGCAAAGTATAAATGACCTTGACGTTATTGTAAATGTGCCTGAACATGTACGAGCTCGGAATGACCTGAAGGTCGATGTCTCCTCGACAAGGATCAAGGTCGAAGTTCTGAAAAACGTTTCACACGCAGCAGATCAACGTCAAAATCGAATCGACGATGATTCGGAGACACGTGAAAGTCCCGAAGTGTGGACGAGCCTTTTTCAAGGTCAACTCAGCTTTCCGATCAAAAAGAATGAGCATTTCTGGTCTCTGACCAGCGGAAAGCGTGTCGATGTAAATTTTAACCCAAAATTTAACCTCAATTCGTCGTACCAGCCACAAAATATTCTCCAAACTTTCCCATGTCTAGATTCACTTGGAAAAATGCAAAGATATTTGGTGGCGAGCCTTGATTGTCGGTGAGAAAAAAATCGATTTATCGAAGATCGATTGCTCGCGAGATTTTCACGATTTAACCGAACAAGAGCAAATGAAAATCCACGAATTAATGTCCCACGAAAAAGAGAAACAAAATAAAAACAATCCTTAAAGTTTTCAAACGGAATTTCGACACGAAACGAAGAAATTTCGAAGTTTTCATCGTCGAAATTCAGCGAAACGTTTTATTCACTTTTGATGCCTTCAAAAATTACGATCGTTCGGAAGTTTTCATTCGACGCGAACCACGAAATCCCGAATATCTTCGTCGACTCGTTCGCGATGTAAAAAATGATGAAAAAAATCGTAAACTATGAAAATAAATCTCCCGGAGAAACGCAAACTCGTTTACACATTTTTTCGTTTATTTTTTATTGTTTGGCTTGATTGAATTTTGTCTTTGCCGATTTCACATCCAACCGGTAAAGCAAGTGTCGCGATCGTTATCAGAAATTCATTCGCAACGCGGATTATTAACGATTAAACGTTAAAATACGAAGAAAAAGAAAATGGCGCGTTTTACGAACTCGTTTTACGCAGCTCGTAGTTTTGCCAAGTGCGTCGAGAGCCCGGAAGGGAAAGCGAATGTAGGAGGGCAGAGTCAAGTGTGCAAAATATGACGAGAGATAAATTTGAATGTGAATTTTCGATCGAACGTCAGGTGATTGAACTTTGGGAACTTTGGGTGGATATCCTGGGGAAACGGTTGAGAAAATCATCATAACGTATAGGACCAATGTTGTAGATGATGAAATTTCCTAAAAAAAAGTCCTCTACGAAGATCGTGTGTCTTTGGTATTTCGGTCCCAAAACAGTTGCAAAAGGAAAAGCTTGCGTCTCGGAAACCAGGCATGCTTCAGGCCTCTCTACGGGACAAAGTATTGGAGATAGCGAAAGCCGGTGGGGAACTTTTTTGTAGGAAATTTCACGAGCTACAAAAACAGTCCTATGCATTTTTGTTGTATCTGCGATAGTTTCGACAGAATTTGCCCCGAAAGTGAACTCTGTAAATTTCAATAATAAACGAGTCGACGGTGAGCCATCGGAATGAATATTCCGAATTTCCTACATAACACGTTGACGCGTCGATAGACACGAGTTCTGGAGACTCTGCATACGTCGATGCACTCACATACCCGTTGGCAAGAGCCACCGTTAAATTCCCCACGAAGTATTTCCAAACGTTCTAATTTTCACTAAACTCACGTGGGGCTCGAAAAAATTTCCAAGTATACATTTCGTGTGCACTGCATGGTATTCTGTAACGCGCGACCGTTAGACGCGAGAACGAGAATCGTACAGTTTGGAGCTGCGCGTAAAAGCTGCCCCAGCAAAGGAATCGTTCATGCAAAGTTTCTTTACGTGGGAAACGCGTGCGTCCGGAAATGATACGAAAGTTTGCATCGTTGGATTCCAACGAAAAATAACGTTCTTAACGAAAATCGATCCCACTCATTGGTTTTTTTTGTTTTGTCCTCCAATGGTCGCGAATCACGAAAATCGAAACATTCACGAAAGCAAATAGCAGTCGTAACGTTTTATTAATTTTAATGCAAATTTTACGAACGTAGAAAAATAAACAAATCTGCAATCACGATTTATCGGGTTTTTCGAGCAGCGAGGCGAACATATTAGAAAATATGTTCCGAAGGATCGATGACGTGATACAGGAAAATATGCGGAAGACGGAATATCACAGTCCACACGTTTACAGGCGAATGGTTACCACGTGCGTATGGGCTCGGACACACACGTGTGATTAAGCGCAACTCTCCATAACGCGGTGCGAATGCATTTAGAAAGGAAAGAAAGCTTTGTCGATCGACAACTCGTCATATAAAAAAATCATAGCCACACAATTACGAAATTTCCCTCGAACAACCTGCTGCGCCATGGACGGACGAATTTTCGCTCGACAACTCGCGGCGGCACTGTGGAAATCTCGAAATTCGTTGCATATTACGTTTGAGCGAGGGAGAAAAATAGATAGTCAGGGAAATTGTTCGATCCAGGAAACGATGTACGTCGTTATTAAGGCGCTATTAACCACGCTGTTGCATCGATGTATGAAAATATTTTTATTACGAGACAAACAAAATGGTCGATTTTACACAATTGACAAAAATTTCGAAAAACGACAACATTTTTCGTTCTCGTAGACAAAATCGAATTTTCCGTTTTCAAGGACAGCGAGAACAAGTTTTTTTTTACAGGATGTTCCCTTAAGGCAGTCGGATCGTTGAATTTTTCGATTTGCTAATTACGACACAGTCGAAAAACGTAATTCCCGAAAAAACGAATTCGTAGATCGATTTCCACGAATTTCACGTTTCCGAATCCGAAATTCCGGGTTCCGAAGCGGAAAATTTTGCCAAATATCTTTATCGTTTTCGTCGCGCACATTGAATCGTAATTATAAAGTGAGAAACGGAAACAACAGACTTTTTCGTAAACGCGGACGTAAGAAAGACAACGACGTCGAAATTGCGTGAGAAATGTGCGTTTCCTCAGATTTTGCTCCGCGCGATCTTTTTTTTCGGGTTCATAGCAAAATGGCCGTTTTTTTGTCGGTTGCGCAAAGCAACGGAGAAAGATTGGAAGGGATAGTGAAAAAAAGAGAACCTGCTGTCTGTTCGCGGACACAATAACACGCCGAAAAAGTTGCAGGTGGCGTTCCTGGGGAATTTCGGTGAGACGCGCGATGCGGAAAGAAAGGTCCGGCGAGATTCCACACACAACGAGAGTGAACGAGGCTAAAATAGCAGAGCGACCGAAAAAAAAAGAAAATTTCTCATACGAGCAAAATGTCCACCGCGTTGTGTCGTTTTCTTACTTTCTCGACAGCGGAAGTTCTGCAGTTTTAGGAAATCGGGATCGATCGACAAATTAGCAACTTCGAAATCACTTTTTTTCTCGATTTTTTTCAATCGAATCCGAAAAACGTTGAAAAAAAAACAAAAAAACAATAAAATTCGGCTCTTTACTGATTTACGTCGATTTTGCAATTTACGAAGAATTACTGTTAATTGTTTTTTCACTTATTTGAAAGTCTCATTAACAAGGAATAACAAGAAAACGATATTCGTCGTCGAAATCGTAGTTTTTGATTGCCGAGGAAACTGGAAGGTCGCGCGAAATTCGGCTCTTTGCTGATTTACGTAAATTTTGCAATTAACGAAGAATTACTGTTGATTATTTTTTCACATATTCGAAAGTCTCACAAACAAACCCAAACAAGAAAACGATATTCATCGTCGAATTCGTAGTTTTTGATTGTCGAGGAAACTGAAAAGAAAGAAAATAAAAGGCGCGAAAGGGTTAACCTAACCTGAAAAGGTCGCGCAGGCGGTTTTGTGTGTTAATGGGTTTGTGTACGTGCATGTGTTGCGTATCCATATCTTCGCGGGGTGGTAGGCGAGTAACATGAGGGGCATTCAGAATGCAAGGAATTCTTGGCTTTTCTCGTGAGAGACACACAACTCTGCGGAGGAAGGAAAGAATAAGGCAAACGAGGGAAAGGAGGCCCCGCCGCGCGCGAGGAGAGGTCGCGCGGAGGAGAACTTACACGCGAGCAGCGATGTTTATATCGCGACGTGTAGGAACTCTCGACGACAACGACGCGATGCCCCGAGAATAGGAACAAGTAGTAAAGCAGTTGTGAGAGACTCTCGCGGGCTCTCGATGTGTAGCGTCCCGAGGAAACGAGAATGAGAAGGAGAAAGAGGAGGAGCAAACAAATAGGGAGCGAGCAACGTGAGAGGAGCAGCAGCAGGTAATCCACGCGCAGCAGCCTCTCCCTGCGCCCCGATTCCTAACTGTTCTCAATCTCGCGTTGAATCACGCACACATTGACTGACGAACATCGAAAAATAAAGAAACAGCGTGTACGAAAATGATTAATAAAAAAATTGTCCGAATTCCAGAATCTGAGGCTATTTCTTTGTGTTTTTCCGCGAACGGGCTTTTTGTCACGAAAACTTTGCAACGCGTCGAATCCACAGCATCGTGCGGAATATTCGAGGAATTCTGAGATTTTTTTTTTTGGGTTGCGATTCGATTGGTCGAGTTTACGTGGAAGATCGAACTCGCAACGTTGACACACTGGGTCATTTAGATCGGGACGAGATTGTAGAAACTTGTGCATAACCTAGAAACATTTTTCTTCGATTTTTCGCCATCTTGCACTTTTTTTTTTAGTAAATTGTTTATTTTTACGAAATTCAAAATTTTGTGCGAGTTTTTTTTCAATTTTCGATTCTTAGGAATTCTCCGATGTACGAGTTTCTATTGAGACGATGACCTTGACCTTGCGATATGTGCCAAAAGTTATCGAGAAGACAAAATGGCGGAAAAACAATCGCGTTCGGTCCATAAGGCTCGGAATTTCAATATTTTGTTGCAAGCCGCTCAAAGATTTCAGGTGCAGCGTTTCCTTCTGTGAGAATGAGGGAGGGAAAAGGAAAAAAGGAAGGAGAAGGTTTGAAGACAGGTTGAGAACCTGCCAGGCAAGGTAAAACACAGGTAATATACCTGCCCGAGGGGGTTATCCATCCCCCACTCGCTATATGCACATACACAGTATATATATAGCTTAAGGGCCTGCACAGATGTATACGAACTCAAATATACGAAGAAATACATTTACGTAAATATACCGGGTGTCTTTACGAACGCGGAGACCGTAATAACGCGAGCTTGCGCGTGCAAAACAAAATGGCGACTCGAAAGATCGCGAATATGTCGTTTGTTTGTTGGTCTTGCTTTTCGAGCGATTTTTGAAGCCGAATTATCAAAAATATAAAAGTCTGTGGCGACGTTATTCGTAGAGAATTTCACGGGCTACAAAAATGGTGCTCAGCATTTTTGCTCTATCTCTAAGCGTTCGGACGCAGCGAATTAAAAAAGAACGCGAGATTTTACGAATTTGATAATGAATAATTCTTTGGGCGGGCTCGGGCGATGAAAAACAAACGAAAGACTTTTCATGTGGGAGTTAATAAAGAGTCGTTGAAGGTTGTCGGGACACCCTTTGTATACATTTGGCTGACTCTCTCGCACGTTTTGCTCTACTCGAGGCGAAAACCGACCCAAGACGCTGTGTGTACGAAGGAGAGAAGGAGGGAGGGAGAGAGGGAGGGGGGCGGTGCAGTGGGCATTGGCTGGTGGGGCCCACGAGTCCATCGGGTTTCTGCTTTTCTCCTGCAGAGCCTTTTACCTCACGAAGAAGGGATATAACAGCTCGATTCTCGATCGCGACGTAGTGTTTAGTCTTCGTTGAGTCGCGTCCTCGATCGCTCGTGTGCGTGTCTCGAGCGTTCCATACCGGATTTTCATAATCTCGCCGCAACTTTCGACATCCTTTGATTTCGGGGGTGCGTGTGCGTGCGTGTGTCGTGTGTGAGTGCGTGTTGCGCGGGTGCCGAGTGTTTGGAGTTATTTTTTGGGAAAAGAAAATCATTCGATCGTGTTTCGAGCTTCCACGAGCCTCGATACGTGGGTTAATGTGTTTGTTTCGAATCAAGTACATCGCGACGTGTTACCAACCGCGAAAAGATCGAGTATCAATGTCTTAACCGAACAGACACACAGCCCACGTGACCTTGTTGTTTTTCGAGCTTCCGGTTCGTAAAATTCGTCGCGAATTTACATACGCGACTGAAAAAAATCGTAGAAAAAAATTTGTCATCAAACTTTACGATTTCGAGGATCGTGGGATTGGGAAAAAAAGTATTTGCCTCGCAGATTATATCGACGATTTGTTTGTGTCCAACACGGATGCTGCACTCGTCCTGCCGCCATTTCCTCGTCTCCGTGAGGTTCGCAAGGACTCGTGAAAGTTCCTCGAAAGGGTGAAGACCAGAAAAACCGCGAAACAAAGTGAATTTTTTGTTTTTTTTCATTGAGAATTACGCGTCGAGGATAAATAAGCATCAAGATGCCTTGTTCCGCGGTCACGCTGTCCCTAGCGACCATAACCGGCATTATTGCCACAGCGCTACTGGCGATCGCCTTCACGACCGACAATTGGCTCTACACAGAGGTCAAACGTGCCCAAATACAGGTTTGTTTTCTTTATTTTCAAAAGCTCGTATTTTTCAATGTCACGACGATAAAAATCGCGCAGTTGCTTATCGCGAAACTCTACGTGTTCGAACGTCAATTTCGATGAAAGAAAAAAAAGAAACGATCGAGAGGATAACGAGACTAATCTTCTCCGGAAAAAGCTCTCGAGACGTTTCTACAAAATGAAAAAGCCACTCATTTCCGTCTCGCTAAGGAAAATTGCTTTCTTCCTGCGCCAAGTTGTACATAAACGCGCCGATTTACTTCGTAGGATCGTAGGCTTGTGTATATATAGATGTCAAGGAGGTTGGCTACACAGAACGATGTTGCCATGTTGAAAAAAAATAGAAAAATTCGAAATGATTAGAGTTTAATAAAATTTCGTGAGGAATTTTGTGAATCTGAAGTTCGAACGTTGAGATCCAACGAAAAATCACTTTTCTATCAATTTTTCGGTAAATTTCAAAAACCATGACGATTTTTGAACCGGTTTTGTGTTTCGATCGTAAAAAAATATCGATTTATCGTTCTGACGGAATATTTAATCAAAAGATCGATAAAAATATAATAAAAAACCAGAATTTCGTTGCATTCCAACGATGCAAACTTCATCGTCGTGAATATGCATCAAAAGTTGTTGACACGCGACAGAGTTTACAGGAAACTTGTGCCCCGGGCAAGTGAGATCCTTCGAGGGGGCCTGGGTCGCGTCCTTGCCCCCTCCCGCCCCCGAACGTTGTTTTATAGTAAAAAAATATTGGCAACAATGCGATCGCTGTCAACCTGGCGTCCAAATAACCAAGAAAACAAGAAAATTCTTAAAATCGATTCTCTCTCGCAAGTCCGAAGTAATGAAAAGGAAAAAATACTTTTTCCGAGAAACGTCGGTAAACGCTGCGGACCGAGAGGATTCTTGGTATTCGTGCGAACCGCGCGCGAGTTCCGGGGCAATAAAGGTCACGCTTCGTAGCGCTTTGTAATCGCCAGAACGTTTTCGTTCAATTATTTAAACATTTAGTTATAAACAAATCAATTATTATTGTTTTTTTTTAGTTTTATTCAATTTGAAAATCGATTAAACGCTCCGAGCTATTTCGAGCGAATCCGGATTTTATTTTTTAAGTACCGATCGCGAATCCTTACTGCGTGACACGCTCGTGCTATATATACAGGTGCGGGTAACGCAATGAGCATTTCGAACGATCGGCATTCTTCGCCGCGCCCATTTTAGCGCGTTGACTCAACGAGTTTTGAGTTTAAAGTGTGTCCCAGTCTTGATCGGTAGCTGCATATAGCCCGGACGAACGCCAGAGATGGCGCTTTCATTCGACCCACACGTATGCACGTGGAACTACCTCTTCTTCGTATATATATAAATATACACGTGCAGGTATATATATATAGATATAATATTACGAAGAGCAGTGAAGGCGATCGCACGATCTCGGCTCGGCCACTCCAACGGTACAAAACCGACGAGACGGTGCGTTTATGGGAATCGAAGCGAAGTAGAAACGGAACAAACGGAGAAAATACTTCCAAGACGGGAGATACTCATCCTCGTCATCTCATAATTCACGGAAAATAAAATATCGAATCTTTCGTGCTCCGGATGTTTTTGCAGTTTGCATTTTTGCTCGATCCAACGAAATCCCTATTTGGTCTTTTCATAAGAACCTATAATGATCAGATGATCGTTTTGCTTGACGGAAAAACGTACGTTCGTCGATCAAAAACCTGGCAGGGTTTGCAAATTTCAGAATATTCGGAATTAAGGAGTTAGGTACACTTTTAAGTATTGAAAAGAAACGTTTTTTTGATTTTTTATCGAAAACGGATTTCAATCTTTATTAATAAATGTTTTCCGATATTAATGACGGCGCTGAAGTTGGCATCGTTGAAATGCAACGAAATTCTGCCTTTTCATGATGTTGAAGTTTGCATCGATGAAATGCAACGAAAACTCTTTATTTTGTTATAGTATCGCACCAAATTTTCATACAGTGTTTTTCGACAATAACGAGAAAGTCTTTTTCGCCATTCGAAAAGTAAATTTACTAGAAAAATTGCAACGAGTCAATTAATTATCAAAATAATGAATAAAAAATATATTATTCGTTGCATTGCAACGATCCAAACTTGAATATCATCGAGAAAGACTTTTTTGCCATTCGAAAAGTAAATTTTCTAGAAAAATTGCAACTAGTCAATTAATTATCAAAATAATGAATAAAAAATATATTTTTCGCCATTCGAAAAGTAAATTTCATAGAAAAATTCAAACGAGTCAATTAATTATCAAAATAATGAATAAAAAATAGATTTTTCGTTGCATTGCAACGATGCAAACTTGAATATCGATTATTATTTGCAATATTTAGTCAGGACGATAAAACAAACGAATAGAAAATTGTAATGATTTTTTAAATTGAACACATTTTTTAATTGACTCGTACAAACTTCAATATCATGCCTTTTCTTGAACAGAATTCGTAATTATTATTGAATATTTGGTCTGGACGATAAAACGATCCTCCCTTGCCTTTGAAAACTCAATCAACACGAAAAATTGTGACGATTTTCAAAATTCAATAAATAATTAATAAATTAAATATTTATCGTCGAATATCAACGTAGCAAACTTCAGAATCGTGTTATTTTGGGAGGATTTTTGATTTCCAATAGAATCGTCACCAAAATTCATGTTTGGAACGACAAAAATTATCATTGGGATTAATTTTAATACAAATTTGAAGAAGTTGCAGTATTTTTCCATGGCAAAATATTGCTACAGGAAATAGGAGCCACAAGAGTAGGAAAACACAAAAAAGGGGGGATTGTTAGCAAATCACATTCAGCTCCGGTTAATCGTTGCTCCATTTTTTTTTTAGAAATATTTCACTAAACGGTGGGAATTCAAAGTGAAAATTTTCTCTCGATCAAGAAATATTCCATCTTAGACGCCATTTTGTTGCATGGCAGATATAAAAAATAAAGAAATGTAGGATCATTACTTAAGCTTTTAATTTAATCAGCTGATTACTCAAGATTTTCACATTTTTGTCATTAGTGTACGCGTGTGTGTGTGGAGCATTACGTTAAAATAGAAATTAGCAATCTACGAATTCTTCATCGTAAATTTATGGGAATGATCTGAAGCGAAAATCTAACAAGAAGGTTGTGCGCTTTCGTGACTATACACGCAGGCCTACAGAATAATTGTTTACAATTTTTTACTTTTTCTATCAATTGTTTGTTGAATTTTAAGAACTAATGGCAATTTTTTTTACGGATTTTGTTGCTTGGATCCTGAAAAATGCGCTTCGTAAGCCTCATTCGAGATGCGAAAAACGTGCTGGTACTAGAGTGCCTTTTCTGCTGGATCGTCGTCGTACAGTTACGTTACGTGTGTATCACGTCCCAAGCGATTCTCTCTACATTCTACATTCCCAGCAGCGATCCCACGAGATGGTGTTGGTGATTATCTCGCTGCTATTTAGAACTCGACACTTGCTACTTTATTCCTATGTGCACATTAAAAGCACACACATGCATAGCGTAAAGAAAACACCTTAAGGAAGCTCATTTGTTTCGCTATATATACACACCAAGTTTGTATTAAGTGTGCGAGGATAAAGAATTATGTAGCTGCGAAGAATATCAAGCGATTGTACGTCCCAGCATATCCAACAACTCCAGCGCCACCTTTCACAAAATGCCTACGAAACTGTACAGGCAAACAAATATTACTATCGACACTACGACTTTTGTGAACCTGGCAGTATGTTGAAGTTTGCATCGTTTAAATGCAACGAAATTCTTTTTTTTTCTTGACCAAAGCTCAAGATTCTTATTCAATATTTATCCAGGACAATAAATTTTTAGGACGATGCTGAAGTTTGCATCGATGAAATGCAACGAAAGCTCATCATTTTTTACAGCATCGCACCAAATTTTCATACAGTGTTTGTCGACAGTAACGAGAAAGTCTTTTTCGCCATTCGAAAAGTAAATTTACTAGANGCTGTGTGGGAGCCGGGCTCGTTACCACTGAGCCACTGCCTCTCTTTGAATAAAAAATATATTTTTCGTTGAAAATGCAACGAAAATTCATTATTTTGTTACAGCATCGCACCAAATTTTCATACAGTGTTTGTCGACAATAACGAGAAAGTCTTTTTCGCCATTAGAAAAGTAAATTTACTAGAAAAATTGTAACGAGTCAATTAATTATCAAAATAATGAATAAAAAATATAGTAGTAGTAGTAATGGAGTTTTTCCCATGCATACCCTTCTCGGGTTTTTACATGTTCGAGTTTTTTCCACAGTTCTCATTATCTCACAATTTTTGTTATTATCTCCCAATTTTTCTTTTTTATTCCACACTACTTAACTCGATGGACCTACTATTTTTACGTGGGTTCCGAACCACAGAGAGTACAGCTTGGGACACTTAGAAAAATCCATTGGTGTCGGCGGCGGGAATCGAACCCGGGGCCCGCTGTGTGGGAGCCGGGCTCGTTACCACTGAGCCACTGCCTCTCTTTGAATAAAAAATATATTTTTCGTTGAAAATGCAACGAAAATTCATTATTTTGTTACAGCATCGCACCAAATTTTCATACAGTGTTTGTCGACAATAACGAGAAAGTCTTTTTCGCCATTAGAAAAGTAAATTTACTAGAAAAATTGTAACGAGTCAATTAATTATCAAAATAATGAATAAAAAATATATTTTTCGTTGAAAATGCAACGAAAATTCATTATTTTGTTATACCATCGCACCAAATTTTCATACAGTGTTTGTCGACAATAACGAGAAAGTCTTTTTCGCCATTCGAAAAGTAAATTTACTAGAAAAATTCGAACGAGTCAATTAATTATCAAAATAATGAATAAAAAATATATTTTTCGTTGAAAATGCAACGAAAGCTCATCATTTTATTACAGCATCGCACCAAATTTTCATACAGTGTTTGTCGACAATAACGAGAAAGTCTTGTTCGCCATTCGAAAAGTAAATTTACTAGAAAAATTGTAACGAGTCAATTAATTATCAAAATAATGAATAAAAAATATATTTTTCGTTGAAAATGCAACAAAAATTCACTATTTTGTTATACCATCGCACCAAATTTTCATACAGTGTTTGTCGACAATAACGAGAAAGTCTTTTTCGCCATTCGAAAAGTAAATTTACTAGAAAAATCGCAACGAGTCAATTAATTATCAAAATAATGAATAAAAAATATATTTTTCGTTGCATTGCAACGATGCAAACTTCAATATCATTTTTAGGAGCAAATCGTAGTGGGTCTTTCGATACGTAACGCGTGTGTGTCGTCTCTACTAAAAAGATTTCAATGCGTGGGATCGAATAGTGACAAACTCATGCTCTTCCCTCCAATACGAAGACGTGACTCTTTAGAAAACCTACTGAACATCACAAGACGATGAAGTCATAGAAATCGACGTGATTTTTTATTTTTCAAGTTTTTCGAACGTTTCGTTCTTTACGATTATTTGGTGGAAAATAAAATGAAATCAATGAACGTCAGGAATGATGTCTTACGAGATGTTCCAGGTTTTTGGAATGTTGGAAAAAACGAGGGTTTTTCTGCACGTAATCGACGATGGTGTTGGCTCTCGATCATTTAGTATCGTTTAGGGAAGAAGAACGACGAGCTCCAATCTTCTCGTTAAGCCACCAGATCACCTGCAGGACTTACGACTGCGCTTTGGAATGAAAAAAAAACTCGAACAGGTTCCCATGTTCCAAAAGATCCGAGCAACGTTTCCTAATGAAGCTGCTGGTCGTTCGCTGGGCTTAGGGAGGGGACAGTTTGGGAATCAAGTTTCACCGGTTCACATTGATAATCAGACACGAATATGCACATGTGTGGACGTGGAATGGAGAAATGAGGAAAAGTGCGGTCAAGTATTATTTAAACAAGAGAGAACGTTGTCTAAACATCGAGAAGAGAAAACCAGCAAGCGTTCAACTCTGCACACGTCGAGAGAGTCGAGTGATAGTCTGGCCATTGGTCACAATATTACAGTTCCTCGTTAAGACCCTGTCATGGAAAGGTAGCGTTTGTGTTTCGTTGAGAAAACTTGAGTTGGATGATCCTAAAGTTGGCATGGTTGGAATTTAAGGAAATATTAATTCTTAATTTATTATTATGATAATTAATGCACTTGTTAGAATTTTTTTAAGTAAATTGACTTTTTGGATGGCAATGAAGACTGTCCCATTATCTTTGACAAATACGGTACACTAAAAACAAAATTTTGTTGAAAAAGATCGATATTTCGTTCGATACGTTCGACTGAACGTGTTTTTTTTTAATAATCCCAAAAATTGTGTCGTTGCAGCAAGAAATATTTTAGAAAGTCTCTTCGGAAGCAAATTTCAGTCGTTCCATTCGTAAATTTCGCTGACAATTTCCTTAGAAACAAAATTTTACTCCCAAAATAACGAAAACTTTGAAATTATTCAAAAAATATTTAGTTTTACGAAATATCGACGATTTTTCGCAATATTTCATTTTCAGTTTTGGAATCCAACGAAATTCCGTTTTTTCTTGAGCAGATTTCAAGATTCTCATTCGATATTTCATCAGGACGATGAAACGATTTTTTTTAACCTCCAAATCGAAAATCAGAAACCAAATCTACTGTCAAAATAACGAGAATTTTGAAATTATCAAAAAATATTCAGTTTTACGTGTTCAACAAAATATTGACGATTTTTGACAAAATTTTATTCTCAGTCTATGAAAAATTTCTGTTTTGCTATCAAAATAATCAGTTTTCGTTGCATTCCAACAATTTCAACCTCAACATCGAATTCTCATTGCAAAACCGATGAATATCGTTCTCGAAATCAAAACGATTCGAAATTTTAAAATTGCCATGGAGGCGAGCACGAAAAGTGAAAGAAATCTTGGCCAGCACTGACGGTGACAACTTTTTGTACCGAAGCCAATGAGATAGGAGAGAGTGGGCTTGCAATATGGCGTCGCGTTCGCCTTGTGACTGAATTGTAATAAATCACGTAGAACGAGAGCATTCGCGTTGGTTTCATTTTTTTTCAAAGTCATTTCTAAGTCGCATGTGCACTACTTACAAATTTTATTTGTTCATTGAGCCTGTGGAAGGCTCACTGAATAAAAACCGTGCCACCTGAAAGTACGTGACATCGCGGCGAGTGCCAAAAGTGGCCACGAGCGACGCCACACGAGTTAGTGCATGAAATGAATATAATGGATGATAATCGTACCATTGTTTCTATGCAACAGCGCACACGTGTGTGGGACTGTTAAACTATGAACAATGCTGTCAGAACCTATAGGGAGAAGCCACAACACGAGTGCAAGCCTGAAAACGATTAAGGAGAAGGAGGGCGAGTTTCTTAGTTTTCCTTTCTATGCCAGAGAGAATTGAGATTTTTTTCTTTTCGAACTGGACAAACGACGTTCTTTCAAATTGTTGCCTTGGATCGGTAGTTATCAAAACTATTCGTTTTTTTGCTTTGAATCTCATAGAACATGGCTGCCTGCATGAACAAGGACCTTGTATAAATCGTACTTCTCGGTCTTCCATAATTTTGCTCTTTATAGCAGAGAAAGGAGAGCTTGGAATAAGGTCGTTTTACAAACGGTTCTCAGGGCTACAAAAATGGGGATGGAGAAATATCGTCAGGAGCTTTTTTGTAGGAAATTTCATGCTCTACAAAATTGGTCCTATGCATTTTTGCTCTATCTGCCACCGTTTGAACGCTAGAGGAAGAAAACTACTTTTGTGACTCGAAAATTACATTTCATTGGAAATTGATCGAAGAATCAATTAAAATGAATATCTTTCCTTGCATTCCAACGTTGCAAACTTTAACGTCATTCAGGACACCCTGTACATGTATAGCAAATAGGTGGTGGCGAAACAACGATGTGAAAGCAGTTGAAACGGTCTCTCGGAGGAGCACAGCGATGGAACTCTCTTTTTTTTTCATCTCTGTTTTCCCGGGTGGTCTCGTACATGGACACTCGAGCATGCTTTCGTTCTAGGACCTATATACCTACGTGACAACCTTCGTATGTGTTAGTAGTGCTTCTTTAGGTGTATACCAGACGAATGCTCAAAAAATATGATGTTGAAGTTTGCATCGATGAAACGCAACGAAAAGTCATTATTTTGTTATAGCATCGCACCAAATTTTCATACAGTGTTTGTCGACAATAACGAGAAAGTCTTTTTCGCCATTTGAAAAGTAAATTTACTAGAAAAATTGTAACGAGTCAATTAATTATCAAAATAATAAATAAAAAATATATTCTCGTGCCATTTGAAAAGTAAATTTACTAGAAAAATGGTAACGAGTCAATTAATTATCAAAATAATAAATAAAAAATATATTTTCTTGCCATTTGAAAAGTAAATTTACTAGAAAAATTGTAACGAGTCAATTAATTATCAAAATAATAAATAAAAAATATATTTTCTTGCCATTTCAAAAGTAAATTTACTAGAAAAATTGTAACGAGTCAATTAATTATCAAAATAATAAATAAAAAATATATTTTCTTGCCATTTGAAAAGTAAATTTACTAGAAAAATTGGAACGAGTCAATTAATTATCAAAATAATAAATAAAAAATATATTTTCCGTCGCATTGCAACGATGCAAACCTCAACGTCGACTCACCAAATTTAAAGAATTTCTTCATCATTAATTTATGCTCCTTGAGGCTTAAAATAAAAAATGATGAGAAAATCTGATTTTTTTTTGCACGAAGTATTGAGAGGTCCTGTAGCAAGGATCCAGGAATCCTGAAATCTCGTGTAGGCAGAAACAGGACGAAATTTTTAATTTATTTATCGATGATAATTCTCGTTCTGATCGATCTTTCATTTTTTAATGTTGACGAAGCCCATGAGAGCGCGTATGTAGGCATATAATTATACGTATGCTCGGCGAGGAAAGATCCGAGTGCTGCAAGATATTGTCTCTTGGCTATAACCTTGAAGGACACCCAGCTCAGCGAGCGTTGAAATTCCTCCAACTCGACGCGTTCCGATCGATCGACGCCGTCGTCGCGTATACACACGAGCAATGCCTACGTACCCAACGATTATTGGTAATTCCTTCGTGTACCAACATCTCTGATGTCGTGGTGCGATTGTCTTACGATCCGGTCGAACCGAGGGACGCGTTTCCACGTTAATATTAATAGAAATGATTTTCTACGCACAGATCCATCGAGATCCTTCGTTTTTCTCATCGTCGTATTAATTTCTTCGATTCTGAAGTTTGCATCGTCGGAATTCACCGAGAAATATTTTTTTTATTCATTATTTTGATAATTAATACACTCGTTCGAATTTTTCTAGTAAATTTAGTTTCCGAACGGAAAATTTGAATTTAAAATGAAAAATAAGAAATTAAAAAATTTATTAAATTTAAAATTAAAAATAAATGACATTTTTTAAAATTAAACTTAACGCAAATTTAAAATTTTTTAAGTTTGCGTCGTTGCAATGCAACGAAAAATACATTTTTATTCATCATTTCCATAATTAATTGACGCATTTCAATTTTTTTTAGTAAATTTACTTTTTGAATGGCGAACAAGACTTTTTCGTTATTTTCGACAAACACTGAATGAAAATTTGGCAAACTTCAACATGCATACGTCTCTGAAGTTTGCAACGTTGATATTCAACGAAATTTGCTTTATCTATTAATTATTTATTGAATTTGGAAAATTGTTGCAATTTTTCGTGTCGATTGAGTTTTTACATGGCAAAGGAGGATCGTTTCATTGTCCAGACCGAATATTGAATAATAATTACGAATTCTGCTAAAGAAAAAACAGAATTTCGTTGCATTCCAACGATGCAAACTTCAGCATCATAATATCATTCATTTTTATCAACACCAGCACAGAGTTCATTTCCCAAGATCGTAAATCGAAAATACTAGAAAAAATGACGAAGGAAAATCGTTTTTGGTTCCGAAATATTTTTATTCCTGATTTTGCATGAAAAGTGATTGCCTGGAAGATTCATATGAGTATCAAGAGTTGTAGCAGCAGCACGTGGAATTAGTTTTCGTCTTTTCATTCAAACTACTCGAACAATCACACGTTTTTTTTACGATTAGTACGTAACGGATGAGTTACGAGGTTCGATGTGTAACAAAAGGAAAGTTTAAAGAGTATTGGTGAATCGTAGAGTTACATCACGAGGCTTTCTTTGAGCTGCGAACGATAATTGCCAGCCTCCTCCTTAATTACGAGGAGAAAGGTTATCGAGACGTTTTTACTCTGATTTTTTAGTACCAACTCGTTACTCCACTGAGCATTTCTTTCTACGACAAATTCGATGAGTGGAATACGGTTCGATGCACCCGACTGTGTTACGATTGATCGAGTACACAGTGGATCAACGATAAATCCATCAAATCTTCACCAAAATAATCGTGTCGAGTTTACAATTCTCCAAATTTGAATTTTTTAACTCGAGATATTTTTACTGCGTCGATAAAGTCGATGAAATAATTTGGCACGATTTTCTTGACATTTTGGTTCCTCCAGTTTACGAAACAGTCGTTGAAAATATTCCTGCTCGTACGTCGTACTTCATTTTTTTGTTTAAACGAACCGATTCCAGTTTTTACTGAATAATTGGCCAGGAAATCGACGACGAAGTTTGCATCGTTGGAATGCAACGAAATTCTTCAATTTCTTTGCCAAATCTCATTGTTCAAATGCAAAATGAAATTACGATGTTAAAACGATTGATTTTTGCTCCCGGAAAAATATATTGGCTCGAAAAATTTGGCTGATGTTAAAAATTGAACGAAGTCAATAAAAAAAAAAAAATTTCCAAAAGTTGCAGAATTGAAACTGCGTCTGTTTAAAAACTATACTTTAGATCCTTTACTGCAGCTGCTCTAACGCATTTCCTCTCCATTTCTTGTTGCAGCAATACGCGACGAAGCATCCAGAGCAAAACCAATTGGTGGAGCAAATGAACTCCAAGTATTATTATTATACGAGAACTCAAGGATTGTTCAGGATATGTTACCCAAAAGAACGTCCACCAACTGGTAATATTACATTTTTCATTATTTTCATTTTATTGTTTATTATTATTATTATTATTATTATTATTATTAGAAATTAATATTCCAAGTTCACGATGGCGAACGTATTACGTTACCGAAATTTGCATCGTTGGATTTCAACGAAAAATGAATTTTTTTCAAAATTCATTATTTTATATAAATCATCAATGAAAATGAATATTTTTCGTTGCATTCCAACGTTGACATAAGTTCAGCGTCATTTTTTTGCGGTTTCTTTGTTCTTGTTATAATTTGAGGTTGAGAATAATCAGAGTTCGATGAATTGAGGTTACCAAGCGTAAGAGTCGTACAAAGATGATGCATTACGTGGTGGTAAACTGTGGTCCAACTATTCATTTTATTATACCTGCACGTGCAACTCCATTGGACCAGACTTTCTACCTCGGGAATCCTGTAATGTCGCTGAGGTTATTCGACGAGACCACGTAATAGGTTGAGAGTTTAACCGGCCCCTCAAACCACTTTATAGATTGTGGATTTTTATCATTGAATTATAAAAATTCATGTACATGGTGTGCTCCGAGATTTGATCGACGGTAACGATTCGTTCTGGTGGCTTCATTTTTTCCTGAAACATCGAAAAATCGTATTTTTAATTAGGGCCTTCTTGATTGATTAAAATTTGTTAATAAGGGGATGAAGTTTGATTACTTAAACTGGCAAATGAACTATTTTCTCTTTTGAAAACGGGAACAAATATTTTTTGCATTCCGAGAACGTGATTTTCAACCTTAGCGAACTTTGAGGGACTGTATCTTGGATACTGTTAGAGATAGGGTAAAAATGCATAGGACCAATTTTGTAGGCCGTTCGATTCTCTATCAAAAAGGTTTCATTCGTTTTTTCCCTATCTCTGATAGTTTAGCTGTTCTGGTCGATAACAAGTAGAGGAGTTGAAAACTTGAAAAGGCTCGAAAAGAAAATCGTATCGAGGTCGGTAATTTTTTCCTCAAACATTTCATGCTCTACAAAACTTTTTTGTGGATTTTTTGATCGAAAATTTGAACCTCGCGTTAGTATTTACGCGACACCCTGTATACGAAGAAAAACTCGCGACGCAGAAAGAGCGACTGTCATAGAAAAAGGAACGAGCGTCTCAGGTGGAAGTGGAAAAGAGAAAGAGAGCCAGGAGATAACAAAGTGGGGAGAATTAGTTGGCGAAGGAAGCAACAAAGTGAGAGGGAGACGCGAGGAGACGAGAGAAAGAGAAAAAGCTACCAGCTTGTCTCTCGAAATGATGATCGTCTCGTAGAGAGAAACGAGTCGGCAATGCGTCGACGAGGAAAAGTAGGCAAAGTCGATAAACGTTCACACACCGAGGATTAACTCAGACAACGCTCCTTATTCTATACAGCATCGAAATGCTTTTTTCTTAATAACTAATTTTCACGACAAACTGACACACTCTCGACGCCAACGATTCCTTCAGGCACTTCAATGGACTGCCAATCACGAGAATTTCATTATGGACAAGATCCAGCTGCTCTGGGGACTAACGATTTTCACGATTATTCTTTTTTTCAACGAGAAACGTGCAAGTTTGAGTTGAAGCTGAAGATCCCAACGTTGGGACGAAAAATACGTTTTCAAATTCGAAAACCGATTTTCAAATTTCGAACCAACCTCCCGATTTTGTTTGAAAAACTGAATAAAGTTTCTTCGATGTTGCATAAAAGTGTATGCAAAGTTTTAAGAGGCTTCACCATTTAGAAATAGAAATATTTAATGTTGAAAATTGCAACTTTTAACACACGCTCTCGTGAGAAAGTACTGAAAATTGTGATTTTTATAAATAAACATCTCGACTTCTACGTGGTGAAACGAACGTGGCAAGTTGAACAAACAAAATTCATTTATTTCACGCCCGAATTTTTATACAAATTTTACGAGCGATTTTGTTTGAAAAACTGAATAAAGCTTCTTCGATGTTGCACAAAAGTGTATGCAAAGTTTTAACAGGCTTCGCCATTTAGAAATCGAAATATTTAATGTTGAAAATTGCAACTTTTAACACACGCTCTTACGAGAAACTACTGAAAATTGTGATTTTTATAAATAAATATCTCGAATTCTACGTGGTGAAAGGAACGTGGCAAGTTGAACAAACAAAATTCATTCATTTTACGCCCGATTTTTTATACAAATTTTACGAGCGATTTTGTTTGAAAAACTGAATAAAGTTTCTTCGATGTTGCATAAAAGTGTATGCAAAGTTTTAAGGGGCTTCACCATTTAGAAATCGAAATATTTAATGTTGAAAATTGCAACTTTTAACACACGCTCTTACGAGAAACTACTGAAAATTGTGATTTTTATAAATAAATATCTCGACTTCTACACGATGAAACCTCTTGAAATTGCGCGAGCTATTAGAAGACACTATTTTCTTAGTGTAGTGGGAATTTGAGGAATTCTATCGATAGAAAATTAAGCGTACAACGTCCTTAAATAAGTTCAACTTTGATTCAATATCGTTGACGAATATACTGCATGAAAATTTTGTCTCCTGTTCCAAAAAAAATAATCAGCTTCCGTTGCGTTCCAACGGTGCCTTCCTCGTAATTCCCTTGAACTTTTACGTTTATTCATCGATCTCGAAGAGAAGAAAACATCCGGATACGCCCAGGTGCATAATTGCCACTCGTATATTAAATTTTTATTCAGGAAACACGTGCGAACTTATTTACATCGATTTTTACGGAAAAGCAATTCTATTTTATTTTATCGTGAAATTCTTGCGCTACCGTTGTTCATATAAACACACGAAGAGAGAGAAAGAGAGAGAGAGAGAAAATCTCTACCGTTATGACGAATAGAAAAGACTTAATTGATATAGCGGCTTGTCTACACGCTTCTCGAGTTCTGTGGAGAACGCCCTTTTGTCACAATGAGTTCGTACTATCAGAGCAACAGGATTCATTTGCCTTGTTCGTAAACATCAAGTTTTTCTCGGTATAGTCGGAGAATCGTTGATAATTACAAAAGAGACTTTATCGTCCATGATTAAACGTTTTCATAGCAGAACCGGAAGGACACACTTGGCGAGAAGGATCCCATGTTTTTAACGATCGAAAATCCTTCATGGACGATAAATAATCTCGCCATTCGATCCGCTGTAAGAGCGAACAAGAGCAAAACGTCGTGCCGCGGCTGCACAATCCGGTCATTGAGAATTCGATCGCGATCTGCGTCCACGAGAAAAATCCTCAAGTTCGCAACGTTCGAGTTCAACGAAAAATACGTTTTTCTATTTTAAAAAAATCGTTTTATCGTCCCGATGAAATATTGAATGAGAATCTTGAAATCTGCTCAAAAAAAAATGGAATTTCGTTGGATTCCAAAATTAAAAATGGAATTTTGCGAAAAATCGTCAATATTTCGTTAAACTAAATATTTTTTGGATAATTTCAAAGTTTTCGTTATTTTGGGAGTAAAATTTTGTTTCTAACGAAATTGTCAGAGAAATTTACGAGTGGAACGACGAAAATTTGCTTCCGAAGAGACTTTCGAAAATATTTCTTGCTGCAACGACACAATTTTTGGGATTATTAAAAAAAAAACACGTTTAGTCGAACGTATCGAACGAAATATCGATCTTTTTCAACAAAATTTTGTTTTTAGTGAATGTACTTCTCGCTGTAGTACGAGAAATTTAATTTTTTGCATCCAATTTGTTTTCTTGTAATTATTTTGTATATTTAATGATAATTACAGTCTCGAGCAGCGAGTTTGTCAGAGTGTCAAGCTTGGTCGTTGTAATTTGTCAAATTTGCGTTGGAACTGAATAGAGCGTGTGATTAAAAATAATGAGACAGCTGGGGAAGCTTTTAATTTCCATTTTGTCAGTCAACTCGTTAATTAACTTTCTCCCAATTTCACTAAATTCATTGGGCGTCTCATTTAAATTTCTTGTCACATCGATCCAGCTTGACATTTTATTTGGTCCAATCGATTTTTCCCACGAATATTTTATAATAAACTCTGGCAATTGCGTCACAAGATGGAAAACCATCGAGAACGTGTAGCAACGTTCCCACCTTTACAAATGACAACATAAAACTTTGTACCGTTTCGTGACCGAGACTTCCTTATCTGTTTCGGCGTTACCGTCAGGACTTCCGCGTCAAAACGTGCTCACTTCCGGCGACGAGACTCTCGTGACTAAAATTCTTTGCATTACGATAATTTTTCATTCATTAGACGTTATCGGAACCGTTATTGAAAAATTTTGAGAGTCTCGCTGGGGCGACAATTCTCTGTCAAGCAATTTTTATTTTTTACTGTCGAGCTTAATGTTGACCTTGAGATTTAGTCAAAATCCCGATGGTGACTGTCTCATTAGCGTTGGCATCGAAAAAAAATTCTGCTTTATAAAAAAAATGAATTTTTGACGCATTTTAACGATGCGAAGTCAAAAATCGTAATAACTCGTCAGGACTGCGTCTAGGAACATAATCGCTAAGGACTTTTCTTTTCAGAATTGTATTCTCTATTGATTCTGAAAATTTTAGGGTGTGACTTTTGGGACACCCTGTATACACGAGTTTGTGCTACTCACAAGCCTGAGCCTAAGATCATTGACTCGCTTCGTGTAACTGTATATTGTGGCACACGAGGGCGACCATCAAGACGATCACCACACCATAATACACTTTGTCTTATAAATTCATATATTTATTACATATGTACGGGTGTATATGGCTCTATGTACAGTCGACATCCGGAAGAGGAATCGCAGGACCTTGCCATCCATTCGCTCGTGACGTGACTCGAATGTCACGCTGAAAAAAACAAAAAGTACAATCGATATACTATGCAGACTAAAAAATGGCATTCTCGTGGCTCTACATTAGAGTGGAGATCGTGATTAGGCAATTAATCATCTTCCAAAGAAACATCCGGACACTTTGCACGCTTCCCAGCAATTAATTCCCGTTGGAAAAAATCTCGTTTATTTCCTACTCGTTATGAACAGTGTTTTTATCTTTTTTCGAGTTTTCCATTTTACGAGATTAATGAAAGATTATTTTATGTACACAATTTTTTCGAACGTTCGACCGATCGCCCATTCTCAAAATTCCCACGGCTGAGGAATTTTAACGTTAAACTTTACAGCGAGAAACAATTGTGCTAGAAAATCTTGGCTTGGAAAATGCAGCAAAGAAAATTTTGACATAAATTCCGAAAAATTTATTTAAATTTTTTTTTGTTTTTTTTTTCTGGGAGCTGCATCGATGCAAAATTCACGATTCTCGTAGGAGGCATCGTGCCTCATCTTCATCGTTGAAATGCAACGAGAAATATGTATTTTTATTAATTATTTTGATAATTATTGCACTCGTTTCAATTTTTTTAGTAAATTCGTATATACAGGGTGTCCCAAAAGTCACCCCTTCAGATTTGTAGGATAACTAGAATATACAATTCTACAAAGAAAAGTCCTCATCGATTATATTCCCAGACGCAGCTCTGACGAGTTATTGACTCTGGAGCTCCCGTCCAATTTTTCTCTTGGAAAATAACGAAAAATATGATTTTTATTCATTATTTTCATAATTAATGCAGTTGGTCCAATTTTTCTAGTGAGTCTAGTTTTCCGAACGACTAAGAAGACTGCCCAATTATCGTTTGACTTTTCGTTGCATTCCAACGATCGAAACTTCTTCATCGTCGTTTTGTTCCAGCCCATGCATTTATTTATTTGAGAATAATTATCATTTCATAATTAAGCAAATTAGCTCGTGAAGCTTCAGAACTTATAAAAGTTCGTTAAACTTGCACATGTTGCAGGTATAATCGGGGTGTTGAGTATTATAAACGAGGCTCTGTAACGTTTCGAGCGGTGCAATAGCACAGAGCGCATTCTGGGTCACGTTCCTTTCGAGCTGTTGATGCATAAATACATATCCATGCGCATACCTCAAACCTCTCAGATGCTCCACTCTGTCCTCTTCCCGGAGATTATTTTACACACACACACACACATGCTCCAACATCCTCAATAGCTATAGATTCTTGGCACACACATTCATTAGGATGATTGGCCATCAACAGGCTTCGAAAATGATCTTAACCGTTGATTCAACTGGATAATTCATCCTTAAAATCCCATAGACCAATTTTCCTTATGTTGATCGTATTCATTCGTTATTTTTCTTACTTTGATTATTATTTGCGAGGCTGAAGTGCGAAACGTTGGAATGCAACGAAGAAATAATTCGACGATTTGTTTCATTTTTTAAAATCGTCGAAATTCTTTTTGTCGTTGGGAATTTCTTGGTCGAAAAAATAAAAAAAACAATAAATTTTTTGCTTCTTTTTTCCAGTTGAAACGTATTTGAGCCCGGTGGAAACTCACTGCATGAACATCGACTACTTCATACCCGACGAGGAGAACGAAACGAGAGGATTTTCGGACGATGCCACTGCACGACTTCGTAATTATATTTTTTTTTTCTTTCTATTTTGTCAGTTACGAATAATTCAATTTTTTGATTAATTGGAATATTTTTGTCGCACGAACGTGTGATTCGAGCGAAAATTTCAAAACCGACATGCAAATCGTCCAGATTCTCCAAGTTCTTAACAAAAATCCTTGCAACCGAGTATCCTGCAAAAATTGCGAACAATTTTAAAGGAATAAGCAAAAAAAATTGAAAAATCTGCGGAAAAAAAAATTTCGGGCACTCCGAAGAAACGTTGTTGAATTTGTAGCAATTCTAGCTCAACGTTTGGGGTCATTCTGACCCCTGGCGATGACGGAGGACAAAATTAACGTTTACCAGAAATATTTAAAAAAATGAAATGATAATTGAGGATTTTTCTTACGCAGATATGGGAAGATCCGTGATAGCTCTCTTCATGGTCAGTTTCCTCGCAATTTTCTCGGCCTTTTGGACCGGCGTCGTTGGATGCTGGAGAAGATCACCTGGAAATATCACAGCGACTGCGATCCTGATGCTGTTTGCCTGTAAATGAATTTTCTAACAATAATCCGTGCTGCCAAATCGAGCCAGAGCGTTTGAACGTTGAAAAAAAATCAGAGAATCGAAAAAAAGTAAAAAATCGACAGGCTCACGGAAGCCAATCGTCAGGTTCCCAGTTTTTTCCATTCTCCAAAATTCTCACGTACCTGACGCTTGAAGAAAATAAAAAATAAATAAAAAATAAATAAAAAATAAAAAACGTTGAAAATTCGCAGATTTTAATGTTTTTATTTTAATTTTATTTTTTAAGGTTTACTCAGCGCGGGAGGAATGGGACTTTGGCACGGGGTGGAATATTACGAGAAGGAAAAGATCGTCGGTGAAGAATATTATCAACAATGGAGCAACGTAAGTTTTCGCGCGTCAAATAATCGACCAACACGATCAATTGTGATAATTCGCGACGCCGGAGTTTGAAACGTTGGAATGCAACGAAAAATATTTATTTTTTGTTGTCGATTTATTGAATTTTCAAAACGAAGCAAATTTTTCGAGAAAATCGATCCTTTCGGTGTCGTTTTTGGTTTCTGCATTTTAATGACGAGCTCTGCCAAAGAAATTGAAGAATTTCGTTGCATCCAATGATGCAAACTTCAACGTCGTGATAATTCGCTTTCTCCGCGAGTTATTATCCAAAGAAATCTGGAAAAAAACGAAATGAGAGAAAATATGCTCGATCGTATGTTTTCCCGTGACATTTAGATCGAAGATAAACTCGAGAGTTGAGTAAAATAAAAAGAAGAGTCGATGGAACGTTTTCCCATGATAAAATATATAGCAGCGCGTCGGTGATGCGAGACGAAACGCATTCAGCACAACTGTAAACACGACAGCCTTCTTTTCGTAATTTTAGCTTCGAGGATTCTCACGTTCCATCGCTTTCCGCTGCGCCTCAGATTGCATATTTTCTCTGATTCCGTTGTGATAGCCCAGAAAGTACAACAACTTTCCACCTGTAAACGCCATTGTCTACGTGGCTATTAAATATTCCTCCAAACAGTCAATTGATTACGTCGCCTCTTCCGGAGGACGGAGTACGTTTCCATTTTTTCCAGAGTATTCGCGATCGCTCCGGAGAGAAGCCGAGGAAAGTGTTGCTGGAAATCGAAACATCCTGCGATTTATTAATCGTCGAGTTTGCATCGTTGGAATGCAACGAAATTCTTTTTTTTTTTTGTTTTGCGCTCAATTTTCTACGATAATTGGACGATTCGAGAAATTCCATCGCTGGGATGAGGATTTTCGTAAAAATTCAACGAAGTCACATTTTTTCGCGCATTCCGACGATGCGAAACTTTTTATTTTATAAATTAATAAGAATTTTGTGTTTTTTCTTCTTTTTCAGCGAAATTTATTGAATCGTTGGAATAAATTTTAACATTTTTTGGTCGTCTGATTTTCAGTCGCGGTGAGAGTCCAAGTTGGCGATTTTTTTTCATCACTCCAGGCGGCGCGATGGAGTTTATTGAAATATTGAGCTATTTTTTTTATTCTCAAATAATGACGCTCGNTTTTTTTTTTTTGTTTTGCGCTCAATTTTCTACGATAATTGGACGATTCGAGAAATTCCATCGCCGGGATGAGGATTTTCGTAAAAATTCAACGAATTCACATTTTTTGGCGCATTCCGACGATGCGAAACTTTTTATTTTATAAATTAATAAGAATTTTGTATTTTTTTTTCTTTTCAGGCAAATTTATTGAATCGTTGGAATAAATTTTAACATTTTTTGCTCGTTTGATTTTCAGTCGCGGTGAGAGTCCAAGTTTGCGATTTTTTTCCATCGCTCCAGGCGGCGCGATGGAGTTTATTGAAATATTGAGCTATTTTTTTTATTCTCAAATAATGACGCTCGAGTTTGCATCGAAATTGTTTTTTTTCTTTGGGAAAGCTCGTTATTCGAATGCAGATTTTTATTGCGACGATAAAACGAACGGTTTTCGCGAATCGAAAACTAAATCGGCTCGAAAATTTTTCAAGATTTTGGAAATTTAATAAATCGTCAATGAAAGGAAATATTTTTCGTTGCATTTCAACGTTGCAAACTTGAACGTCATTCAAATCGCTGTTCGAATAATTTGCTGATTATTCTGCAGGAATTGTTGTCACACTTTGGCTGCGAATGAGCGACTGAAACGGATCGACACAATTTTTTATTTCACCAACATTTGACCTTGTTTTTCATTTTTTCCGAGTCGAATCGCATTTTCCATGTTGGAGCGACGTTGATAATTTTTCTTTCGAGTTTAGACGAGAAATGAAACGATTTTTTTCCTTTTTTTATTACAAAGCCAACGAACGATTTCCCGGAGGAGCGTTGCAGGTGAAAATCGTGAGAGAAACGTGGCAAATGTTTGTAAAGTTGAGAATTTAGAGTTTTTGGCGTTCCAAGGATCCACAGTATTGATTGGGGATGAAAAGGGTGAAGAAGGAAGCGGAAATACATGATTTTTTCGACAGGTTTTGAAGGATAACGCAGCTCAATGGTGCGACTGGTCGTTCTATCTGGCGTGGTTGGGAGTAGCAACGTGTTTGGCGACAATGACATTGTTCCTGATAGCAGCGAGTTGTCTGAGACGCGAGCGTGCTCGCGAGCAGGCGCAAAACGTTCAATACATCATGCCAGGTGACGAGAAAGATTGTCGAAGAATCGATATTAACTAATGTTCGCTTTTCGTATCTTTTTCTTTTTTTATATATGTCACGGGGATTGTCAACGTTACAAACAAAATGGCGACGACGAAAAAACAAACAAACAAACAAATCGACACACACGTATGGGGGCACATGGGGATTTGTGGGGCTGCTCGCTGTGGTGATCTCTTCGTAAACACGCGCACGACACACTCGTGTGTGCTGCTGGTGGTGCTCGCAACCATCGCCTCTTCTCATCACTTCGCTCATAAAGGTCCTCAAGGACAACGCGCTAATCTCGTACGACTGGTCGTACGTGGTTGCTTGGGTCGGCGTCGGTTGGTCGTTGGTCAGCGCGATATTGTTTAGCGCTGCTGCGATTTGCTTGAGGGGCGAGAGAATGCGCGACGAGGCGATGAACATGCAGTACCTCATGCCTGGTACATACAGTAACCACATACTTGCTTTTACTAACTTTTTACCTTTTTTTTTCGTCAATTTTAACATTTTTTTTGCCTTTTTTTTTCATTACAAATATTTCATATTTCATGTTTTTTTTTTTTTTCATCGTCATTGAGAATGTTCCACGTCGCGAATGATGAGACAATTCGGAAAAATTGGGAGTTTTTTTTAAAGAAAAAAGAAATTTAAATCGTTTTTACAAAGTTGACGTTTCCGTCGTTGGAATCCAACGAAATTCCCTTTTTTCTTGGGCAAATGTCAAGATTCTCGTTGACTATTTGGTCGGGACAATGAAACGATTATTTTTTGACGTCCAAAGAGAAATTCGGTGCGAAAATTGTTCTGGTTTTTGAAATTGAACGAACGATTTATAAAAAAACGTCGTTGGGGCCCAACGTTGCTAACTTCAGGCTCATAGAGTTTCCTCGATTTTCCATTATCACGTTTTTTCACCATAAAACCCACATTCCATGGCAATTTCATGACATAATAATGGAAAGGCTAAAAATAAACAACGTTTTTAGGAAGTTGAAGTTTCCGTCGTTGGGATCCAACGAAATTCCCTTTTTTCTTGGGCAAATGTTAAGATTCTCGTTGAATATTTGGTCGGGATAATGAAACGATTATTTTTTAACGTCCAAAGAGAAATTCGGTGCGAAAATTGTTCTGGTTTTTAAAATTGAACAAACGATTTATAAAAAAATGTTCGTTGGGGCCCGACGTTGCAAACTTCAGGGTCATAGAGTTTTCTCGATTTTCCATAATCACGTTTTTTCACCATAAACCCACATTCCATGGTTACTCAATGACATAATAATGGAAAGGCTAAAAATAAACAACGAATAAACGTAATAAACAACGTTTTTACGAAGTTGCAGTTTCCGTCGTTGGAATCCAACGAAATTCCCTTTTTTCTTGGGCAAATGTCAAGATTCTCGTTGAATATTTGGTCGGGATAATGAAACGATTATTTTTTAACGTCCAAAGAGAAAATCAGTGCGAAAATTGTTCTGGTTTTTAAAATTGAACAATTTATAAAAAAACGTTCGTTGGGGCTCAACGTTGCAAACTTCAGGCTCATAGAGTTTCCTCGATTTTCCATTATCACGTTTTTTCACCATAAACCCACATTCCATGGTTATCCAATGACATAATAATGGAAAGGTTAAAAATAAACAACGAATAAACGTAATAAACAACGTTTTTACGAAGTTGAAGTTTCCGTCGTTGGAATCCAACGAAATTCCCTTTTTTCTTGGGCAAATGTCAAGATTCTCATTGAATATTTGGTCGGGACAATGAAACGATTATTTTTTAACGTCCAAAGAGAAATTCGGTGCGAAAATTGTTCTGGTTTTTGAAATTGAACGAACGTTTTATAAAAAAACGTCGTTGGGGCCCAACGTTGCTAACTTCAGGCTCATAGAGTTTCCTCGATTTTCCATTATCACGTTTTTTCACCATAAAACCCACATTCCATGGTTATCCAATGACATAATAATGGAAAGGCTAAAAATAAACAACGAATAAACGTAATAAACAACGTTTTTACGAAGTTGAAGTTTCCATCGTTGGAATCCAACGAAATTCCTTTTTTTCTTGGGCAAATGTCAAGATTCTCGTTGAATATTTGGTCGGGACAATGAAACGATTATTTTTTTACGTCCAAAGAGAAAATCGGTGCGAAAATTGTTCTGGTTTTTGAAATTGAACGAACGTTTTATAAAAAAACGTCGTTGGGGCCCAACGTTGCTAACTTCAGGCTCATAGAGTTTCCTCGATTTTCCATTATCACGTTTTTTCACCATAAAACCCACATTCCATGGTTATCCAATGACATAATAATGGAAAGGCTAAAAATAAACAACGAGTAACTTTGACTAGCGATTCGATGCTAATCCGGAAGTGAAATAATAACACTTTGCAATATTTCACGATATACTCGGGAGAATGAAAGTACTAACGGGTATACGCGAGCCTCATACATTGTGTAATTGGATTTCCGTGTCTCTCGACACTTCCGGCGATGTCGACATTTGCCAAAGCTACTCGTTTTTTTAATTTTTTCATTTTTTTTTCTGCTAACGATGAAAACGCGAAATTCGTGAACGAATGAAACTAAAAATAGTGGAAAAAAAGCATCGAGCATAAACGAGGAATTAACCGCTTGCTTAATAAACGAAAAAAAATCAATAATCCATTTTTTTTATGGGCCACCATGGAGCCGAGCCTTGTGGACGGATTTTTTAGTCTTCTCGTGTAAATATGTGACGTCCGGTCCATTTGAAAATTCAGAGAAACCCCATCGATGCTTTAAATTCCATTTTACTCTCGATTTTCGACTTCTCGAATTTTTTCGATTTTTTTTCATGGCGAAAAACATTTTTGTTTGAAGGAAAATAGCAACGAATCAAAAGTGACATTTTTTTGAGGTAAAACCATCGAATGAACCGAAAGAATTCGCGATAGAAATGCTGAACAGAAAATTCGTATCGAGAGGGAAGAAATTTCACGAGCAACGAGTCACTCTTTGTTTTTTTTTCTGTTTTAATGTCGATGGGAACGAGCGAACCATAAAAAATATTGAAAGTTTTCTGGAAAATCGTACAGATCGAAAAATGCATGAAATATTGACAAGGAATCGTTGCGACGATCGTTTGCATAAAATTCAGTGAAAGGTGAAGAAAAAAGAAATGTTGTGGTGGAAAGAATAACGTACAGACTGTTTAGTAACGTGACTCGACGCGAAAAGGTTGATGCACGTTTATGAAAGAACGTGTTGGAAAATAATGGATTTGAAAGGAGACGAGTTTCACAGTGCAACTCTGAAAAATTGCTCTCTCGACGCTCGTTCGATATTCATTTTTCATCGCGTTAAAACACTTTTACTTTTTATCCATTTTATTATTCATTTGTTTTGCTTTTTTTTTCCCCCATTTTGCTTCTTTTTCCTCGAGAGCCATCGACGACTCACGCTCTGTTTGACTCGCTCACGGATTAATGTTATTTTGTCACGCTCTGACTCTGTCTTCCTCGTACAAACTCCTCAATGTATTATTTTCGCAATATTCCAAAGCTCCGCGACTTTCTATGTCGTTGATTCTCGAGCCTTTGCGATTGATCGAGCCCCGCAATATGATTTCTCTCAGTCAAGGAGCCGCAGGACGAAACTTGCTCGGATTATCGAGAGAGACACAGAGATCGCGAGGGAGAGAGAGACGGAAATTGATAGAGAGAAACTTTGTGATCGTATGACTACCAAGTCCGGCTTTGTCGGACGAGACACTCGCGTTAAATTATCCACCGTCATTACTCCTAAGTACCAGTCAGTGGGAAAGTGACATACTTGCCTGAATACCCGCACTCGAATGCCTCTTTTTCTTCTTATCGTTCCATCATCGATTTTTTTTTAAACAGGCAAACTCTTCATACACGGATTCACGCAAAATTCATGCTTTTCTCTTGTTTTCGTTCTGTGCACTTTTTTTTAAAACAAATTTTTTAAAATATTACAAAATTTCAAACGGTTGCCTTATTTTTATGCAAAAATTCGATCTAATGAAATTTTAATCTTTTTATTTGTATTATTTTTTAATAAATTCTCTGATTGAATTCTAATCAAATTTCTAATCAAATTTTAATTAAATTTCTAATCAAATTTCAATCAAATTTCTAATCAAATTTTAATCAAATTTCTAATCAAATATTAATCAAATTTTAATTAAATTTCTAATCAAATTTCTAATAAAATTTCTAATTAAATTTAAAAAAAATCCAATGGACTATGAAAATTTTCTGTTCCGGTTACGAACACGAAAAACTAATTTCTCTGTCGTTATTTTTTCATTTCCAAAGTGCAATAGTTTTCTGATTTTCTATAAACAATTTTTTTTTTCATCCCAAAATTGGAAAAATTCTTTTTCTATTCGGCATTTTCGCATTCGATCTCGGGCATTTGATAATATTCGAGAAACGCTCCTTGAAACTGAAGAATCTTTCGTGTGCCCACGCTCGTTGAGTGACAAGCAATTCGCCTTCTTTTAAATTTTTAACCACATTCACCCACGCGCACCAAAGATAAAGAACTTTTCTCCCCTCGGTTGGGTGCTGATTAAATTTTCCAATGACGTAAATTCCGACGCAACCCCTGCCCCCGCGGAGAGTAAGAATAATGCTTACCGAAGGGCTTTTCCTCGGGCCTCTCTCCGTCTGTAAATTACTTTCGTGAAATATTCGAGACGGTTCGATTTTTTAGGCAAACACGATTTTCCACTCGTCAAAATCGACATTTGCTCTTTCACGAAAACAATGAGAATTATTAACATTTCTCTCTTTTCCTTTTTCCACTATTTCTCTTGCTTCGTACGAAAAATAAAAAAATAAAATTAAAAATTAAAAAAAAAACTTTTTCGCGATAAAAAATTCGTTTTTTTTTTTAAATAATCGTTTGTTTCTTCTTTTCAGTTTATCCACAAAAGCAACAATACGCTTACGCGGGTTACCCAGCACCGGCTGCTTATCCGGGACCGTATTATCACGGCTCGCAATACGGGCCTTACAACTACTGAGGCACGCGAAATAAAGATTGTCCACGGCTGATCAACATCTCCGAAGAATCAGAAGGAAAGCAGATAATCGGGAAGACGTGAAAGTAAAAAAAAAANAAAAAAAAAAAACAAAAAAAACAAAATCGTCGCAACAATCTTGATCTTCAGGGCGAACGAGATACGAAGCGATAAACGAAATAAAAAGAAGAAAAAACACACGCGTACGAAAAAGAGAATTCCGCTATGCGGAACTCCCGAAGTTACGTTTTTAAAACATTTTTTCAATGAAACGAAACAAAAATGCGAGAAAAACGTTTTTTTCTTTATGAGGATTTGTCGAAATTCACTGGGGCGCAGAATCCGATCGAGAAACCTTTTATATATATATTTATAAATATATAACTTATCGATAATTATTGTTAGTTTCGTAATTTGTTAACTTATAGAATCCACACTTAGAAATCGATTTTTTTAAACTTCTCATCAAATAGGACTCCCGGATATTTCGAAAGCAAAAAAAAAAAGAAAAACTTTGTTGCAAACGTAAAATTTGGTCTCGGAAAATGTTGGAAAAGTGTCAAAATATTTTGACGTGCATTTACGAAGACTATGTTGCGTGGGAGGTGCGAAAATACGAGGCACAGCTCGAGCGTGCACGTCGATCATGAAAAACGATGAATTTTATTGTTAATTTTTGAGAAAATAATGATTTTTAATCCGCGAGGCGGTGTTGCTCAAAATCCAATCGTCGAAAAAGCACGCGTGGATCCGTTTGCATGCGAAACTTCCGGTTCACGCGGTATGCATTTATTTTAATAATATGTATTTGTTTTTCTAACGATAAATAATCGATAAATTATTGTAACGGAGCGTGCTGATTCGTCGTCGTTGATTCCTCGTCTCATGGAAAAGTTGCCATCGTTGGAATGCAACGAAAACTCATTATTTTCGTAGCAAAAGACAAAATCTTGTCAAAGATAATGCGACGGTTTTCTTTGCCATTGAAAAACTGAATTTCCTTGAAAAATTCGATCGAACGCATCGACTAACGAAAGAATTATCGAAAAATATATTTTTCCTCGTATTCCAACGATTCAAACTTCCGCATCATCGTCAGTTTTATGGAATTGGTAGAAAAAAAAGAATAAAGGAGGAAAATTCATACACCACAGCTCACGCGAATCGCTACAACAATATTTAAGACTTTTACGTTTTTCGGATCTAGAAAATATTAGTCTATACCAATTTACACGCGTTTTTCAGTCAATAAACTGAACGTTAATAAAAAAACGAACCTTCCTTTTTCATTTCCATGCATTTATTTTCATTTTCTCTCTCTCTCTCGTTTTCGTTATTTTGAAATTTTGATTTTTGTGTTATTTATGCGTATCGCCATCTTTAAAGTGTATTTTGCAGTTTTTTCCGTTCGCAAAAGTTGGGAATAGATTTTTTGGCGATTTTTTGGCTTTGGGAACTCGAATTTCAAGGATTTTGATGGTCGCACGATTTTTACGGGACACCATGACCCATGAAAGGATTTTATGGAATTCCAGGCGTGAACGGTCTTGGCCGTTCGACGGTGAGTAAAAAAGCAGCATGTGTTACTGTGTCGCGACAGAGCTTTTCCGTTTGTTTGGGATTTTCTAGGCAGTTGTGATACTGAGCCCTTAATAATGAAACCCTGAAGAACAAATACACGAATTTACATTTTATTCGCGTCTGTGTGTGACCTTCTAGATCGAGCACCGAACGAAAGTCACGCGGTTCAAAGTATAACAGTCGTTTTTAGATAAACTCGTCGATCGTGTACAATAAAAAGAAAAAGAAACTCGGGGAATTCCTTTTTGGATTCGAACGTGGAGGAAAAAATAGGAAAAACGTGGCGAGTCCTGAACACGAACGCGTCACGTCCGCTTCAACGTTTTTTCCAATGCTCGTGCTCGTGATCACAGAGCTACAAAAAAAATGGAGGCGCGCGTCCTCATTTTTTGACCCTCGAGATTTTTCAATTATGCAGGAAATCGGATGACGTAGATTTTCGACTATTTTCTCCTGAAGATCTGTCTCTCAAAAGTACGAACAGTATTTGATACGCGTGCGGAGGAGCAGAGAATGTACGGTCACGTGATTTTCTCGTCCTCAGCAAACACGTCGATATATATATGTATATAGAAAGGAATATATAGAGTTTTGGTGGAGCTTGAAACTGGCAGTATCTCCGCGACTCTCGTCCGAGCAACAGCATGTTTTCCTCATTGACGAGGCTCTGCCTCACGATTCTAGTTCCCTACATAACGGCACAAGAAACTTTCGTAACTAATTCATTCAGAGCAGAAAAAGTGAGTACGCAAATAGAATTGATAATGCAATCGTTGAAGATTTGCTTATTATTTTTTCACATTTGCATTGATTTGAATATCGAAACATCGCGACGCAAGCCTGTTGGTCAACTTTTCATTCCCGTGCAGCAACGATTACGAAACACATTCTTATTCCCACTATAAACGAATTCTCCTCGTTCCACTTCGAAATACACAAACTTTTGATATTACTTCGTAACTTTTTCTTGTTTTTGTTGACATTTTGAGGTTTTGCATTCGTCGAAAAATCTCAATGAAACTCAGCTCTCCAGGATCGCCGAAATGACTAACATATCGCACATGAATGAAGTTCTTGAAAATATATGTATCCCGCGGGTCGTTGGCAGTGCTGGACACGCCAAAGTTAAAAATGTAAGTACGTACGATTATTTCATTTTACAACTGTCAAAATATTGCGTTTCTTAATTCCTTTTTCATCGAGACAATTGCGAGCGTGAGAATTTCTTTCAAAATACAAAATAAATTACAACGTGCGTGTGTAATATTTCTAAAAATTCTTCAAGATTCCGGATTTTCCGGGAAAAATCGTAAACAAATAGAAATCGCTCGTTTTCCGAGGTGCCAGCTCGTAAAACACGTTTTTTAGGTTAAAAATCATTGTTGTTGCGAATCTTCGTTAAAAAAACACGAAATGCTCGTTCAGAATATTCAAAAAAAGCAAAAATTTGTTACTTTTTCAAAATTCGTGCCTAATGGAAAATTTATTGAGAGCAGAAACTTAAATTCCTTTTCTTTTTGCAGTATTTGAAGAATTCCATGAAAAATCTTGGATGGACTGTGGAGAGTGATGTTTTTAGTGCAAAAACCCCCAATTTTGGTACTTTGGAATTTGAAAACATTGTCGCCAGTCTGGACAACAACGCCAGACGCTATTTGGTTCTCGCCTGCCATTACGATTCTTTGTACACCAGAGAAGGCAACTTTGTCGGAGCTATCGATAGCGCCGTTCCATGCACACAACTTCTCAATCTTGCTACAGTTATGAGAGAACAATTGAGTTCTTCCAAAGTTGTGAGTCTTGCCAAAACGTTTATCCTACTCCTCTCTAGCTCAGAAATAAATTTCTGGACTCTGCGCTTAACGGATGATCATTTTTCATACTTTCCTCTTTGCGATGCCATAAATCTTACTCGCTATGCTTCTTTTCCATAATTCATGTATTGGAATGAAAAAAAATGCAAAAGAATTTAAAAAAATGAAAATTTAGACAAAAATAAAATAAAAATTGATTGAAAATTCGAATATTTTCAATAATGTTTGATTATTTTCTTGATTTGGCACAATTAATTAATTGAAATGAAAAAAAAACTGAAGAATAATTAAAAAGAAGAAAAAAATGAAAATTTGGAATAAAATAAAATAAAAATAAATTGAAAATTCGAATATTTTCAATAACGGTTGATTATTTTTTTGATTTGGCACAATAAATTAATTGAAATGAAAAAAAAAAAATGAAAAATAATTGAAAAGAAGAAAAAAATGAACATTTTGAAAATTTAGATAAAAATAAAATAAAAATTGATTGAAAATTCGAATATTTTCAATAACGTTTCATTATTTTTTTGATTTGGTACAATTAATTAATTGAAATGAAAAAAAAACTGAAAAATAATTGAAAATAAGAAAAAAATGAAAATTTGGAATAAAATAAAATAAAAATAAATTGAAAATTCGAATATTGTCAATGATGTTTTATTATTTATTTGGTTTTTGTTTTCTGCTCAATTTAGAATCAAGGGAACGTGAGCTTGAGGTTCATTTTCTTTGACGGGGAGGAAGCATTTTTGAAATGGGGCCCCAACGACTCGATATACGGAGCCAGAAATTTGGCCACGAAATGGGAAAACACAACGTCGACATTTGGCTACGAATCGGACATCAGTGACCTGGACAGAATAGTACGTTGATCGGGAACTCAATTGTCGAGTGTAAATACAAATCGGAAGGAAATGAATTCATGAAATTGGAAATATTGAGATTTTTAATGATTTTTGTCATTTTTTTTTTCTACTCGCAGGACATAATGATGTTGCTCGACCTTCTCGGATCGGCTGATCCGACGTTTTATAATTATTTCAAAAATACTTCGCGATGGTACTGGCAGCTTGTCAAAGCTGAACGAGCCTTGGCCGGATTGAGAAAATTCCAAAACTATTCTTACGGAATGTCCGAGCCTCAATATTTCAAAACTTACCCTGAACACGTCAGCTACGCTGTGGAGGATGATCATATACCGTTTTTGCGAAGAAGTACGTATTCAAAATTTTCTAGAAATTTATTTCATTATTTTATTTTTTTTATTCAAATTTATTCAATTTTTCGTGACCCGGTTGTGCGGCAATTAGTGGCAACGAATTTTTTGTCTTTCTATTTCCGTTTTTGTCAAAAAATTCATTTAGGGCCACAAAACTCTGGATAACCGTGGTAGAATTTTGTTTTTTCAAGTTTTTCATGTTTTCTCTGTTTTTTTTCCAATTTGGAGAAAATTGGGAAAGGAAGGAGAAACTTGAATTTAGAAAAATTCCGATTTTCCTGAATATTCAATTTTTTTCTGCATTATTTCGATTTTCTCGTATTTCCGTTTTCTCGTATTGTCCTCGAGAATTTCCTATTATTTCCTGGCATTGTAAAATGCCTTGGGACAAAATTTGGACAAAGTCAGAGAAATATGAAAATATTTTCTCGCCCAGAATTGGATTAAATGTAAATTGGTACATTGCAGATGTTCACATAATCCATTTGATACCTTATGGATTTCCGTCTTTCTGGCACACGCCACAAGACAATCTGAGTATCGTGGACCTGGCGACAACGGAAAATCTCAACAAGATATTGCGAGTTTTCGTCGCCTCTTATTTGCATCTCGATATTTGATGCTGTGGCTAAAAAAAACCTGAGATTTTCGAGACGAAATACAAGACAAAAAACTAATCGACAATCTTTTATTATTGGTAATGAAAATGTTATTTTTCCTTATCAAATGTTTTATACAAAATAATGTACAAAGTTTGTTTCTACGTTAAAAAAAAAAAACTGAACGTGATTTTGTTCGCCGAAACTATTGTACATAGAAATCCGTACGATGTGTACGTTGTAAATAAATAAATGATATTTTTCCCATTGTCGTTCATTTTCCCAACAGATTTTGCGTCTCCAAACCTTTTCGAAAGAAAAACCTCGAAATTTCGGTCATTTGACCATCATTTCCGAGAATTTACCATCCCTCGGTCACTTTACCCGTCATATTACTCCTCCAGGTGCATTTGTTGTATTTTTTTTTTTTCACGCTCTCTGCTCACCATTTATGTCTTACCCCACGGCTCGCGTTAGTTATATGTAACCGGACACGTGTTTGCATGGCATAATATCTGCCTGTTGAAGATAAAACAGCACAACAGTCAACAAAACTGTTTGATACGAAAGTGACGAGCGAATAACAAAGAAACGGGCAATCCTCGACGAGTTTTCATTGCGGAAGTAAGCGAAATACGGAATAAGTTTGAATCGGCATTTGGAAAAGAGGTTACGGTGCTTTCCGAACTATATAGACGCGTCCCCACGTTCGATCATGAAAAAATGATCGGTTCGGTTTTTCCCGATCATCGTAACTTTGGAAAAAACAATATTTTCGTTCTGCTGCTTTTTCAATTCGATGGAAAATCTCTGGTAATTGAAAAATCACTTTTTCTTCTATTTTCCCAGCGGAGAATGTTGGAGCAGCAGTTTGGCTGCGAGCAGAGAAACATTTCGAGAAATACGATCAACGCGATCGAAGTTTTTAGCATCAATCACTTTTGCTGCTACTTTTTGTAGCAAAAACTTTGCTGCAATTTTTTTATCTAGATTCTGTACATTCGGACGATTCGTTGATCCACGAAATACAGTTGGTAAGTGAATATTATTGTTTTCCACATTTTTATCATTCATGGGTTTAACAGAAAGTGTTGATTTTTTCGAATGACGAGAGGAAAATTCCAAATTTGATGATTCTCGAAAAATTGCACTCTCGGTATTGTTAGCAACTTCAAAATCCATCAATTTTCTCGTTTTTCATTTATACTTGTTCGCAACGTTGGGATCCAGCAAAAAATAGATTTGAAACGTTGGAAAATTCCTTTTTGGTGACGATTCGTTTAATTTTTCAAAATCGTCCAAATTTTTCGAGCCGATTTACGTTTCGGTCCGCAAAACCGATCGTTTTATCGTCGTGAATACATTCTGCACTCGAGTAACGAGCTTTGCCAAAGAAAACGAAAATTTCGTTGCATTCCGACTCCGTTTTCAGTGGCGAATGAAATTATTTCAATTTCTCGGATTCCAAACTCGTTTTTTTTTATCGTAACGAGAATTAAAATCGAAGAAACTTTTGCCTTGGACAGAAACATTTGTTGCGTAGATTCAATTTGCGATAAAATGCTTTGCGATTAGCCAATGGATCTTAAAATAGATGAGACATTGCGATATCAATGATTTGCGGCAACAGGCACAGGAGAGTTCAAACGGAATGTCAGTTTTCTTGACTCGTTGACTCGTGTTTAGCGGTTCGTTGAAACAACGTCTGCACTTGACCCCATTCAGAGTCGATTCTTATTTGTCCGGGGCTTTCATTTGTCGAGGAAACTTTTAGAGGATCTTATCGGAAAGTCCCTGATTCAGTGGAGACTAAATTTTCATCAATACTCTGAGGCAATTCTCTCGAGAAGCCAAAGTTTCCGTTCCTCCATGTTGACTCACGGATCGTCTTACAATATCCTGCTCTGAAGATTTGTTTTTTTTTCTATTTTTCAGTAAAATATGGTGAAACGCACGATGGACGTCAGCAATCAGGAGTTGCAGCCGATAAATGCCGATAATCATGAATCAAAAAAGAATCCTGGCCTGGAAGAAAAAGTTCAGATGAAAAAGCAACTCGGCCTGTTGGAAGGAGTTGCCATTATTCTTGGAATTATTTTTGGATCAGGTAATTTTTTTTACCAATTTGACAATTTTTCTGTTTTTGGTGAGACGTTTTTTTAAGAATTTGCTTCCGAGCCAATTTCATCAGACAAACTGGTACTTCTTGTTAGCAAAAACCGTTTGTCCAGATTTTTAGAGAATTTTTAAAATTCATTTTATCACTTTTATTTATTTTTATTTATTTTTATTTATTTTTATTTATTTTTGTTTATTTTTATTTATTTTTGTTTATTTTTATTTATTTTTATTCCTTTTTATTTATTTTTATTCATTTTTATTTACTTTTATGCATTTTTTTAACGCAAAAACCATTTGCAGGTATTTTCATTTCACCAAAGGGAGTTATCGAGGAAGTTGGTAGCATAGGATTGTCATTGATAGTGTGGGTGCTATGTGGACTTTTGTCGACGATCGGAGCTCTGTGCTACGCCGAATTAGGAACGAGTATTCCGCGTAGTGGAGGCGATTACGCTTATATTCACGAGGCCTTCGGTGCTCTCCCATCGTTTTTGTATCTATGGGCTGCGAACCTCATATTTGTGTGAGTAAATTATCTGAATAGTCGTTGTTTCCACTTTATTAAAAATTACGCTCGTTTCTCGATAAAATAACGATTTCCATTTGTTTCATGACATTGCAGGCCTACAACTAACGCGATAATGGCCTTGACATTCGCCGAATACGTGCTGAAGCCTTTTTTCCCAAATTGTTCAACCCCTGACGATGCAGTTCGACTGATCGCTGCGGCAACCATATGTAAGAGCGATAAAAACTAATTTCCAATTGACGATAAATTGCTTCATCACATTTTTCGATAAATATGAAAAAAAATGATTTTTAATGTCAATTTATCTAAAAAAATGTGTGCTCTTGTTTCTCAAAGGTTTTTTAACATTCGTAAATTGTTACAACGTGAAAGAAACGTCGAAAATGCAGAACGTGTTTATGGTCGCTAAAATTTTCGCTCTCGTGATAATCGTCATAATTGGAATCGTCTGGCTCGCAACGGGTAAGCCCGATCGTTTTCATTTTTCTCACGAACTCATTCAAATTCATGAAAATTCACGATCAGAATTTTTTTTTCCTTTCCTGACGATCCTTCGTCGACGTTTCAGGGAGAACGGAGAATTTCGAGGATTCCTTCAAAGGAACAACGACAGATCCAGGCAAAATAGCCGTGGCCTTTTATCTCGGAATATTTTCCTACTCCGGTTGGAATTACCTCAACTTTATGACCGAAGAGTTGAAGGATCCTTACAAGTGAGACTCAATTATTTTCCTTACACAGAACACAAAATTTTGCTGGAAAAGATCGATATTTTGTTCGATACGTTCGACTCAACGTTTTTGTGAATAATTATAAACAAAATAACGAAAAATTGGAATTTTGGAAATATCCAGGATTTTTAACGAAACTTTATTTCCAGTGTAGCCCTCGTTCAATTTATTTCCCGCGATCGACAAAAACTTTTTCCATAATCACAATAATCGCAAACCCAATTATTCTCATTATTCCAGAAATTTGCCACGAGCCATTTACATATCATTGCCGCTGGTGACTTTCATTTATGTTTTGGCAAATATCGCTTATCTTGCGGTTCTGACGCCCACTGCTATGATCGCTTCCAATGCCATTGCTGTGGTACGTATTCTTCTCGTTGTTCACTTAATTAACAGCTGAATAATTCTAGTTTTCTAAAAACTAGAAATCTCCATTTTTTATTGTAGATTTTCAATGATTCGTCGAATTGAAAAGTCACTGGGTCCTGTTTTTGGTTTTCAGACTCTTGGGGACCAAACTCTCGGCATGATGTCGTGGATCATGCCAGTATTAGTAGCAGCCTCCGCTTTCGGTGGCTTGAGTGTGCACATCATGACTTCCTCGCGAATGTGTTTCGTAGGCGCCAGAAACGGCCATTTTCCCGAGATGCTCAGTCACATTAACCTCAAAAGATTCGCACCCACACCGGCGCTAGTATTTTTGGTGAGCATTCCATTTTTTCTTCTCGGAAAGAAAAAAAAACTTTGAAGGAATTTTTTGACGCTAATTTTTTCAATGATTTTGTTTTTTGTTTTTTTATTCACAGTGTTTACTTTCTTTGGCGATGCTGTGCACCACGGACGTCGCAGTGCTCATCACGTATTGCAGCATCGTCGAATCTTTCTTTATAATGCTTTCGGTCGCTGGAATATTGTGGTTGAGATACAAACGTCCGGGGATGAACAGACCAATCAAGGCGAGTAACTTTTCTTTGTTTATACGCTTTCTGACGATCATTTCGTCGCTCGAAACGTTAACTCGATTGATCGAAACGACGATGAAGTTTGCATCGTTGGAATGCAACGAAATTCCATTTTTTCTTGAGCAGATTTCAAGATTCTTATCCAATTTTTAGTCAGGACGATAAAACGATTTTTTTTTTAGGCACGAAACACAGAATCGGTACGAAAATTGTCAAGATTTTTGTGAATCGAATGAAGAATTTAGAAAAAGTATTTTTTGCTGAGCGAGTGTGCGTCGCTGGACTGCAACGAATTTCTTTATTTTTCTTTGGCGAATTTTGCGAAAAATTTCCATGAATTTGGAATTTGAACGAATAATCAATGAAAATAAATATTTTTCGTTGCATTCCAACGTTGGGAACTTCAGCTGCAAGAAAATTCATTTTTCTTTGCCGAATTTTGCGGAAAAATTGAATGATTTTGAAAATTGAACGAATAATTATTAAAAAATCATTAAAAATATTTTTCGTTGCGAACTTCAGCGTCATTCGATCGCATCATACGCCGGGAATAAAAGAGTGTGAAATTTTTGTTTGTACAGGTATCTCTGTGGGTTCCGATTACGTTCGTTGGCGTGTGCCTCTTTTTGGTCTTAGTTCCCTGTTACGTGAGGCCTTACGAAGTAGGAATGGGAACGGTCATAACTCTGTCGGGAATTCCTGCATATTATGTGGGAGTTTCCTGGCAAAACAAACCCGCTTGGTTCCAGAAAATTAACAGTGAGTTTGCTACACCGAACGAAAACGTTTTTTTTAATTAGAAAAATTGATAACTCAACAATGCTGTGCCCCAGAGCAGCAAATATTCGGATTTGCTGTGGAAAGATCGATAAGAATCGTTCCTGACAATATTTCATTTCCGTGGCCTCAAAATTATGTCGAAAAAAGTTTCATTCTTGTTTTTTTTGCTTATTCTTGTTTTTTTCCATTTTGCAGCCATTGCTACGCACACTGTGCAAAAAGTTTTCCTCTCTGCGAGGGAGGATCGCGAAGACTGATCGGCGCTCATCCGCCGAAGACGAAGGGAGTCTCAACGAGTGGAAAACGAACATTCTTGTTCGGACTCGACAATAATCACGAATCAACAATCACCGCGAACCTTAAAACGTCACGGTTTTTTTATTTTGTTTTTTTTTTTACTCGATGCCATATTTTGAGATTTATCGGTAAATATTGCGAAGAAATTCTTTCGAGGAAGACGGTCCCAGAATTTTGCGGTGACGTGTGAAGGTAAAAAATCGAAAAATTTTGTTTTTTTCTTTAATTTTGTTTTCGTTCTCTTTGCGATTTAGTTTGGAGCTTTTTTACCTTCTCCCTGGCCCAAAGTTGATCGTGGCAACATTTTTTTTTTATTATGTCGCTTTGAAAAAAATTTGGAGCTATTTTTCACGTAAGAATCTTTTCCCAATGTTGATCGATTTTTTTTTAGTTTATTTTCTATGATTACCCGCGTGAAATTCTTTCTTGGAGATTATCTCGTTTTTTGAATTTTTTTAAATATAATTGCGCTGATCCCGGTGCAGCGCTCGTTCGTAAAAGTTGGTAACTTGGTCACATAACTTTCGTTTCGAAGGATTTTTCGAACGAAAAACCGTACGTCTTAGAAAAATGTTATACTCGTTTTGAAAAATGTGAGAAGGATTTTTCAGTTTTTGCTGCAAGATTGAAACTGTGATTTATTTTTATTCTAGTTAATCAACATTTCAATCATCGTTAGAAACTGTCATTTCAATCGGAATCGAGCGTGCTTCATGTTATTATTGAAAAATGTATTTTTGTGTGACTTTTATGCGGATTAAGCTTGAAAAATGCACGAAACGTTGGAATGCAACGAAGAATGTTTTATTTTCAGTGATGATTCGTTTGTTTTTTAAAATCGTCGAAATTTTTCGAGCCGATTTACTTTTCGGTTCGCAGAACCGATCGTTTTACACTCTGCATTTGAATAACGAGCTCTGCCAAAGAAAACGAGAATCTCGTTGCATTCCAACGATGCAGCGTCGCTTCGCTGTGTGAAGCGACACAAGAAAAATGGACACTGTACTTACATAGAAATAACGCAAGTCTCGCACAAATGATTCTGTCATTTTAATCGCTGAACATTTTGTTCCTGTTTTTTTTTTTTTTTAATCCGTGAACGAGACCAATATTCACAGCTTCAGTGTCGCGATGCCAAAATATCTACCAAACCTTTTTTTACCCACGGATATTTATTTTATTTCATTAACATCACGTTAATTATTTTTTTTTTTTTTCATTTTCATGGATATTTGTGTGTCGGCGTATTTACAACGCTTGTGTGTGCATCTCTCAATTTCATTTGAAGAAAAAGGGCGACGGTATCGGGAAATCTCTTGGTCAAACGATTCGAGCCAACGCTTTAGAAACTCATTTTTTTTCTACGCGATAATTTTCTCACTTTCTCATTACGATGAAGATTTTTTTGTCCCATTTTCGCAGGAACTTTTCGACTGATACTCGCTTTTGAAAAAAAAAACAAACATTTTTCATGGTTGTCGCTCTGATTTTTTTAAAAAACTGTTTTCGCTGATGAATGATACGAGAAAATAAAACAGACTGATCTCTCGGTTGTGCACAGTACTATATTATCTGCATAAGAATTTTTAATAAACCCTTTTCTCGTTGTTAATGATTTTACTATTTTTTCATCAAGTTCCTTGAATCCTCGATGCTCTAGTCACGTGGGAAGCATGGGAGACACGAAGAGACTTCGGTGTGTACGTTTGCATCGTTGGGATGCAACGAACGTCTGGTTTTTATTGACATTTCGATTCAATATTTCGTTGGGACTATAGAACGATATTTTTTTGGGATCGAAGCACAAAATCGGAAGGAAAATTATTTTTCGTTGGACCCGAACGTTGCGAACTTTAGTGTCGTTAAGAATCTTTGGGAACGTCGTGGAAATTGAGATAGAAAAATGAATGGAGTTGGAATCATTGAAACACGAGGAAAAATAGTAATTGTGTTGTTTTTATCGCGAAAACCCATTTTTTTGGGGTTTCGATTTAAAGGCCCTCGGGACCAAATCTTGGAAACTTGTAATGTGGAAAATTTTGAGCAGAATTTCGACAAAACCAACTCCAACATCATTAGCTTTTCAAACGGTCTACAATTTAATGCGGGAATGTTTTTTCGTTAACTTTCCAATTTAATACATTTTGCGATTCATGCTAAAGACAATATTTCACAATTAACGTGGTGGATATAATTCAATATTTTATAATACAGCGATATACCTGATTTCTTTGTATTGTATTTACAGAATGTACACATTAGTGGATATCCTCCGGGTTGAACATGCCCTGGAAGTTATAAAACAAACGAGATATTAAATTTTTTATTCCCAATAAGAAAAAATGTAGTTCGGTGAATATTTTGCATAACCGGCAATTTCCGACCATAAACAAATGGACCCGAGGTTCTCTAGGAGTGCGCGACCTTTAAAAGTGCATCTTGGGTCAATCTGACCCGAGGCGTTTTCCAAATCGTTGTATTCCCGTAAATATGCATTTTTTATTGTTTTTTCAGTGAAAAACTTTTTTGCAATGAATTATTCATATTTTATGGGCTTAAATAAATGTTTTGACGAAAACGAAAAGTAAATGCCGAATCATTGGTTGCCATAGAGCACGACAATCGAAAATGGAAAATCGTTCGGGTCAAAATGACCCAGTGTGTACTCGAAGGGTCAATTATATTGGAATAACGTTTTTTTCAAAATAAAGCAATGACTAAACATTCGTCGCCATTCAGCACCAAATAATCAGAGATGGAAAATTGTTCGGGTCAAAATGACCCAGTGTGTACTCGAAGGCTCAATTATATTGGAATTACGTTTTTTTTTCAAAACAATACTTCACCTTGGCACGTCTAAGGATGGAATCCTTACTGGCGTCGTAAGGATGATCTTTGCTCGGAATTTCCAAGACCGACGGGACAGGCTGCGTGTGACTGTCAATGACGTGACGTATCATTTCAGCGACCTGGAGGTTTAGAAATTTTCTGGTAACTTTGTTTTTCATTGGAGATGCAAATGAAGGAGAATTCTTTGTGACTTACGTTTTGGTTGATCAAAATGATGTCGATGTCGTCACGCTTAACGAAACGCTTGAATGTGTCTTCAATTTCGCTCACCGGAGTATCTGGACGAGTACGATCGAGAAAAATGAGATTTTGGTACGTGCAAAATTGTTTTATTTTATGGGGATTCGTATTTTATTAAAAAACGTACTTTTGTCAACGACCATGAAATTTGGCTGGCGATTTTTATTGATTTCTCCGACTCCTCCGAGGAGAAATCCTACGCAAGTATCCTATGGAAAAATAAACAGAATCACTCGTCGATCGGAGGACGTAATTGACACACAGACTGGAGTAACGAATTTTTGAGCGGTTCGCGGATTTACCTCGTCTCCGATAACAGCGAGAAGCTTCCCCTTGCCTGCCGAATGAAGTGCCATTGTTAATAATCGGGTAAAAGGTTTATTCGTTACTTTCAATTCGACGAAAATAGTTTGCTTTTGGAACGAGACGTTTCTGACTCCTCAAAGAAATCAGATGACCGATCGTCACGCCTTGGACCATCTGCGCATGCGCGCTAAAAACTCTTATCAACGTTTTATCAATCCTCCTGTCTTATCGACTGGAACACGAGGATGGAATTATCGTGGTTTCGATTTTTTGTTTACTGATGTCCTACCAATCTATTTCTGAATCTGACAGATCGATATTTAGTCGTTGTGTCTTTGGATTCTGAAACAGGATCGTTTTATTGTCCTGGCCAAATATTAAATAAGAATCTTGAGCTCTGCTCAAGGAAATACAGAATTTCGTTGCATTCCATCCGATGGAAACTTCAACATCGTAAAAAAATGCCATGAATAACATTCCAGGATTTGAAATAACATCGTCGCGGCAACGAAATATGATACAAAAATGAAAATAACTCTGTCGGTCACTTACCGACCGAGTTGTGCGTCGCCTGTTTTACTGACACCGAAAAGTATCAATTCAACAGCAAAACAGCATATATATTTTCCGTTATATATACACAATACAGCGTCATCGTGTTTTGTGTTTTTCTCGTAGAAAGTGACATTGAAAAGTTGGAAGTATTTTTATTGTACGAGAAACACGACCGATGAATGAGATTTTCAGAGTTCTCCGAATACAAATGGAATAAACTGTTCCAATACGAACAATACACAACAGATCGTCAGAATACTCACTGTCTGGAGTGTACGAGGAATCCTCACGGTATCTGTGCCTGTCTAGCCTCTTTGGTTTCGGAACGTCAAGATCGTCTTCTTGGGACGACATCGCGAAAGAAACGAAAAAAATTGACCAAAAAAAGGATAAAAAGTGTATCCGAGAGTATCAGCTCTCGGTGAACGGCGGAACGACTCTCGAGCGAAACTGTCTAGCCCCGGAGAGTAAGTAATCCAACTTTTCTTTATTTAAATAATAAAAAGCACGAAAAAAATAGAAATTTCGAAACAATTGGACTCGTAGCACGACAACAAATTTTGCAATCTTTCTCCGATCGCTGCTGAATTTTCAATCGATCGTTGCCGACAATTTCAACACTTTTGCTTCATTTCTCATTTGTTTATCTTCCAACCGTCGAGCCAGTTTTTTCCTCCGTATTTTTTGTTCCCCCGAGCGCAGAGGTCGACTAGTTTTCCATCGAGTTATTAATTATTAACGGAATCTTATCTTTCGCATTATACAATCTGCTTTGTCGCAGAATCTCATTGGAATTTTCAAGCGCGACCAACACCGCACACTCTACTTTGCCATATTCAATTTCCCGACTGTCCAGTCGTGCCAAAAAAATATTTAACAATTTTTGTTTTTCAATCGGCGACAATTTCAATGAATCGCGATTCGTCGGCTTCTCTCGAGATACTATTTTTACGTTTGTCTAGGGAGGATTTTGAAAATGCAACAAGAACATTCCGTTCTAGAATAGGCACCGAGACTTGGCAGAAGCACTGTCTCTCTAAATTCCGTCTATCCTTTACTCCTCAAACCTGGCAATTGCCCAATTATTCTTTTCTTGACCGATCCTCATTCTCACAACTAGACGCTTTGACCTACTCAAGCGTCTGCTGGGCTCTTTATTTACAGGTTCATTGCTACGACCCAAATTCAAAGAAACACAGCAATTCTCACTTATCCATTTATTTGCTTTTGGTGGAGGAGCGTGGGTCGTGGATGAAAATGATTGCGATGTTGATGCAGGCAATAAGTCGATTTTACATATTTCCTCATTGTGAATTTTCGCTATTATTTTTTTTTATTATTTAATCGTGTCGTTTTCTTTGTAAATATTGGGAGTTGTGGCTGAGGCTTTTATGTCTGATGGGAAAATTGTTATGGCTCTGTGGCCGTATTTATTGGAGATTTTGAAATTTCGAGAGTATTTTTTATGTTTTTTTGAGCAAGTCTTTTCTTCTGTTAAGGGAAAAATTCGGGAAATATATTGAGAAACGAGGATGTTGAAGTTTGCATCATTGGAACGCAACGAAATTCTCGTTTTCTTTGGCAAAGCTCGTTATTCAAATGCAGAACGTATTTACGACGATAAAACGATCGGTTTTGCGGACCGAAAAGTAAATCGGCTCGAGAAATTTGGACGATTTTGAAAAATCGTCCAAATCGTCTTCGTTGCATTCCAACGTTTCAAACTTCAGGCTCATAGAATGGAAATCAATCCTCATCTCCCTCGTACACAACATTTTAAACAAAGCAGGAAGAAAAATTATTAATAATTATTCTTGTAGCGTGGAATGCAAGGCAAAAGATCGTGCGACTTCGTAGTTTTTTCTCCTTAGCAGCAAAACATAAATTCTTGAATATTTTAACAAGCCCAATCGTTCAGATACGTTTCGACGAATCGTCAGCGATTGGAAAAACGAAAATTGCACAGAAAATGAATTAGGCATTGAAATGAATGAAGGATCGAGAAGCGAGAGTAATTTTTCCGTTCGTCCGAAAGTTTTCCTTCACCACAAAATAAAAAAACAAAAAAAATTGCAACTGAAAGAAATTTTAAATGAAAATTGTTCAAAAATCGATTCCGTAGAATAAAACTTTTCGAATAATGACAAAGATGATTTTACGTTAATCCCAATGACTGCTGTTCCAGGAAGGAACGAAATCGAGCCAGCATGCCGGAGCCTGTGAATCACCAGGTGAACGCAGCTCGTAAAACGTTCCAGACTCTGAATCAAATATCAAAATTGTTGAATACAAATTTGGATCCAGCAACGTTGAGCATATGTGTGCGGTTATGCGAGAATGGGGTGAATCCACAGGCTTTGGCGACGGTTATCAAAGAACTACAAAGAGAAGTGAAAGCTCTGGGAAACGCGGAATCCGCGGCGAGTAAAACGAGCCTAAACAAGTGAAAAACTCTGAGCAAATTATTTAAATTATCGATGGAAGAAATTTGTTTATTTTTACGTACAAAATAAATCTTTTGCAACGGACTTCGCTCAGTTTTCAGAAAAAATCTCCCCTGAATCTAGAAATCTTGCAAACCAAGGAAACAATTGTTGCATTGTTGGTTTTGGCGTTGTTCGAGGGCACAGGAATGATAAATACAAAACGTCAGTTTTTCTTCTCCCCCTTTTCCTGCTCCTTGCTCTTCATTACGAAGGCAATTTTTTTTCACAGCTCAGAGCTCCGTCTTTGCAGGCTTTTTACTCTTTTTCCCTTGAGCATCTTTTGGCTGTGAGGAAAAAATATTACGTCAGTTACAATTTCAAGATTCCGATTGCAATTTGTAAAAAATCGATTTTCTCTCACTTTTTTGGGGCTTGCGCGTTTCGGCTCGAAGGTTTGACCTTCCAACGTGATGTGTTTACACTCCGGCTGTTCCAATAGATAATTTTTCGCATCTACAGCTTGGGAACCTTCTCGGAATAGGAATACTGAGCGGTTGTCACCGATTGGATACCTGCGAATATTTCCAACAAATTATTCAATATTTTGCTTGCATCGTTGGGCTTTTTTAAAACCAGACGAATTCCCGTATGACAGGGAAAATTGGGAATCGTGCTTGGAGCTTCGATGTGTCGGAAATGCACATTTACAATTTTCTAAACTTGAGTACGTAATTGGCGAAATATTGAGAAAGAATCTCGAGCTCAGCTCGAGGAAAAAACGCAATTCCGTTTGAAAAAAAAAATCATGTACCTTTCTGCGTTTATATGATTGTTCATGAGACTTCCTTGCCATATTTTCATAATCACTTCCGCTTCTTGCGGAGTTTTTTCCGGAACAACGTCAACGAACATCATAACTCCTTTGCCCTGTTTGGTCATCCTCAGCATGCCATCGGGGTCGGAAGTGTCGAGCTAAGACGAAAAAAACGACTCATTTGTTTCGGTTGCTAGCGCGTGATGAATATTTAAGAATTTTTTGTGTAAAACCTGAGACATGTCGATTTTTGGAGCAGGGCGTAAGTGTTCCGGCAACTCGTCCGGTTCCAGCGGCTCGTCACCTTCCTGTCATTGAAACGACACGATTTTGAGGTAGAAAACATTCGAAATGTTAATAATTTATTATTAACGTTTATAATTCATTTTTATCAACGTTGATAATTTATTATTCATTTATTATTTATTTATATATATATAATAATTAATTATAAATTATTTATTCACTTTTTATAATTACGCAACTAAAAACAATAATGATTAAATAATTATAAACAATTTATTTCTAATTAATTATAATTTCTGTATTAATTAGAAATATTTCTATAAAATTCATTATAATTTATATAATTATAATTAATTATAATTAATTATGAATTATATTCATTATAAATCAATTATTTATAGTTATTTGATTATTATTATTTTTATAATTTTTGTAAATTGTTATAATTGATGTTATAATAATTATTTATAATAATTGATTATAAATCAATTGTTTATTATTATAGTTATAAGGAGAAACATGTGAGGAACGATATAGAGGAAAGAGAAATGAGTTTTACCTCCCACTGATCCAACAATCGTTCCATATCCGCGTCCGTCATGTCAAGAATGTCCTTGTCTTTCCATGATTTTTCCTTCTTTCCTGCAGGTTTTTCCGCGAGAACAATTTCCACGAGGAAGAGCGTGAGAAGGCACGATTTCCAAAATTTGACATTCATTTTATTTTACACTATTCTCTGGACCGCGAGTTTTTTTAAGTCGAAGTCGACGATAGAGCCTCGAATTTGAGGTTATGCCCGTGTAAACACAAGTTTCTCTGAACCCTTTGAACAAAATCCGGAGCGCATCCAGTCGTGGCATTGCTTCCCAGTGCCAGGATACCACGTACTCGTTCGGTACTGGCCGATCGATTTGTGCACAGTAAGCATTTACAGTTTCCTGGCTTGTTTTTATTATCGTTCAAATATCAATCGATGATAAAGTAGAAAATGAAAATGGAGCTGGCGCTGCGGAGCCAAGACGATGGCGAAGCTTGTAAATGCTCTGGGTTTATTATTGTTCTCGCGTCTCTCGCGATGTTTTGTTTCTTTGTGTTGTGATGCAATCTGATTTCGTTGGAGCTTGTGATCTTTCTGTTGTTGGGATTACAATGATCTGTCATTCTCGAACGAGGGCGATAAACGAGATAGCACTGTTGAAAGTTGAATTTCTATAATTCTGGGAAAGTCGGACATTCCAATAATGAAAAGATGGCGACTTTCGCTTTTTCAAAACAATTGAAATTATCGATAGAAAGTTCGTAGTGTGTGACGTGTTTATATTTCATTTTGGGTTTAAATTTACGAGCTTATGTAATGCGTTATTGTGACAGTGAATATTTCGGTGAGTTTGGCTGTTTGTACGGAAATATATAACGTGCGTGCACAGTGACGGAAAAATGTTGTATTCGTTGATCCCCCGCGCTGAACAAGGTCACGTCATCACGATGTATTTTTAATTTTACTGCGGAAAAAAAAAACAAATATTTCCCAAGAACGCGACGTTCGACGACGCAGTCAAAATTGAATCAGCTGCTCGAGAGAATGTCGAGCTCGAACAATCCCAATGGGATGGCAGGGATGGAGGAGATTTTGGAGCTCGCAACATTATTGCGAAAAAATGGTGACACCGTTCTTAGCGGAGCCAGCAAATTGTCTCTGTCCACAAAATTACTGCATAATCTCAACGATGCTTTTTCTATCATCGTCGATGAAAAACAAGAGCTGGACAGTTCTTTCCAAGTTTGCAACAGCTCCAAAAACGATGTTCTCAGAAATCTCAAATTCCTTCACGATTTCGTGCAAAAAACTATTTGGCTCAAAGTTTCTCACGACTGCAACGACCCGCGCGTTCCCGTAGACATTTCCAAATTCCGTCACTTGAGGTTTTTGGAACTTCGCAAAGTTTGCATCGATTCGGTCAGCGGCATTCAGGCCGTCAGAGGACAATTGGAAAGTATTTCTTGTACCGGAGGAGGAGGCGTCGGCACCGTCGGACGATTGCTCGGTAAAAAATTTCAGAACAAAAAGACGCTAAAAATGTTAATTTCAATTTTTCAACTTCTGTAACGATTTGCAGCTTCCTGCGGCCGCGACGCCGGAGTCGGCTTTGTCTGGGCGTCGCTAAAACGCCTCGCATTGCCGTACAACGGGCTCGGGAGATTAGACAAGTCTCTGGAACTCGCGCCGTGGCTCCAAACCTTGGATTTGAGTCACAATCTCATCATTTCTACCAACGAATTGGACAGTCTCCCAAGTTTGAAATACGTCAATCTTGGCTACAACAAAATAGAGGATGCTCCGTGGTTCAACAAGGCCACTTGGCATACTTTGCAAATCTTGGTACTGAGGAACAATTACATTGACAATGTGAACGGTAAGCCTTGGGAATTTGGTGAAAAGAATGAATTCAGATTGAGCTGAAGTTTGGCAATGTTGGAATTTGCGAAAATTACTTTTCCTCGTGATTTTTCATTCAATTTCAAAAACCATGACAATTTTCGTACGAATTTTTTCTTTGGATGCTAAAAAAATATCGATTTCTCGTCCAGACGAAATATCGAATAAGAATTTCGAGATCTGCTCAAGAAAAAACGGAATTCCGCTGCATTCCAACGATGCAAACTTCAACATTGTGAATTCAGAGTTTAGGGGATTCGTGTGCCTTGGCATACTTTGCAAATCTTGGTACTGAGGAACAATTACATTGACAATGTGAACGGTAAGCCTTGGGAATTTGGTGAAAAGAATGAATTCAGATTGAGCTGAAGTTTGGCGATGTTAAAAATTGCGAAAAATACTTTTCCTCGTGATTTTTCATTCAATTTCAAAAACCATGACAATTTTCGTACGAATTTTTTCTTTGGATGCTAAAAAAATATCGATTTATCGTCCTGACGAAATATCGCTCAAGAAAAAACGGAATTTTATTTAATGTCGCCCCCAGGTCTGCAAGGTCTGGATTGTTTGGCAGAGCTCGATCTATCTTACAACTGTCTCGACGATCATTCGCTTCTGTGGCCATTGCAAACTATGTCAGCTTTGTTGTGGGTTGCTCTGGAGGGAAATCCTCTCGCGCATCATAAGAAACACAGATCGCTCACTATCAAACATCTGCACTCGGCCTTGTCCGAGAGTAAGGTAAAGCATTAATTTGCTTCATTGTTGATCGACTTTGCATATTCGAGTAGTAAAAAGATGAAACTCATGCGAGCACATGGCCACAGTTTGTTTTAGATCACGAGCCACTGAGCAAAGCAGAGAAAATGTTGCTTTCGCATAACCGAGCATTCATGATAAGATCCGGGCGTTCGCCATCGAAAGACGATGTGGCCTCGATGTCCGGGTCGGTTACGTCGAACGTGACATCACCCTCGATAGAAAATACATATCACTATGATTTGATGGCAAGTCAAAGATCCGAATTGACGGAGAGTTCCGAGCGGATACCAACGCGTAACAAAAAAAAGAAATATGTTCGTGAAGCATTTATCGCGGACGATGAGGAGCAAGAGAACGAGGCGAACATGTCGTCGAGCATTGCGTCTTTGCCGATGGAGACGTCGGCCGAGCATTTGGAAACGAAGAAACAAATGCTCGCGCTCAGAGCGAAATTTGGGGATGAAAAATGGTTGGTCAGCGATGCTGGCTCGTTCGTGCAAGACATAATGGGTCTGGAAAGATCAACGATTCCCACGATGGATCTTTCGAGCGGTTTGGGTCCAGCCTTCTGTCCTGTCGTTACGACCGTTGTTGTCAACAGTTCGACCGATTTTTCTACCGATTCGGCCGTTTGGAGCAACGAATCGTCCAGCGACGATGCCACGGCCGAGTCAGCTGTTTGCAAACCCGATAAACTCGAAGACGATGAAAACGCGATAACGATTAGCGAGTCGGAGAGATCGGAGAGTATCGTTACCGAAGACATAGTAGAGTCGCCAAAATCCATGGAGCCGCCATACGATCCAGGGGAAGGTAAGAGTTTTGAGGGTTTCGCTTTAACCCTCCGTAGACACACATGGGTCTGGGGGACCCGACCGTTTTTTACTGTATTTGGACTCGTTTGAAACGTCAGAAAAAAATCAGGAGAACGTTGGATACGAAAAACGAGAAATTCACGCCATTCGCTGAATGGGTACCCCAGACCCATGTGTGTCTACGGAGGGTTCAAATTCGTACGATCGATAACTACGTAACTAAAATTGAACGTTTCGTACTTTCTATTGGAACGAATTGACTCCGTGGATCTGATTGCAAAAAAATCAGTTTTGAGTTTTCTTTCGATTGATAATTCGTTAATTTTCATTAATCTCGATTTTTCATCGATTTATCCGCCGCAGAAACTGGCGAGTTATTTTTGGTCCAGCAGAAATCGAACGATGAGGAGATGCAAACGTTTTTCCTCGTGATAACGCCGGAGTGAGTAACCAAGTGTTTTTTTTTATTTGTTCGTGACCTCGTGGAGATTGTTCGATTAAAAATGATTCTTGTTTTGTCAGAGAGATCAAAGAGATCGATTGGAGCACCGGACGCTTAAGAAACAGGTGGTCGAGCGATACTGTGCTGTCGTGCGTCATGGGACGTGGCGAAGCGTCAACGATCGATTTCATATTCGACACGACGCGCAAGGATCGACAAAATCGAACGTACTTTGTTGAAAAAGAAGACGCTCAGGTTATTTCTTTTTTCTAACAACTCGGAAACATTTCTACAAAAATAAAATTGAGAAAAACGAAAGAAAATGACGAAAATTTATGAATTTTTTACACAGAAAATCGTGAAAACTTTGGGCGACTTGATAAAAGCTCGTCCGATATTACTCAAAGTTTTCACATGCATCAAATGCTCGACACACTTCTCGCAAGATCCGGACTACGCGATCGGAACGACGACAACTTCGATATCCAGTACGTGCAGATTTTATTTTACCATCAAAATGGAACATTCTTAATTTTTTTTTATTTTTCCAAGTTTTGCGTTTTTTTTATAATTCGCTGAATAATTTTTTCGAATTAATTGAGGAAAATAAAAAAAAAACACAAAATTGATAAAATAAATATTTAAAGACTGTAGAAAAATTTTTCCCTCAGGTTCGTCAAAGCCCCCGAAATGTCCAACTTGTAGGAGCACGTTGGTGATCCAAACGGACGAGCTATTGACCCCAGGCGCGGAGGAGGTGAAGAAAGACTCAGAAAAATCACCTTCGAAGAGTCAAGCGGAGGAAACGAGCGTGGAAGGAATTTTACAGCATTCCGGATCGCACTCCAGCATCGGCGAGTACAATTTTTTTCGTTATTTCGTCTTGAACGACAATTCTTTTACTTTTTGCCGTGACGTACGATCTGCGTTGACTGAACTTGATAGTTTTGGGCCTGTGAGTGATTTTCTCAGCTGCTTCCATGAGTCTCGATCAGTCGTGCTCCATTTTGTCATTTTTTTTCGTTTTTTTACAGTTTTGGTGACAATTAGTTAATATTTTACTTCAATTTTTTTATTTATCGATTAAACAATCGTTAGAGTAAACAATCACCAGATGAGGATGAAAAAAAAACCGAATCGTTACATCGCATGTCTCGAATTATCACTAATGCACATTAACGCACGAAGAATCAGAGTGTTTCAATTATTTGAATTTTTTGCTGTAAATTTTTCGATGTTGAAGGAATAATTTTGTTAATAAACAAAAAACAACATTTTTCTAGCTAGTTTATTATTTTTTTGGACAGAATACGCGTTGACTGATTTCTCCGGAACCAAAAAATCGTTTTTTTTTCTTTATAACAATTGTATTTTATTTGATTTTGTCTATTCGGAGTTTAACATACTAATCCCCCGGTGCAGGTGGAACAGAGGGTGGACCTGTGCCTGACACCACTTCTCTGGTGCAATTCGACTCTCGTCCCCAAGCTCAAGTCAGCTGTAAGCTTTTAGTCACAATAATTCACGTTACAGCACTTTCTTCATCCTCTTTCGATTCTCACCATCACCCATTACTTGACATTAAACATTCTTCGTCCTCTCTTGCCGCGTTCACTTGAAACTAAAAGAAAAACAAAAATCACGATAGAGTAAAATTGCGTCATGTAGATTTTACAAAAAGGCCCGTCGTCGTAGTTGCAAGATTTTCGGAGCAGCGCTCGTTCGTAACGTTTGATAAATTCACGAATCATCGTCAAAAAATGGAAAATTCGAATTTTTTGTCTAAAAAAATCACGACGGAACGAATTTATTCGAGTTTCTTTTAAAAATTTTGCACAAACGTTCTTGGCACCAAAACTAACAGTCTTCTACTACGAAGGAAAATTATTCTGACGCTTAGAATTTGAGGAATTTAATTTCCAATTTTTCCCATTCAGACGCGTGTAAATTGAAGTCACGTTCGTTTAAAAAATGCAAGAAAATAAAACAAAAGGAACGCGACTTCAATTTACTGGCGTTTGGATGGAAAAATCGAAAATTGGGAATATGACAAATTTTATAAACGTCAGAAAATGTTTCTTCATAGGAAAAAAATTGGTTTTGATGCCAAGAACGTTTGTACTAAATTCTGAAAGAATCCTAAGTCGTTTTGCGATAGGAATATGTGTTAAAAAAAATAAATCGTCATTTAACATTGAAAATTCGAATATCGACTCTTCACATTTTTTGCTGCTCGATCTTCCCATCGAATCTTCCCAAGCATCTCGTTTTATTTGCTTTCAAACTTATAAACCGTTCCGGGAAAAATGCAAAGGTTCTTCAGTCCGCAATGCAATGAATTCTGAAAATCGTGCGACGATTATTTCGTTATTTATTGATTCGTTTGCAGGTTCAGCAACGAGTCTCGAGGAATCACGAGAATCTACTCCGTCGGCGAGTACCGTCACGAAACGTTACGAGAGCGATATTGAGATACTGAGTAATCCGAGTCAAAGTAGCATCGAGGTATTGGACGATGGAACAAAGTTAGTACAAACGACAGTTTATTCTTTTTCTCATTTCGCAAGTTTTCACACAAAATTGTAATTTTCAATTTTTAAATGAATAAAATTTCTTTTTTATTTTTAAAACTCTGCGAAAAAATGTTGCAAACGTAACTAATGTGCGATTTGTATGACGCTGAAGTTTGAAACGTTGGAATGCGATGAATATTTATTTTTAAACGATAATTCGTTCAATTTTTCCGAATTTACCACAAAAAACGAGAATTTCGTTGCAACGATCCAAACTTTGGCGTCGTAGATTTTAGTTTTATGATTTTTGTTGAAAATGATTCTAACACTCTGTGAACTGTCGGTTCAGGGCGAGTTTAACGCCGAATAGAAAACGATCGTCGGAAGAGAGACGCGTCGCGATAGCTCCTTCCCTCTTAACAATTCCAGACACAGCGCCTGTTATGACGGGTCTAACAGAAAGTAGCTCATCAGGTTTGCATCCTTTACAGTTTTTTTATTTTTTTTTTTATTTCGAATGTCAAAAAATTAGGCGCTGAGGCGTGCAATATTTTGAATCTGTTTTTCGTTACCAATTTTCATTCAGGCTCGTTGACTGACAGTATTTGTACGGCGTACGAGAATAAAGTGTTGCCAAGTCCTGGCTCAGCGAGCAAACGAAACGTTGGAAAAATGAGCGACTGTGAAACGCCGACGAACGCTGAACCGCCGAAAACCGCTTCGTCGACGACTCCTGTAGGAAATCTGACAACAATGCTTGGAGGTAAAAAGCGCAAATTTTCGGAAAAAAAACGATTTTCGTTCGTAATTTTTTACGCTGCAGGAAAAATTCAACTTGCTACTTATTCGTATTTTTTTTTGTTGCCACAGGATTGCTTCAGAGCATGAAAATAGTGACGCCGAAAGAAACTCCAACGAAAGCTGCGGAAGGCTCGGATTTTGTGGAAACCGAAATAGAATATTCCTACGACGATTACCGGAGCGCCGATCACAGGATCAAGTTGCATCTGATCTTGAACGTTTTCGAGCAGGAGAATGAGAGATTGTCCATGTCCTTGAGGGTAATTTTCCTGCAGATTCAATTATCTTTTCTTTTTTTTCGGGAGCAACGATTTTCTTCAATTTTGGGGGCCAGAAAAAAAATCATTATGTGAAAACTGATCCGGAGACTAATGAACTATCACGAAATTACTTTATTTAGCATTTTTTAATAATTTCGTATCAACATTCTTGAGACCGAAACTAAAAATTTTCTGCAATGAAGAAAAATTGTTTTCCAATTTTTCCATCGCGACGCGTGCGGATTGAAAAGCATGCACGAAACGCGTGCCTCAAAAAGCAACGACTCTGAAGTTCGCAACGTTGATATTTAACGAAAAATATTTGATTTATTAATTATTTATTGAATTTTAAAAATTGTGGCAATTTTTCGTGTCGATTAAGTTTTCGGGTGGCAAGGGAGGATCGTTTTATTGTCCAGACGAAATATTGAATAATAAAAACGAGTTCTGCTCAAGGAAAAACCAAATTTCTTGCATTCCAACGATCCAAACTTCAGCATCTTCCGTATCATACGACTCTAAAGTTCGACATGTTGATATTCATCGAAAAATATCTGATCTATGAATTATTTATTGAATTTTAAAAATTGTGGCAATTTTTCGTGTCGATTAAGTTTTCGGGTGGCAAGGGAGGAACGTTTTATTGTCCAGACGAAATATTGAATAATAAAAACGAGTTCTGCTCAAGAAAAAACCGAATTTCGTTGCATTCCAACGATCCAAACTTCAGCATAATAAAAAGCATCATTGCTGCCGCAATTGTTGCGTCGAAAAACTTGACTCCGGTTCGTAATAATTTAAAAAACTTCAACAGGCTCAAATGGTGATGCAAGATTTGGCAGAGCCTTTCGAGGGATGTCTCGTGTTGTCCAACACCAAAGTGTACGTGTTCAAGATCGTCGGACGTGAGAGGTACGTTTTAAAATCATAAATAACTCAAAAAAATCGTATCGCCGTGAAAAAAAGACGAGAATCCGTTTAATCAATGAATTTTAATGAAAAAAACAAACAGTGGCGATCCTCAGCGATGGTTGATCAAGGAAACGAGTTGGACGCTCGACAAATTGCTATCCATCGCTCCGTTGCCTTTCAAGCAGGGAATTTTGCTGAAATTAGTAAAACACAGAATTCCTAATGAGGACGCAAAGGAAATAGAAATTGTTTGCATCCTCCAGGATGCGGAGCGAACAACGAGTCTTCTTTATCATTTGAACGGTAAGAAATGTTGTTCACTAACTTTGTTTTCTCGGTCAGGCAGGTCGGTAGAGAGCCAGAAATTGATTCTATCATTTTCATAGAAATCCGCCTCCCTTCGCAGTGCTCATTGGATTCTATGGTGCCTCGTCACTATACCAGAGCTTTACGGGAATCGATGCAATCGTTGTCCACCTCGGACTGTCACGATGAAATTAGGTTCTTGGCTTGTTTGACAACGGCCTCATTCACACAAGGAGATCGCCAAATAAATCTTAAAAGCGGTTGCTTAATCGTCACGGGCTCGGGTATTCTACTCACGGGGGAAAAGCTCCAGTGGCTTTTGCCGATGGACGGAACGAAGCCGGACATTATCGCTGAACACTCCATCAGCAACTTAATCGAAGTGGTGAATATTTTTCGATTTTTATTATTATCTTTTGAGGAAATATTTACAAAAAAACGTTTTGCGAAAATTTTTACCGATAAATAATTTTTTTCACCTTTTGTAAATATTCATCGATTCCTTCGGCGAGTCCTGTAGCGAAAAAATGGTCTCAAGCTTATTTGCGACGTGTAAGATTGATAAAAATGAGATTGCTATTAATTTTAGGAACTAAAAAAACAAAAGAAGCTTCAAAATTTACCGTGAAATGATTTTTGTAACGATAATAATGTTTCGCGAATATTTTCAGACCGTTTTTCGCAAAGACCGTCTCTTAAATATTCACCGATTCGTTCGGCGAGTCCTCTAGCGAAAAAATGGTCTCAAGATTATTTCCGACGTGTAAGATTGATAAAAATGAGATTGCTATTAATTTTAGGAACTAAAAAAACAAAAGAAGCTTCAAAATTTACCGTGAAATGATTTTTGTAACGATAATAATGTTTCGCGAATATTTTCAGACCGTTTTTCGCAAAGACCGTCTCTTAAATATTCACCGATTCCTTCGGCGAGTCCTCTAGCGAAAAAATGGTCTCAAGATTATTTGCGACGTGTAAGATTGATAAAAATGAGATTGCTATTAATTTCGTGAACTAAAAAAACAAAAGAAACTTCAAAATTGATCGTGAAACGATTTTTGTAACGAAAATAATGTTTTGCGAATATTTTCAGACCGTTTTTCGCAGATGGACCGTTTGTAAATATTCATCGATTCTTTCACCGGGTCCTCTAGCGAAAAATGGTCCCAAAATTACTTGCAACGTTTGATATTGATCAAAATAATATTCCTATTTATTTTAGGAAGTAAAAAAAAACAAAAAATAGAAACAAAAATCATTTTTGTAGCGATGATAAAGTTTTTTAAATATTTCCGGACAATTTTTCGCAAGAGGCTCTAAATATTGAAAGGAATCCTAACAGCTTCGTTGCATCCGTTAATCAGAACTTTATTTACAATCCAACTTCATTCCTCGATCTTTTAATTCTGCAATAACGTCATCAGGTTTTTGTATCGAGAGACTACAATACTGTCTCGTTCCTTTATTTCAGGCGCACGGTGGCTGTTTTCTAGACTTGAGTTTCTCCGACGAAGTAGGTGGAGTCGAGGACGTATGGAGGCTGGTATTCGTATCGTGGCTCGCTGCGAAAGCAGTAATTAACGCGATCCAGGATCCTTGGGTGCAACTCTTTTCCGTGCCATTGGAAATAAAGGAGAAAATATTGAACGAGTGAAAAAAAACAACAACTAAATCGCGTACGTCAGAATATAGTATTGTGCAATTTATGGGGTAACGAGGCAGCCAATGATAAACATAAAAATGCGAATCGTCTGCCTGGAACCTAAAATATTGAAAATCAACATTTTACTTTCTCAAAGCAATGATCACACATGTCGAGACGAAGGTAAAATAAATTTTCAAGCAACAATCAACAGGCACGACGCCCAAGCTGTTCATATCACAAAACAGATATTTATACGATAAAGCGTTATCGAATGAAAAATATATTTTAACACGAATCGATAAGTTTGTACAATAATTCGAAGCAAGTCTCGATCCGAATCTTCGAACAATATTCTACGAATTAAGGAAAAATCGTATTTCCCAAATGCAACGAAACTAACGGTTTATTTTCACTCTGCGTTGGTCAGTGCTGCTCGCAAAATCTTCACAGATTTGTAAATCAATCTTATTAATTATCTTTTATTAATAATTATTAATTATTAATGTAAAAATTATACAATTTTTGCAGAGACACGATCCTTCGATCGTTTCCATTGATAAAATTATTAATAATTAACAACAATTAATAATGAATAATTATCGACGGTTAATTATTAATTATTGTTAATTATTAATTATTATTAATAATTAATTAATAATTAATTAATAATAATTAATTAATAATTATTAACATTTATTTTTAATAATAATTAATTAATAATTATTAACATTTATTTTTAATAATTATTAATAATAATTATTAAAAATAAACAATATTATTAATTATTTATAATAATTATAAATAATAATTATTAATTATTAAAAATAATTAATAATCTTATGAATAGACACGGTTGGAGGATCGTGTCTTTGCAAAAATGGTATAATTTTTCGATCGTGAAGGGAAAGAGTGATGGAATGTGATGGCAGCGTGTTGTACATTGTTGCGAATTATGGAATAAGGAAAAAGCGTGTACAGCCATAGAATTTGTTGACTTTTCGATTATAAGAAAAATAGATTCATTTATTGTGCTGCGAATTAACTTTTCTTTTTATTTTTTCTCATTCTCTTGAAATTTATCGGAACGAACGCGTTACAATGAAAATTGTACGTTGCACAAAGTTTTTGCCATTGTATAAACGAAACGCGGAGGGGAAAAATGTTTCATCAGCGTTTTATGCGAATTGGCAACTGTCGAAACTGAGTCAACTTTTGTATATTGGATCAATAATTATCGTTGAACGTACAGAACGTTATGTAAAAGATCATTCTTCGTTTCTTTTGTTTTTCTACCAATCTTCAAACGCCCCTGACAAACTCGCTTGTTTACCAGTTGTTTAGCACCTGTCGGACCTTTTTCGTTTTACAACGCTTTGTACGCTGCACGACGATCCGCCAGTTACGATCCAACTCTGCCGCGCGTACCACGCGCGAATTCGAACTTCGTTCTCGACAAAAAAAACACTTTCCCGAAAGATATTGCGATAAAAAAAGGATTTGCCAAGATTGCATTCATGGATTTGTTCAAATTATCGCTGGCCTTGAGCTTTTGGACGATTTTGACAATTTTACTTTGTGGTACGAGCGGTTTTTTGATTTTTTTTCATTTTCTCGAATTAAATGCCAAGTTTCATCTCATTTTTCCTTCAGCGAGACTTTCGAGGGCCTCGTTCGGATATAGCAAGCGGAGTAAGTTTTTCTCTACTTTGTATTTACGAAGAATTGATCGATAGAAAATTGCCTGAATTAATTTCGCAATAACGCATTTTTTAAATTCGAGAAATGATGGAGTTGGTTTTTTTTTTGTTAATTAGTGCAACACACGTGGCCTCGACACTTTAAAGCGTGTGCAGGAAAGTTTCAATCTCCCATTGCCATATCCTCGTCCAAATCGGTCGTTCTGCCTTTGCCTGCCTTAGAAATGAACGGTTATCACGATTATCTCTCTGGGGCGATTGGATTGAAAAACAATGGTCATTCAGGTAGGAGATTATAGAGACGACGTACGGACTCATACACAATATGTTGGAAAATTTGCAAAAATTCAAGTGGTTAGACGATTTTTCGAAAAACTCAGATTTTTGTAAAATTCGAAAAAATCGTAAAATTTAAACCGTTCAACCGATATTTCCCAAATTCAACACAAACCTTTCTATCATGATACTCTATTTATAAAAAAACAATTAGTAATGAAGCTTAACATTTGCGGAAGTTAGAGCGTCGACAGACTTTTTTTGAAAATTTCAAAATGCCGTGGAATTTGTATTTTTTTAGCAATTCCGACAAAATTCTCAGAGAATGAAGAGCTTGTATACATTAACATCTGTGCAAAACGAGAGCCCTGTAGCTCGAATCGTTCTCGAGTTATAAACGTTTGAATTTTATGATTTTTCGATGTTTTGGGAAATTTCAAGCACATCGACATTAAAAACTGTAAAAAAGAAAATGTTCACCATCGCATAGCTTCCTCTGTGAGGAAGGAATGCGATGGCAGGGGGTTTGGGCCAGAGTATAATTCTGTAAACGTCAATTTTTGTTCGCTGCCTTAGAAGTTTATAGTTCGAAGAATACTTTGTGTAAATACTATAAAAAAGTTGAAAGAACTATAGAGACGTTTGCGAAGCTTTGCAGGAAACGAGGCAGTTGAGCGCGAATCCGGGGCCGTGCTGACTATAATTCTCGAAAAATGTTTATCGATGCCAATGTTTGAAAAAAATTACGAACCTCGAAATATCATTTTGTTAACTTGGAATATTCGGTCAAAAATTACTGATTAGGAATTGGAGTCGAAGACGAAATTGAAAAAAAAAATTGTGGTACCCTAACGACAATTTTCAATAACTCTCGTAGATTGAGAAAAAGGAAAATGATGTTTCTTTGCCTTATCCACTCAAATGTAACCCTGAATCGCTGTTTTTTCACAAATGTTTTATAGTTGCGCTTAGCATAATAAAGGGAACATCCCGGAAACGGTTACCTTACGTATTTGGTGCTATGCTCGACACGGATCAAGAATATGAACTGGAAGGCCTTCATTTCCATTGGGGTATGAGAAATAACCGTGGATCCGAGCACATATTGAATGGAGTGCGGTATAACTATTGCACACTATTGTTTATATAGTTATCGAATTTTAAAATGTGATTTTTTCAATAAAAACAATTGCAAAGAATGAAAAAAAAAATTGCTTTCGTGAAAATGGACGAATGCAATTATTGAGGATGACGAATATTTATTTTTTCGACAGATTCCCAATGGAAATGCATATAATACACAGAAACTTGAAATACTCGAGTTTTGATGAAGCTCTCGAGCACGAAGATGGCTTAGCAGTGTTGGCAATATTCTTTCAGGTAAATTGCACCAACTGCAATGGTTTTCTTTTAGAATTCTATCGATAGAAAATTTAGCATGCAACGTCCTTAACGCATTCGATCATTTTTCCATGCCATAAATTCATATTCCCATGAATTTTGTATTGTTTGGTCAATGAAATAGCTTCAGGAAGAAAACAACGACGACCTGGGGCCAATTATAAAAAACTTGGCAAATATTCGATGGATCGATTCGGAAGAGACAATGAATGGTTCGTTTACGTTGGAATCGATAGTTCCTAAAAATATCGATGTGTATTACACGTATAGAGGATCGTTGACTACTCCACCGTGCAACGAGGTAGTAACATGGATCATATTTTCAACTCCAGTGCCGATATCCTACAAGCAAGTACGTTGTCTTGGAAGAAAAAGGTAGAAAAAAAACTTGAATGGAAATGAGTGTTGATTCCACGGTTTCTTGCAGATGGAAAAATTCAGAATTTTATCAAACGGCGAGGCTGTGATGGCAGACAATTACAGACGCCTGCAAGATATTGGTAATCGTAAAATATACATGAGACGATTGGGACCATTGTTTGCAAAGAATGTCGAAATGATTAATTTGAATGTCACACAATTGGATTGGTTTTGGAAATAAATTCTGGAAAATTTCATTTTATTCAGTTTTTTCCACATAAAGCCATAATTATTATTGCTTATGATTCATTTCCCTAGATTTGCCTAGATTTGCGGAAACGCTTCATGGTAACTCGGCTAATTTTTTTAACTCAGTAACCACTCATTCCTTTGAGCGATGGCGAGCTTTATGCGACGTCGAATAGTCACGTAAGCAATGACGTGCTCGATGGTTGATCCACGACGTGAAGCTGCGCTCCATCCTGCTGCGGGGCACGTCAGCGTTTCGGTGATCAGGTTGCAACGAATAGAACAGTTACACACTCATGTTGGCCTTGTCAATTCATTACAGCGAGCGAGAGTATGCCATACACCGAACTATTTCTATTTACAGACCCACAGTTTACCTACTTTAACATAAACATTATTGTGAGAGTAAACACACCCTAGACGGTCATCTAGTCTTAGCGATTTTCGTTGTTCCTGTGAGCGGTACAGAAGCTAATGGTCAAGTTTTATACCCGCTGTTTACCAAAAACTTATAATGATAAACATCAATACAGTAAACAAAGTCTAGCTGCTATGTGCGGTACAGAAGCGAATAATGAGACAAATTTGCATAGCCTCAGTCACGATAGCTTCTAAGCTCGTGGCAGTAGCCCCATGGGTCACCGCAGATGTGTAGTGCAGTTGTGCACGTCGGAAAGACGATGCAGTTCGCAGTCCTTAATAGGGGACTGTCAGTACGAGTCTGCAAGCTGATCCGACGATGTAACGCCTGCAGTACTATTTAGTTTTTGCTTCTTACAATTCTGCACGTACATCACGTACAAATTCCAATCTATTATTTTGCATCTGAGCTGTCTACAATTATTCGCAATGTGCACACTTATACACTCTCGTCAAAGTGAGAATGTGTAGTCGTGTATATGCATACTGGTGGCGACGCCAATCTTGGCAGAAGGCATTAATTGACAGTCAAAATGTATGTATGTACACGACCACACATTCTCACTTTGGTGAGAGTGTATGAGTGTGCACAGGGCGAATATAGATGCCGGGTATTTCACCGCGCATTTGTAATGCGGCTTATCAGCGATGTGTCGTTATATGTGTATAAAGCATGGTCTGCAAATTGGAGGCTGGAAAACCGCAGAACCTTCCAATATGCGACTCAGACAGTCACTCTACAGAGTTAGAGGTGCAGGGGAAAGATAAAACCCTTTACTTCATGTATAAAATTATTTTATTTATTTGCCGAGAGGTTACACTGTTTGAACTGTTGCCATATTAGGAACATGCTGTGATCCAATTCTCGTAAACGTATTTAGGCAACGCCATCACTGCCATCATTGGACCTCCTGGTTGACCATGCTAAGGCTCGTTGTTTAATCATCTACATCGATGAATCGCATTGCCGAGTCCCGGAAGTAGACTCTGGTATCTAGAAATGTCATAAAGCTTTTATCCATGGACCTGTCGTACCCCCTGTTTTGATGTATGTTCGTAATGACGTAAGCTAAGTGATACAACCAAGAGTTGACATGGTCTGAACAATAATGATGAAAATGCTGCTCCTCACACGATGTCAACATCTTTTCGTGTCTTCGAGCAGTCTGGTCGTCGGTCTGCCCCTTACACGGGCAGGATGCGTACACGAATAATGTGCACTTGTTTAGGTTAACGTGTTTATCAACAAACTTTTTGAGGTCCCGATGACTCAGGAATTTCTCCGTCTGTTGAGGTGTGACCCCGCCGAACACTGGACGTAGGTAGTCCCAATTGATGAGGACACGATTGTCTGTTCTTTCGGGATCAAAGTTATACTCGATCTCGATAGGTTCCCAGTTGATGAATCGCGTTGTGAACCGATGAGTTGATAGCTGCCACAATTTATTTTGAATAAGCTGGTCATAGGCTCTCTTCTCCTTGTCAGGCCACAGAGCTCGAACCAAGTTTCTGTAATCCAGAAATTCCATAAATCGCGATATGTAGAGAATCGTGTCAATTGGTAAAACTACTTGCTTCTCATTTGACCCAATCCGTGGCAGTGGTAGCTCAGTGATGGAGGTTCCAGATGCACTCCTGAAAGACATGTTAGTAATTTCAATTGATGTGTGATCGTGAAGGAGACAATGAACACTCGAAACCACCGACACATATGCCGTGTTTATATACTACTGCGAGCACCGGGTGACACTGTTTTCCGTTGGAGTTATTATTTGGAAAATATAAATCACCCTAATCTCAGTTATTTTTGGTAGAACCATTAAAAAAGCTGTATGTCAATGCATTGACATAATTTATTACCTAACTCGATAACTCCATTAGCCAAGCAAATCTTATCTTCAGAATACGTTAAACGTCGAGTCCAATTATTGTTAACCCCACGCCGTTTCAGTTCGTAGAATGGATGACTTCATTGTGAGATAGCTCATAGTACATTTTCATACACGCTGAGGTTAAAAATTAGACCGACATTTTTGATCTATTTGCGGTTCATGAGATCACTTTCTAGTCTGGTTGACGATACCGTCACCGCAAAACGCAGACCACAGGACGCTAATCGTCGCAAAACGATGTAACTAACTTTCTGAGTCCATTTGAAAAATTCTTTATGCTCTCCAGCTGCAGTGGCTGTTGCGACGTCGTGCTGTTGGAGCTGTTTCATGAAATCAACGACAATGCTCGCAGTATGCCGAACAAGTCCAGAACGTAAAGCTATTGATGTTCCGTAGTTTGAAGAGGTAGCAGTGGCGTTTTTACTTAAACGTTTATCGTTGACGTTCGTCGCTGGTTGATGCAGAACGTGATGTCGTTACCGTACAGCGTTATCAACGTCAAGCTAGAACTTGCGGACTCCGCGAGCTGAACGTTAGTGATACCTGAATAATGTCACGTACGATTCGTCGCCGTGTACAATCCGCTGAACATGTGGACGTCACTTTCAATATGCTACCGGACACGTAAAACTGGTTATCAAGCGTGCTTTCCGAACCATGTGCAACCGAGAGTGACGTACAGTCGTGCCGTGTAGACGCTAGACTTTCCAATAGTTCTGAAACTCTTTCAATACCAGCCACAGATTTTCAAATAGGTACAGTTCAGTTGGCGTTGTTTGGTCTGCTCAGATGACGTCACGATCTTTAAATATAGAAAATAATAATGCTACTAATTTTCGAACTTACGAAATCTATTAAATAAAATTCATAATTCATCATAGTTATCGAGCCGCTTGACAGTTTAAAGTATTTAAATTATCAATTTGACATGCAAATATATAGTCATTTCCTTATCTCATTTTGGCTTCCGAAATAAGTCATCATATTTTAAAATTGTTGGAGCTATTGAGCGGATCAATAGTGTAAAGTATATTTACATAATGATGTAACTTAATAAAGTTCGCTCGCCGCGCAAGCATTTGCATATCTTGTTCGCGGCTGCGTAGCACAGCGCCTACGAACCACAGCGTCTACGAAGCACAGCGTCTACGAAGCATAGCGCCTACGAAGTACAGCGCGTCGTACATTTGCATATATCTAGTTGGCGCATATTACGTTAAGCGCCTAGTCTTTTGCATATAGCAACTTATCGCAAGTCGGTGACATCGTCTGTGACATAGTCCGGCACGGACGTGCTGGACTATGCTGCATCGTCGTGTACGTCGTGATGCGACAGTCTGGTCTACAGGTTTGGAAGAAAAAAGTGAATTTTTCTTCACCAGGGTATCCTCATAGCGTCTCGTTCCGTTGGCCGTTGGCAAGATTTATGCAGCATCGAATAGTCACGTAAACAATGACGTGCTCGATGGTTGATCCACGACGTGAAGCTGCGCTCCATCCTGCTGCGGGGCACGTCAGCGTGTCGGTGATTGCGTTACAGCAGAAAATAAAAGTGCCAATGCTGCACTTTTGCTTGAAATGCTTGAAAAGTGCTGTGTCCAATCATTTTCGCTCCTGCCTGCTGTTAACTCGTGGAACACGAAGGAAAATCGTTGAATCAACGAATTTTGCGATCACGGGCGACGCATCAAAAGTTCTGTTTTTCCAACAATCGATTTGACTATGTCTCAGCTACTCAAATTATTGGCGCCAATGAAAAATGTTCAATACCACAACATTCCTTTGAAATAAACAAAAATCATGGCTAAATTTTTTCACCGGAGAAAGAGCCTGGACGAGCACAATTGTTGACCCATGACAGACTCGAAATCGAAGGTTTTCGTTAGCTACCTGCGACCATGCACTCCTTCGACCACGACACGAACACATTTGAAAAATAAACTCCCGCAACAAACTGTTCCCGCTGCACGTTACTTCAACTAACCGATGATGCAACGGACGGGTGAATCTAGTGAAAAACTCTGCGTGCACGACACTACCACGTAAAAGCTGCAGTCACGTCCGTTTACAATTTTATCATTGCGAGCGACACGTGGGAATTGTAAAAAATATATCAACAAAAACGACGCATAGTGTATCATCTACACCGACCATGGCACAAATCGGTAACGTGGTAAGCAGCTTCGCTCCAAATAAAACAAAAATGAGTAAAAATGCTCTTACGAGTCAAATTAATAAAAAACAAAAAAATTTCTTGGTTATATCGTCGATTGTTGGACTCAGTCGGCCGATCAGCTGATCGCAGGCTCCAGTGTGTTGTCCAGGCCAGCCGAGGAATTCGAAAACGATGTAAGATTCTTCGAGTTATCGAAATTCTTCTTTCCCTTCGATTTTCCTTAATAAAACTTTCCAAACTCGATGGTTCCAGGCGACGATCGAGAGCATGTGGGCAATGAAAGCTTACGAACACGCAGAAATATATTTCAATGTAAGTGCAACAAGAAACTCTATTCTCCACTGTTTTTTTTGTCCCAAAACTTAAAGAGAAGTAGAAAAAAAGGAAAATGGCAAGTTGACGTGTACAGGCCGACAAATTTCGAGTTTTTTTCGTCGTTTCATTGAACAAGACAAATTACGTGCTGAATATTAGAATTGCATCCCGAATATTGAAATTCCATTCGGGAAATTAAAATTTCTTGCCAAAAATTTAAATTTCATCGTGAAAATTGAAATTTTATTCTCTAAATTGAAATTTTATTCTGAAAATTGAAATTTCATCCTAAAAATTCAAATTTCATCCCAAAAATTCAAATTTTATCCTAAAAATCGAAATATCATGCCCAAAAATTCGATTCTGTAAAATTCAACATTTCCAGATACTCTGCTCGGTGGACCCAAAACTTTTGAGACTGACGCCGCACGACGATCAAATTTACAAAACCTTTAGAGAGTTCTTTCCGGACCTAAAAGTCGACAAAATAGTGGAAGACGAGTTGAAGTCCGCAGCGGGTAAACAGAAATGGAGACCGTACTGCGAACAGTTTAAGTCGGTCGTGGAGGATTACAGTTTTGGGACGTTGTTGAGAGCCAATTGCAAAGGAGAATATTCTGAGGACAACAGCATTTTAACGACGCGAATCCAATTCTACGCCATCGAGATAGCTCGCAACAGAGAAGGTTGCAACGACGCGATCAGGGATCTTTACAAGCCACGAAAAACGACGAAGAAATCATAATTTCATAAAATTTGACAAAATCCAATCGTTTCATTATTATTATATATTTTTTTTACAATAAAAACAATTATTATACAAGTTTGTTGCGGTTTTTGTTTGTTATTTCTTCTTCTTAGCGATACTGAGACTTATCAGTGGGTTCGAAGCTCTTGCCGCGTGTTTCGACTTGGTCGCACTCGAGCCAGAAGTCGCTGAGTCTCTGTTGAACTTGCGCTTCCTGCGGTTGAAGTTCACGAGTCGCTTTAACGATGCCGGGACTATGTAATCGGGCACGTCCTTCAAATGGGGCTGGAGCCTTACAGTGTGAAGCGCTTTGTCCTGCCTCAAGGATTGCAAGTCGCGAGGATTGTCTTCGAAGTAACTTTTCAATTTTTCGCACGTCAAAACTTCTTGTTTGATTTCTTTGAGACGAGCTTCCCGAACGGCGATCCTTGTGACCGCTTTCCAGGCGTCTTTGGCGCGGTATCTGAAAGGAGCAACGAGTTGCATTCAGAAATTACGTTTTTCCAAGAAAATAAATTTTTTCGTTGAATTTTCGAATTTTTTGAGATTTTAGGAAAAAAACTGGATTTACCTGAATCCTTCGACTTCGTCCAATTTGAATTGATACGTTTTGAACAGACTGGAACGTCCGTAGCTTTGCTTCAATTGATTCTCGACCTCCTCGAGCAACGGCCTTTCCCTTATGGCCACAAAACTCAGAGCCGTTCCTTGATTTTTCCCTCGGGCGGTCCGACCAACACGGTGAACGTAAGAATTAACGTCCGGCGGAAAATCAAAGTTTATCACGTTCGAGACAAATTGGAAATCTACACCACGCGCCACACCGGACTCTTTGTCCTTTCTGCGTTTCCCTTTTTTCTGCTTCACGCAGTGAGGCTGTAAAATCGAAGAAAAAAAAATGGATTTTAGTTTTATTTTTTCTAATTTTTTGAATTTAATTCAAAAGCAGAAATCGTCGACGAATTTTCTCGGTTACCTCTTCCAAAGCCTTCTCGTCGGAGGCGATAATAATGTCGTAAGTGCCGCTGTTGAATTGGGTTACCGCTCGACATCTCGACGAAGCTGGCAGCTCCGAATTCAAAACGCACGTGGGAATTCCAAATTGTTCGAGAAATAGTTTGAGCTTGTAGCAGCGATCGACGGTGTTTACGAAAATGATGCTTTTCCCTCTGCCGAAAAGATAAACGAATTATTTTACATTTTCCAACAATAATAATAAAAAAAAAAATTCTAATAATTATTTTGAAGATGAAAAAAGCAAAAAAGTTCTTTCAAAATTTTGTATAAACGTTTTTGGCACCAAAAACTAAGTTTTCTCCTCTGAAGAAAAATTTTCTCACGTTTAGAATCTGAGATATTTAATTTTCCATTTTTTAAATTTTTGCCATCGAAACGCGTGTAAATTAAATTCACGTTTCGTTAAAAACGTTGCAAGAAAAAAACAAATGAAACGCGACTGCAATTTCCATGCGTTTAGGTCGGAAAAATAAAAAAAAAAAAAAATTTCTTAAAAAATTGTTATTAATTATTATTAATATTATTATTATTATTATTATGAATTCCAATTCCAATTTTTTGCAAGTTATTATTAATTATTATTAATATTTAATTTCCATCGAATATTTTAAATTTTGATAATCAGAAAATTTTTCTTTAGAGAAAACTTCTCGGAAAACTTTTAGTTTCGTTGCCAAGAACGTTTGTACAAAATTCTGAAAGAATCCTAAATAAAGTCGTAACGCGAGAGCTAGGACGGAGCAAGAAGAATCGAAGATAATCGTTGATTTCGTGAATTAATTAAAATAACTTTTTACCTTATCAAATGTAATTTGAGGAGCGCATAGAGTATTGCGGCTTTGTCGTTCTCATCGGCGGCTAAGCTGTAATGAGCTAATTGGGAGGGTGGAGCAAGCGGGGGTTCTTCTAGTTTGAGAATGGCAGGATTGTGGAGAACCAATTGTTTCAACGAGAGGACGTCGTCGGAGAGGGTAGCGGAAGCCAAAGCGGCTTGATAGACGGTCGGCAAATAATTGAGAACGGACTTGATCTCGTCTTCGTAGCCGAAAGAGAAAATCTGCGAAGGAACGAAAAGGAAAAAAATTATAAATCGATCGATCGAATGGATCGGGCGCGAATTTCGATGATTTTTTTTTACCAAATCGGCTTCGTCGACGATGAGCATTTCTAGGCTGCGTTTTAGCTTCATGTTGCCTGCTTTCAAGTGCTGCAGAACTCTCCCCGGAGTTCCTACGACGATGTCCGGCTTTTCTGCCAAAAGAGGCTTCTGGGTGTCCAAATCGACTTGCGAGCTGATGTCCACGCATTTGACTTCTCTGCAGCACTTGATCGTCAGACTAACGAGGACTTGATGTATTTGTTTGCAGAGTTCTTTGCTCGGAGACAAAATGAGCCCTTTGGTCTCTTGTCGCGATTGCAGCTGCTTGCCGAGGAGGATTTTCTGGATCAAGGGAATAGCGAACGCTGCGGTTTTTCCAGAACCTGTTCGCGCTCTGATCAGGATGTCCTTGCCCTCTAGCAACAGCGGTATTGCTTTTTCTTGAATCAACGTCGGCTCCAGCCAGCCGAGTTTCGCTATGGCCTGCAAAAAACCGTTTCGCACTATGATTCTGGAGTTTTTATCGTTTGGAAACAGAGAAATCTCCAGAATTCACTGGAGCAGAATGTAGAATTTGGACGCGGCACTTATTCGAGATTTTTGGACAATTTTCTTGTGCAATTTGAAAATTAACCGGAGGAGATACTTCCTGGTAGTACGTGCTGGGTCAATCTGACCCGAGGGAGTTTTCAGATCGTTCTATTTCAGTGAATTTGCATTTTTTTGTTTTATTCTTGTAGAGAATTTATTTTTAGCGATTTATCGATAATTTTTGGGCCTGAATTAATTTTTTTACGGAAACGAAAATTAAATGAGAATGAAAATCGAAATTAAATGGTGAATATGCAATTTTTTATTTTTTTCGTAGTAATTTATCGATATTTTATGACGCTGAATCAATTTTTTTACGAAAACGGAAATTAAATGCGAAAACATTGATTGCCAGTGCCGAACAATCGGTGACGATGAAGTTTTGGGGTAAAAACGACCCAGTGTGCACTCGAAGGGCTAAAACTACGAAAGAAATGGGCAGCGTCCAAAAATTTGAATTGCGAAAGGAGGAAATATTTTTCTCGTTACATTTGAGAGCAAACAAAAATTCAGCGCATGTTTTTTTTTATATAATAGAAAAAAACGAAATAGTGACGTTCTGGATCGGAACAAAACAATACGCCGGAGACATAACCTCAAAGAATGTTCTCAATTAGTTTGGTTACCTTTAGAATTCTATCGTCGATTTCCAGTTCGTGAAAACTCTTAACTTTTTCTTCGTTCTCTTCTTCAGCTTGCATTTCCTCGTCGGACGACATCGCGTATTTATTTATTATTTGTAACCCGGTAAACGAACACGTGCTAGTAAACAATCGATCTCAGCTCGCACTGGGCTTTTTCATTCGTAACCGCGAACACGGAGAGACGATGTATTTTTAGTTGTCGGACCGTCCGTAACGCGGCGCCGTGGACCGGAAGTTACGACACGAAATACACTCAGGAAATTTATTAATTTGAAATTATAAAAGCCGAGGCGAAAGACACAAAACAGACACGTAAATCGTGTAGCCGCAGCGTGAGGAGAAATGCTCCACCGTTTCATAATAAAATGTATCGAAAAATAAGAATCCATCGAATAGTTATTGAAAAAAATAGTATAACGTCAAATTTACGTACATTCGAAAAAATATAGAGAATTTTTGATGGACAAATAACTTCGAGCCAATGCAGCTTAAAGCGAATGAGATTTTATCAATCAATTTCTTTTGGCATTTATTTTAAATATATTCCATTGAATAAATATATTTCATTGAATATTTGGAGCAAATTTATTTCGTGTAAATCGTTCGTTTACGTTATTCTACGCGTTTCGTTCCGTTTGTTTACATTCCGTGCGGTCTCGAGTATTCGACGCGATCGCTCGCCCGTCTGGCGGGAGAAGGGGTAAGCGGGGCGATGGCTAGACTGGTGCGCGGCTCGCACGGATGGGGTGGGGCGGGCTGGTCGCCGCGGCAGAGAGGGGCGAGCGGAACGGACGGGGCGTATCACGCTTAACAGGTATTCAGTCGGGCGCTGGCCCGCGTGGAGAGCGCCACGTGTACGTCGGTTGGCCAGCTCGACTCGTTACTTTATCGTTCGTCGACGCGCAGCTGCTGACTGTGGACGGAATGCTTGAAATGAGAAGAATTCTGCTCGATCTTCAGTGAATAAAACGGCGAACTAAATAATCTTTCTTTCGGGTTCAATTCATTCTTTAATCGTATAAAAATTAAATTACAAATATTCATACTGAAGATTTATATTAAAATTAGTAAATAAAAACTCTGAATAAATAAATATTAATAATATTCGCAATAATATTCAATAATATTGATAATATTATCATTTCCTGAACACTGATAAATTCTTTATTCCGTCCACAACAAAATATTATAAAAAAACGATTTTAAAAATCAATTAGACAATTTTTATTTTATTTTTTGTATATAAAAACTCTAAACAAATGAATATAAATAATATCCGCAATAATATTGATAATATTATTATTGCCTGAACAGTGATAAATTCTTTATTTCATTCGCAACGAAATATTAGAAAAAAATGATCTTAAAAATCAATTAAACAATTTCTTTTTAATTTCGGGAAAATGTTTGAATCGTGTCGATGATTTCTACTCGATCTTCAGTGAATAAAATGGTGAACTAAATAATCTTCTGTTCGCGTTCAATTTATTCTTTAAATCGTATAAAAATTACGAATATTTATATTAAATCGGTAAATAAAAACTTGAAATAAATCGATATAAACAATACGCGATAATAATCAATAATATTGATAATATTATTATCTCCTGAACATTGATAAATTCTTTATTTCATCCACAACAAAATGACATAGAAAAACGATTTTAAAAATCAATTAGACAATTTTTTTTTTTTCTCGGGAAAATGTTGAACCGTCCTCGATGAATTTTCGCACAGATAAATGGCTAAGCCGATAATTAGTAACAGGCAATTTAATGAATCTCGTATCACATTTTCGAGAATCGTGTGTTCACTCGCACGTACGCGTGTACGCAAGCACGCCGGGTTCGCCCTCCATGCAACTTTACCCCGAGCAACACAAGGCCTCCTCTCCCCAGTAACCTGCGTACAAATGCAGGTGTGTCGGCTAGAATATGCGGGAAAATGCTATAAATCTACTCTGTAGTTTGCAAAAATTCCCGCACGCATATGCGAAGCGAAGTCGAGCAGGCAGCACCACAACTTACGCATTTGCATCACGTTGTAGCTACTAAGTGTGCTGGAGACTTGAACCGCGAGGGGCATAAACGCATTCTATGTTATCATTTCATGTTAACATACGTAAGGCGAGCGAGCAAGCACGCGTGCACCCACGCGAGCATGCACGGTTCTTCATGACGATTTTTTACAGGAATCGTTTCACTGGTTGTCGCTATGAATCGGTGTATGTCCATTTTATTTTGTGCGAAAATATTTTTTTGGCTAAAAAATCATTTCGGTTGCTAGAACGCAGCAATTTTGATCGTTTTTCTATTTATTTTGTTTTGCTAAATCGAGTAGATCGGTTATTAATAAAATTGAGGGGCATAAATCGTAAAATTCATTTTTCGAAATAACGTTTATTGTGCGTGTCTCCATAGTTGTCTGCTGACGATGTAAACAAGAGCGTGAGACGAATTATGAAACTTTCGTGGGGAAATGTTAAATGAAATGTTGAATTTCCGGTTCCAACTCGTTGAAACTTAATCTCAGCGAATTTAATAAAAATGCAGTGATGAAAAGTAATTGAGTGATTTTTCGGCGGTGCTGGCAAGTCGGTTCAAAAAATGCAGTCTCGAGAGGTTTTGCAACGTATGGAGATGAACCGAGCGATGGACTATGCTGGATCGTTGACGTGAGACGAATCGATGAAACTTTGGTGTGGAAATGTTAAATGAAATGTTGAATTTCCGGTTCCAACTCGTTGAAGCTGAATCTCAGCGAATTTAATAAAATGCAGTGAAAAGTGATTGAGTGATTATTCGGTGCTGGCAATCGGTTCAAAAAATGCAGTCTCCAGAGGTTTTGCAACGTATGGAGATGGACCGAGCGATGGGCTATGCTGGATCATTGCAACGAGCATCCATGAGTGAGTAAACGAATCAATTTATTTGGGTATTGGGTTTGTTTTTTGAATTTGTTTGGGTATTTGAAAATATTGTTGAATTTCTACGTTGTTGAAGTTTGCATCGTTGAAATGCAACGAAAAGTCATTATTTTTTATAGCATCGCACAAAATTTTCATACAGTGTTTGTCGACAATAACGAAAAAGTCTTCTTCGCCATTCGAAAAGTAAATTTACTAAAAAAATTGAAACGAGTCAATTAATTATCAAAATAATGAATAAAAAATGGTTTTTTCGTTGCATTGCAACGATGCAAACTTCAATATTGTGGATTTCTACTGTTGCATCTTAAAACCAATCACAACTGAGTTTTCCTCTGTAAAAAAACATTGAGTCGCTCGGTGTATCGAAATGCAGCGAAATTCTGTTTTTTCTTGAGCAGAATTCGTAATAATTATTGAATATTTGGTCTGGATAACAAAACGATCCTCCCTTGTCCTTAAAAACTCAATCGACACGAAAAATTGTCACAATTTTCAAAATTGAATAAATAATTAATAGATAAAATAATTTTCGTTGAGTACCAACGGTGGAAACTTGATGACACTGACCTTTCCACGTTGGGGTCCAACGAAAAATGCATTTTTCAATTAATTATTTGTTAAATTTAAAAATTCATGACAATTTTCGTATCGATTTTGATTTTGGCTCCTGAAAAACGATCGTTTTATCGTCCTCGACAAATATCGAATAAGGATCTTGAGCTCGGTTCAGAAAAAAATGCAATTTCGTTGCATCCCAACGATGCAAACTTCGAGATCGTGAAACTTCAGAGTTTTCTCTTCTATGAGGTTGATTATGGGAAAAATGTAGAGAGAACGTAAAATTTTTGGAGTTTGTATTGCTATATACACACTTTAATAACGAAAAACAAACATTACAATAATAATATTGTTATTAATATAATATTATGTAATAATAGAATTATCAATTGTAGTGTAAACACTAAAAATGTTGCTTCTCCGTTCTTATGGAAAGAACAATATGTATTTCACGTTATTTATCGCATATCCCTTTTCAATTCTCCTTCATTATAATAATTAATTAAGAATAATAAACTGACAATTGCATACTCGTGGCTCAAGGATAATCGATAATCGCGCGCGATATATATTATTTTATACACCGAGTTGTTGGATAAATGGATTAAATACGCTGTATAGTATAATAATAATAATTCTGCTATGGAGCATGATAAAATATGTGGATGTTGGTTTGTTCTATGACGAGACAAAGTTTTTACCAATACGTTTCTTTATCTTGTTCACTTTCCCATATCTTTCTTATATATTTATATTTGTTGTTGTTTGTTTTTTTTTTTTTTAATATTTTCTTGAATATGTACGCGAGCCACGAGAATGCAGTCGTTGGTGGCTGTGTCGAGATATTTCTTATACAATAATAAATATTATAGTGCAATATCTAAAAAATCTGTCTTTTTTATGCATCTTACACATTCAAATACACAGCGTACTCGAAATTTACAATATTATTGCCCTTACAAACATGATATCGCGCTGCTACCGAGCGGTAGTAATTCGTGACGTATTTATTTATTTTTTTTCATCCACTTTTCACTTTTCTTCAATTATTTGTTGTTTGTTTTTTTTTTTTAACTTCAAAATTTAACGTTCGCGTCTCCAATAACGCCGAGTGCATTGATAATAATAATAATACATGAGAAATAAAAAGTGGTTGTTCCCGGTTGGAGTCGGGCAAAGTGCCTGCTTCGTGAAATTTCGATTTCTTCTTTTCTTCATTTTTCTTGGTTTTTTTGTCCAATTCCGCGTTTATACGAAATAATCCCCCACTCCCCCTCCCTCCGAATATGCAATGAGTGTGTTCGTTCGGCACGACCTCCTCAGAATATACATTACTACCATTATTTTTACCATTTGTAGAGGCGAAGATCTTTGAACGTACAATTTCTTTCCATTTTTTGTTTTTTGTTTTTTTTTTTCGTTTAATTCCCCCTCCACACTGCAAATATCTGAGACTCGATCGGAAAATGAGTGAATGAATAATGACGTTTGATCTATATGTACAATACAATAATAATAATAATCGTACAAGCAAAATGAATAAATTACGCGAGCTAATTAAAAATGAAATGGTAAATATGTAGTTTTTATTGATAAGATCGATAGATATTATGAAAATTACGAGCTTCGTCCAAACAGCTAGAAGAGTTTTGAGCAAATGAAAAGCTTATTGAAAAAAAAGAAGAAATAATAATAATAATAATAGTCGAGCGACGTGTTTGTATTGGCAATGAAAAAAATTGTCGAACGCACGTTATCGCTCCTATGTAAACTAATTAACAACGTATACATCTTACATAAAAATACAATCAATACAAATACATAACAATAATATCATTTACGATAAATGATTATTGCAGACGATTACTTGTTGACGACGAAACTGTCTCCGAAATCTGCCTCAATAAAAAAATTCTATATCTTTATTTTTTTCGATTCTCTAAAATCGTATTTTATAAACGAAAACGAAAAGAAGAAAAACGTCATCTTCATGAATATTGACGATGATTATGCAATACATTTATACAAAAAGGTCGGTCATCATTATCCCACCAGAACAGTGCAGTTATCACAATGATTTTTCTCTCAATTTCGGTAGTTGTTCGTTTTTCTTTGCAAGACAATAAAAAAAATCATGATTTTTAATGGTTATGAGGATTTAACGTAGAGAAGACATTTTTTTTTTTTGGATGACGATGATTTGATGCGAAAACGTGAACGGAAGAGATGGTGATTTTTTATGGGCTAATGGAAGAAGGATTTAAGTAGTTTTATGGGAAGATATGGAAATGATGATAATTACTACACAAGTTTTTCGTACGACCCACGCATATGCAGTTTCCATTATTTTTCGTAGCTTGCCATCGCGATGTTGAGGGGTGCTCTAAATATTGAAGATATGACGATTTAGCGCTCGGATTTTAGTGCTAATCTTGATGTAACGTTCAGCCGCAATAATAATTATAATTTTTATGACAATAATGGATAATAAGTTTGTTAAAATAGCGATAATTGATTAATTGAGAGATTAAATAAATTCTAGTGCCTAGGATATGAGATTTTGGGGTTAGGGTACGTCGCGCGTACATGGGGAGATATTTATATCAAAAAATTACTATGCCACCACCATAGTTCCCTGGTGACAGCATCGTCACTATGTCGAAGTTTGCATCGTCGAAATGCAACGAAAACTCATTATTTTTTTATAACATCGCATGAAATTTTCATACAATCTTTGTCGACAATAACGACAAAGTCTTCTTTGCCATTCGAAAAGTAAATTTACTAGTAAAATTGGAACGAGTCCATTAATTATCAAAATAATTAATGAAAAATATAATTTCCGTTGCATTGCGACGATGCAAACTTCAATATCGTGTATCGCGTCTCTCTGAGAAATTTTAGCCAAAACATAGTCATTTTTCGTCTGGAATTGGGCGAAAAATGTCAAATTTTCGCTATTTCCCATAGAATTTGAATAAAAATTACGACGTTTTTGCTAAAATTTCTAAGAGGGACGATACTGTCACCAGGAAACTACGGTGGCATAGTAATTTTTTATATAAATTTCTCTCCGTATAAATATTTAGTGTTCCTTCTTTGTTTCCTCGTTTTTGGTGGAGGAATTGGTTGGAGGATTTCAAGGTCGCAGGAGGGGGGGAAGTAAACTGGTTGGTTATAAATCGCGTGAGATAAAACAGTATCGAAACTGTGCTAGTCCGATATGTAGAGCGATAGATTATTTCTTCTGCTGTCACTTATATTTTTTCGATTTCGTATTGAAGGTGTTTTTTGGTTGTTTGGTATTTGTTTCGGGGTGCGGCCAGGATCACCCGAGTGCGTGTGTTTGTATGCTTTGTCGGTTTCGGCTCCTCGCGATCTTCATGAGACGTTGCGCACGTTTAGAGCACGTACAGAATTGATATATATATATATATACCGCTTGACGTTCTGCTGGGATCCTCTAGGATCCCAAGGTCACTAAATAGAATTGTATATATTCGTATATATATTTGTTTTTGTTTGTTTTCCTCTGCGTATGTGTAAGTGTCGATATATGAGATTCTTCGAAACGAGAAAATTGTCATTTGAAAATGAAGATATTTACGGAGATATGTTACGCGGTGACTATACGTGGCCAGAAAATGTCTTTTCTTTCTTTCGCTTCAACAGTGTGTTTTGTTTTTTCTTCTTCTTCTTGTCAGCGCCTCACACGCCGACGACATTTTGTTTTTTGTCTCGTTGCGGCGATATTGAAAAAAGCACTCTTACATACACGCCAGCCGGTTATCAATTTTACACTCGCAAGCCTTTTGCCCTATAACGATAATGATGATATACAGCTTTATGTTATTGTTGTTATTATTATTATTATTATTATTATTTGCTCGTTCTTGTATTTATTGTTTAATTTATCATTAATGATGGTGGTGGTTAGTAGTTTATTTTTGTTATTCTCGTTTTTTATCCTTAGTGATAAATTATACTTGACAATACGCGATTAATCGTAATGATTATGATGCAATAACCATGTCTAGTATGTATACCTCGAAAAAAGTACTTGTACATTATTTTTTTGTCTTGTTTTTGTTGTTTTTTGTTTTTGTTTTTCTTCTTTGCTACGTTTTCCTTGTTTCGCAGCCCTAAATTACTTGCTTTCGCGCTTTACGCGTATTTCACTCATTTACACTCGACTTGGCATTCTCTCGCATTCACGCGTGTGTCTCTCGCGTTTTTGTCCCCTACTTTTTTTCTGCTATTTGTTTTTTTTTCTCTTCGTTTTTTTTTTTTTTTTTTTTTACATAAATATTGCGTAGCCGACAATTTTACAAAAAACTTTACCCTGGAATAATGTACTTTTTTTAATAATTTTTATAACGCAACGTGTTCCAACGACTTGGCGGATTTTTTTATACTTTTTTGCCTCTGAAGAAATTTTCCTGTGCATTTTGCATGTTGTTTTTCACGATCGATCGATTCAACTCGATCTCCCCGTGGTATCGAGGGGCACACGAAAACACTCTTGACGAATCTTACTCTCGAGCCAATAACGATTGCCCTTTTTTTTTTTTACCATTCCGCGATCCCTATTGCTTTCCTTCGTTTTTAACCGCTTTTATAATTTAAATACTCGTATTACTCGTAAGTATTTAAGACCCTGTTTCGTAAAGGCTTCGTAACGTAAGTTATTTTTGGCCAAAGAAAAGTTAATAAATTTATACACGTTTTTGTTAGTTTGGTGAATGGAAGAATGGGATTAAGCGAATATGTGAAGCAAATGTGTTTCAAGTTTTCGTCGGATGCTCGAAGCATGCGAAGGAGAAGGATTATCTTTTTTTTTTTAGCTTCTCGAGCTTCCAGATTGAAAATATTTCTATGCGTTTTTGAGGAAATGTGAATTAAGAGATCAATCATTCACTTGTCTCGTTAGAACCGACCATTGCAGCCATTTGGCAAATACCGATTCGAAACCATTTTCTATTAATTTATTAGAATGAAAATCCTATTGTTCTCCAGCTTCTAATGTAGACACGAGTTCATCTTCGTTCTTTATAGCTATTGAAACACTCTTGGGAGGTTTAGTTCCAATAAAGGATGAACGACCATGGGTTCCATGCTCTTTACGGAATTTCTTGACCGTGCAGCAACAGAGAAAGAGAGAGTAAGAGATTTTTGGGTTTTTACGAGGAAGAAAATAGGCAGAGACATGAGGGAGATGACGAGAGAAACAGAAAGATGACCCAACGTTTAGTTAACTGCTTGCGTAAAGAAGTAGCAAGACAAGAAGCAATTTTAATGTCCTGATTAATTGTTGAAACTATAGCGATGATTCATCAAGCACAAAACTCGAATTCGTACGATTTTCAAAGTTCGCAAAGTTGAAATGCAATGAAAATCAATTATTTTTTATTTTTTAAGGATCGTCGGACAGTAAATTATCAAAATAATTAATGGAAACATATTTTTCGTTGTATTTCAACGATGCAAACTTTAGTGTCACAAATTTGTCTCATTTTTCGTTTATCCATCAGCCACAAAAAAAGTCTCGATCGAATTGTCACGATTTTCAAAGACAAACGTCAATCACGTCGTTGGTAAAGATCGATGATGGTTTTTTTGTTTTTTTTTTCTGAAATTTCATCGACGAGAAAGTTTTTTCGCTGCTGGTATTATTGGAAAATGGAAAAAGAAAAAAGAGACAAATCCGCTCGGAAGATAACGATAATTTGGCACGCATTGTTCCGTCTTTTTGCTGTTTCTAATTATTTTTGTGATTTTTTATGTTTTTCTTGGAAAAACATGTGTTGGCACGTGGCTTGAGCCGTACGTTTAGCGTGAAGTTTGAATTTTTCGATAATTATCTTCTCCCTCGCAATAATGAATAATTTAAATTCGCAGTGAGACGCGCACGATGAATAATTTGACCTAATTGGGCGCACATGTAAATGGTCTAACGATCGCATCAGGTCGTTTCGTTATTGTTTATTCATTTATTTATTTATTTCGTTTATTTTGTTGTGTTTTTTTTGTTTTGTTTTAATTCATTTCATTTTGGCACTACGTTCACACACGGCATCCTCGCAATAACGTCCTAAAGCGTTAACGCCATACAAAAAATATAGCGCCGGCACGCCGCGTAAAATTGTTTAATATTCTCGTATCGTTTATAGTTATTAATTATCATTATTATAATAATAATTATTATTTCCTTTAATTAACTCGAGTATATGCAGCGCGCGAGCGCACTTTTTTTTTGTTTTTTGTTTTTTTTTGTTTGTTTCTATGTATGTTTTTGTTTGTTTTTAAACGACGATTACAGACGCGCTGTGCCACTCAATATATCCTATAAAAACTAAGTTATTTCTTAGCTGATTGCCCTGCGTTACGGTTAAGGTTGGGGAGTGGAGTCCAGCTACGGTTTCGACATCTTACCGCCTCGTTTTTTATTCGTTTTTTTCTTTGTCCATTCTCGATTCTCGTCGTTGGTGAGAAAGGGTGCAATGATCGATTTTTCTTGTGAATTTTCTTGCACTTTTCGATCTAACGCGATGCCGTAAAGATTCGCTTCCGTAGCTGGACCGAACCCGCGCAGTAAGGATAAGGCCCCTGCACTAACAGATTGCTCTACGCCACAACAAATTGATCAATCAGATTCCTCAAGACGTTGAAGCCAATCTCTCTCTTTTTATCATTTCTTTATTTTTCTTCATTTTTTTCGTTTCGTTTGTGTCCTCGAGACTTTTGCATGACACTGGGATCCAGCGGGGACGAGAGAAGCTTCGAAAACCCATTTCTTCACCCTTTTTATTCTTATCGTCTTGTTAAGCTTCTCTATCCTCCCTCCTTGCAAACTCTCGTACGTTTTGTTCTACACTCACCACTCGTTTGTGTTTTCTTCGTGGGTTTTTGTTTTTATTTGCCTGTGGGAGCTGGTATACGAAATCTGATGCGATAGGAGGATTCGTCGTGCAGTCTTCACATTTTAGTTGAATAAATGCCAATTTAAAGCTCATGAATTCAACGCAATAACGACATTTTTATTTTGTGAAGTTTGCAACGTTGGAATGCAACGAAAAATATGAATTTTTATCGATGATTTGTTTAATTGTTATAAATCATTCAAATTTTTCGAGGTTATGAACTTGGTGGGTCGCGAAAATCGATCGTTTCATCGTCCCAATTACATTTCACATTTTAATAAAGAGCTTTGCCACAAACAAAAAAGAATTTCGTTGCATTCCAACGATGCAAACGTCGTCATTTTATTTTTTCATTATTTCTCGCCAGAATTCTCATGATTTTTTTTTTCATTATTCACGTTTTATCACGACGAATGGAGCCCGCACGATTTTTCTCACTCCCCAAAGTGCCTCGAGCCTGTGATGTGCTTTCCTTTCTCTCCCTTTCGCTTTTTTCCCCTTTATTTATGTTTGTTTGTTTAAATTCTTTGTTTTTTCTTGCTTTTTGCATTATCGCAGCGTTTCCTAGACTGTCGTTTACTTCCCGAACCGAACAACGAATAACGACATCGCATTTGGCACCTCTGGATATTACGTTATTTCGCCACCAAGCGCCCTCATAAAATACGTCTCGCGATATATAATCTATATTATTCATTATATAATTCATTTACCAAGTTAATTCACGACATCTAGCGGCTACGAGACGCGATTCTCTTTCGAGCATCATAGATTCAAATGTTTTCGCTATAGCTGTTGATATAATTATTACAACGTGTACGTGTGTGTGTGTCTGTGAGTAATTTTCGTCGTGTTTGAATTACTTTTCCGGTTGCTGTTTGTTTTTTATGATATTTTTCATTAATGCGAAAAAGACGTTTCACACATCGAATAAACGGTATTTTATTTTTTTTTCAGTATATTTTGGTTTTGTTGTTTTTTTTTGTTTTGGGTATTTTTTTATTTGTTTCAATGAGCTTGGTACTTCGGGAAGGAAGTTGTTAATATTGATGCTACAAAGTTTAAAGTCTAATCATATGTTTAGAACGGATATGCTCGCGGATTATATTATTATTTTTTCTTTCTTTGTTGTTTATTAATAATTAGATCGAGTGTTTTACTCGGTGATCTGGGCTCACCCGGATTTTCATATACGAAGAGGAAAGGGGGGCAGGGGAGGGGGCGAGAAGAAAAAATATATCAATGCCCATCGGTTTTTCGAGATTGTTTTATGGTCGATTGACGATCCGCAACCTTCGGGGAATCTCTTGCGATATAATTAATGATACGTGTGTGTAATCGCTTTTAAAAATGTTTGTTTGTTTGTTTTTCTTCTTCTTGCTTTTACCGAAGTTTGAGAGAATTTTTTTCACTCGGAATTGTTCTTCTCACACCCACCGCACTTTTGCTTGCTCTTTGCCGAACGAACACAAGAAATTTTTAATGCTTTTTCGCTTTTTAATACTTTTCAATCGCCTCGATTATTATTTCGTTAGATTTTTTTTTTTTCGTTTTTTAATCCCGATGTGTTTCTTAAAAATTGTTTCTTAACTACTTACTATAAACCGATTCTAATCACAGCAATATTTATTGTTGATATACACAATCATACAGCGTCTGCTCTCACTAAATGTGTGTGTGTTTTTGTTTTTTTTTTTTCTTTTTTTTGTTTCAATTTTATTTTTTTATCGTCTTTTGTTTTTTTTTTCCTTTTTGTCTCAAGTCGTGAATAAACTTTTTTTTCTCTCTCCTTACGATATCGTTCCTCGGGTCATTGGAAGAGTTTTGCGCGGGGGGGATTAAGAGATAAAAGATTTTATAGCATCAAATTCGCTAAAGAACCGAAAAGACACGGTCGTCGCGGTCAGACACCTGAATTAATAAGAGCAAGGGCGGTTTTCGGATCTTCGTGATTTTTGCTTCATTGAGAGGAGACTAGAAGAAATTTTAATATTTCCAAATATTGTTTTTCTTCCTTTTGTTCGAAATCTTGGATAGCGAAATATTTAAGGAATTTTTTATTTATATTTCTTGTTTTTACAGTGCGAGCCAATTTTTGAGGCGCACTCGTTGAATAAAAATAACGAATTTATTGAAATTTTGGTATTTAGTAAAAAACACTGTTTGGTTGAAGTAAAAATGTTGTTATAATTTATTAGAATATTTTGAAATTAAAAATAAAAGGTCGAATGGTTTTCGCACGATTTTTATCATTTCATGCTCGCTCGAAAAATGTTGTTCCAATTTTTTTTAATTTACTTATCAGGCGGCAAACCCGCGTATAAAAAATATGATTTTACTTATTTATTATTTTTATTGTTTAATTTTTTTTTTTATATACCCTCCAACGGCCGATTCCTTTTCTCTCGTCGCCCACCATTATCAAATATTTCGAACGATATACTCCCGAGTCTAGAAATTCGTCGGCAGTCGAGCTTCAACTCGATATCGTTGGATTTTTTTTTGTTTTTNTTTTTTTTTTTATATACCCTCCAACGGCCGATTCCTTTTCTCTCGTCGCCCACCATTATCAAATATTCCGAACGATATACTCCCGAGTCTAGAAATTCGTCGGCAGTCGAGCTTCAACTCGAAATCGTTGGATTTTTTTTTCTTTTTTTTTTGGGGCCGTTGAAGCCCCTGCCTAGTCCCCTTGAATAACGAAAAAGAAAATCAAGTCTCGTATAATCACCGGGATATGAAAGCTCTGGGGATGAAGAGAGTGCCGCTCTTGACCAGTCGAAACTCGTGAGATAATGAAATGTGTGCGATACGTGAATCGCGTGAAACTTTGAAACCCTTCGACGCGTGTCCCACTAACAATCCAAAAACATCTCGAGCACAATTTTCGTGCATTTACAAAAACCAACAGTCTTTGAGGATAATTTTATTAATAAAGTCTTTGACTCAATTTTCAAGCGACAATAATTTACGCGAATAAATAAATAAATAAATAAATGACGATTTTTAATCGAACGAGTTTTTTGTCACGATATTGCGAATTTAAAGAAAACGCCAATTTTGCACGCACGCTCATGGAAAACTATTTGCTCCTGTTCGCCTGCGATCTTGCCATTGACGAAATGAAAAAACGAAAGATAATTTATGGTTATTAAAAATGAATAACAAAAGCTACAACGAATATTTACAACGCGATTTGACATCCGAAATAATTCGCATGTAAATTTATATTTTATTTACAATTATTTATCTCACAAAATGCTCGCAGTTAAAAAATTTCATAAGAGCAAATAATCGCGATCGTTTCGAGCTGCGATTTTTCCCTCGAATATCCGACCTCACGGACTTTTATTGAGAACTTAATTCCCAAAGATATAAATACTAAGACACGTTAGTAAAAAAAAAATTCTAATTGTGACTCTCACTGGAACGAGCAATTTTTGTAAAAATCACAAAATTTATTTTCACGCGATAAAAACCCTGAAGGTAAAAAGTTTCAAGCGTCACGTAACGACGAGAGAAGAAATTTGAAAAACAAAATTGAATCGAGTTTCGTATTCAGGATCGAGAGCAAATTGCAATTTTTTTTTCATTTCTTTTTAAATTTATTCTTCGCTTCTTTAGCTACGATCTTTGGCACGTGGTGTTGGTATCGCCCGACGAAACTCACGATTGGTCGAGAGGGGGATATGTATGTTATTTCAATTCGTACCTAAGTCTGTAAACGATATGATTTGTTGTTGTTGTTGTTGTTTTACAATGACGAGAGCTTCGTCGCTTTCCAATTCGCTTTGTTGTTGTTTTTTTTTTCACATTATCGAAAGACATAGAATTTTGAGCAAAAGAAAAATTTCTTAAGCACAATCGCGAGAGCTACAACGCGAGCGTACAACGTCGCGATCTGATTTCAATGATTTCGCCAAATATTTTCCATTTACCGGCTGCGCGCGATCGAATAATGAGAAAAAAGTGGGACGTCTCCCTTGTCCAAAGCCTTTTACATTGAGCTCGCATCTTTAAATGGCTAAACCTCCACTAATTAATTTTTTGTATCGTATAATAAATAAATATATATATGTATATATTTATATATATATATGTATGTGTGTGTGTGTATATAATATATCGTTATTTTTGTATTCCACGTTGATAATTTATTTGTTTGTTCAACAAAAGTTTCGGGCCTGATTTCCGTTTCCGGATTTTTCGCGTCTTCGTGTGTTTTTTTCTTTTTTCGTTTTCGCTACACAGTCAACTCGCGAAATTAACGTTTCGGCAGACTAATTGGAAAAATGATAATAAAAGCAATTTGAAATTGGGATCGAATGAAGTTCTGTGCGAAATTTCAATTCCTTCATTTACACCGTGGGAGGCTTTCAATTGTTTGCATTGAAAAATGAACGTTAAAAGTCGAAAGAATAAAAAGCTTGAAATCGCGTTTACTTTTTTGGATATAAATTGTTTCTTCTCTTTTTGGATCGTAAGGAAAAAAAGAGAAAAATCGTTTGGGGGTTGGGAGAAAATGGAGAATACGAATTACGCGATCGGGATCGAGCGTTCTGTCGATCGGTTGGTGGTTCGCGACACTCGGTTATTTTAGCTTCGGCTACGAAGCATTTTTCTCTCTTCTTCTCGTTTGTCACACGATCCACTGGTCTCGTGTTGAGGGAAAACGAAAAATGAAAGAAAAATGTTTGATGGAGAAGAAAAATGTAAAAAGGCGACGAGAAGAAAAGATAAAAATAGTAAAAATGAGGAAAAATAATAAATTAGGGCGACCACCCCGCGCACGCGTCTCAGTCACCCTGTATGTCCGGACTGGCGGATACAAAGACGAATTTAATTCGTAAAACTTTATCCCCTGGTCTTCCCTGCTTGCCCGGTAAATAAAATTTCTCGTTAACAATCTCGACGACTTATTTTTCTTTGTTGTCGATCAAGTTTAATTCCTCTCTCTCTCTCTCTCTCTCTCTCTCTCCCTCTCGCTCTCTTTCACTGCTTATCACGATAGCTCTGACGCTGTTGGCGGCAGATAATACAAACGCGGCACGAGATCGCGGCCTAATAGAGTATTAGCATCGATAGCGATTAATATAATAATAATAACAATTATTTGTTTGTTACTCGAAGGGTGTATGTATGTCTTGTTGTTGTTGTTTTTTTTCCAACCTCCTCCCCCCTTCCTCGTTTTTTAAATATAAAAATGAAAACTAACGTATCTTTGGCTTGTTCCCTTTACCAATCGGCGACAGCTCGAGGCTGCGGCGTCCATTTTAATTATTTTTTATGTATTTTTTTTTTTTTGCGTTTTTAATGCATTTAGTTTGTTTTTTTTTTTCGTTTTNTCAGCCCTTCCCTCGGCTCAGGCTCATTTTCCTCTCACTAAATTCTCCCCAATCCCCATTATTATTATTTTCTTTTTTTTTTTCCCACCGTTTCACCTCAAACCCCCCATTTTATCACTCCTCTCGACGACTACGTCGCACGCTTCATTTTTCTCCTCCTTTTGTACCGATTTTTTGTATACTCGGGTGCACTCGCGCGCTCAAGCGCTCTCACCGTCTCTCTATTCCACGTTATTTACTCTTTGTTTTACTTTTTCTCTTTTTCGTCATACACACACGCAGTATGACGCTATAAAGAGTCGTGTGTATTGTTTTAACTTGCGGATATATGCGAGATCGTACACGTCAGTGTGTATTTGTTGATTTCCTTGTGCACGCGGATCTCCTTATTTTTAGTCGATGCTTTCGCGTTTTACGTGCAAATTTTCTTTTTTTTCGAACGCCCTAGTCCCTGTGTGTGTGAGTGTGTGTGTGTGTGTGTCGTGAATGATTTTTTATAATCCGCAATATGATGTCGCCCAACAGACGCACGTCTCGTTCGTCTACGTCCTTTTTTTTGTTTTTGTTTTGTTTTTTTTTCTTTCTTTCTATTCCATTTTCTGTCGTTCCTCCGATTTTGTTTCTCTCTTTGCCAGCCGAATCGCGTTGTCATTGAGACTCCATCCAAGTTTTTGTCGCACTGGGCACTGCGCCCGTCGTTCCTTCGACTTGTTCGGAGCGGCAGGAAAAAAGACACAGAGGAGGAAAGAAAAGAAGGGTGTACATATTTCTGTACACGTATCGCGATTAATTCTCGACACACCGCTCTCTTAGTGGATCGGAGATTTGACAATGTGATTCGGAGCGATGTAGTGATACGCTGGTATCGCCAGACCAGAGGTCTCCATCGATATCCTGAAACAAAATGCGAATTGGGTCAATTTTATGATTTTCTCATTTTTCACATTTTTTTTCTTTAATTTTATTATTTTTTTATATATTTATTTATGCTAATGTAAATATGCGGTATGACATATATATAGTGTGTTCACGGTGTGTAATAAAATGCAGAGATTTGTACGTTTGTGATGATAAAATAAAAATTGCGGGCCATGTTTTTTGATAAAGAGAGAATTTTCTCGTATTTATCGATAATTCACGAAAAAATAGACGAAAAAAAAAACAATGGGAATTGCCTCAGGAAAAAATTCAGGTTCGTTAATGCAGTCACGTGGAAAAAATGAGTGAATAAAAAAAAAGGGGGAAACTGTGTTCCAAGTACGATGACTTGTTTGAACAAAAATGACAATCAACACGATTCTCTTGGATTTTTTGTAATTACAGCGAAAGAAAATTGTATCTCGTTTCGAACGCGATATTCTTTGACGGCAATGGAAGAGTAAAAAGAAAATATTAACGAGGCAAAGTTAAATAAAAATTGGAAAGTCGATGTTTTGATAAGAAAAAAAAAAAACAAAAAAATCGAGAAAAAAATGGTTAAACGGGACAAGTAGATTAACAGGACTACGGAGGATTGGATGGTGCTTACCGAAGATGGGCAGGAGCCTGGGTCAAGTTGGTTGGATGGATATCATCTTCTCTCACTCTTTTATCTTTGGATTTTTTGCCCTCGCTCTCGCTCTCTCTCTCTCTCTCTCTTTTTTTGTTCTCGCACTTTCTCTCTCGCTCTTTTTGTCTCGCTGCCATTTTGTTATTTCTTTGCGTTAGACAATTATTAAATTCGGTCTCTCTCTCTCTCACACACACACTCTGTTTCACTCTTTCCGTATAATGGCCAAGCTTTTTTTTACGTGCGAGTGGCACGTCCAACGATTTTCTACGATTTTTTTCGTTAAATTTGACAATGACGATAAAAAAAATGAAAAAAATTGAATTTGAGTTAAAAAAAAACCAACATGCGAATTCGAAAATAGCGATCAATGTCGAAGCAACGATTTCGAAACGTCGAATCAACGAGCAGCAGATTCGGTGCAACAGAGTCTGAAGAATAAATAATAAAAATTGTGCGTGTGCCTAAACGACTCGAGAAAACGGAACGAGTCCAAGCGACAGTCCACCGTGATCGAGCAAAGAAAAAAGTGCGACCCTCGAAAAGTATTTTTCTCGCTCGAGCAACGAAAATCCTTAAAATATAAAGAAAAAAAAATGAAAAAATAAAAAGTTTACACGATTGGACGCTGCGCGGAGGATTCGACGAAAGTTGACAGAGAAACTGGCAGAGAGTTTTCATGGCCAGCTTCGCTACGGAGGCCCAGGTGTAATATCTTGTAATTATTAATAGTTTAGTATTAAAGACGCCTATCTTTATTTAACAAAGGGATACATGATAGCCGAGTGTCCACTAAGCACACAAACGCGTATATCTTGTTGTTTGGGTGTTTGTAATTTTTTTTTTCGTTTTTTTTTGTTGAAATTTTTCGTTTTATTAATATTTTAATTTTTTTTTCATTATTTCGACGTCATTATAGAGACTGGATGTACAACATTAGAAGACTATATAAACCTACTGAATCCTGTGAATGTCTTTCTGTTTCCTCTATTTTTTTTTTCTTATTACAAGCAGTAAACGTTTTTTTTTTTTTTCATTGTCCGAGGCGTCGCTCGCCACCGTCGAAGAGTCTGAGCTGCCGAGCTCGCGTTTTTTGTTTGTCCCATTTTTTCTCTCAATCTCTCACTCTCTCTCGCTCTCTCTTGAGTCTCTTTCATACACACACGCCACAACTCATTAATTCAGCCGCGTACACATGAATTTAAAGAAGATTTACCGATGGAACACGGAGAGAGGAGTTGGTCACAATTTTTCTTACGTTTTTAAACCTGCCGCCATGATGATCGCACACGTTTATATGCTTTAAAAGTTGATACTTGGTTATTTAATCTCTTGTTCACAATCATCCAATCAACTAACGTAAACTAATGCGTTAACCCGCATCATTTTAATCCTCTTATTATTGTTTCTATGTACGATTTATTTTTGCCTCTACGAACTAAGATTGAGCACGCACTTGACCACCCCGTGTACGCATTGTTTTCCCACCAAAGATTCGTCCAATATCAGTGATAAAATGATAAATACTTATTTACGAGATAAATCAAATTTACAAGTTTATCGAGAATATCAAGGAAACGTGTGGGTTATATTTTTCAGCGAGGCTGCAAGGACGAATCTTTGCACCACTCAACGCTCCATTCGTGTCCAGAGTCTTTTGTTATTATTTCCCAATGAATGATTTTTTTTTTTTAAAGAATATTTTCTTGATCAAATGGTCGACATTGTTTGTTTGTTTTTTCACTTGTTTCGCGATCGTCGTAGATCCGACGAGGCCAGTTTTAATGCGTGCCTCAAATATACAAAATGTATCTGGGCTCTTATCGCACCCAGAGATCGACGATTATTTTCCCTTATTTTCTCGGGGCCATCGTCTCGATCGCGCCCGCACACGCGCCTTTACTACTAAATTCTATGATTTAATTATAATAATACGACGTTACATACACACGCATATACATTTTATATAAATACACAATTCATACATATTTATTTGTGTATATACGTGTGTATCCTTATATATTCATTGATTATTTCCTGTATCCGATGATTACGCAACAGCATGCGTCTGTCGTGTATCATAATAAGCTCTCCTTTATTTAAAAAACAAAAAAAAACGAAAAAATGTGGTTTTTTTGGTGGTGGATCGTTTCGAGAGTCATGCGGGAAAAATGAAGAGTATGAAAAAACTAAACGAGTTAGTAACTTGAGGAAAAGAATTATTTTGCAATCGTGACATTGATTAAACTTTTTTTTTTCATCTTTTTTTTTTTTTGTTACCGGAAAATGATGATGACGTTTTTTTTTTTTGGATGTGGCAAAACGTCGAAAAAATCCGCCACCCGGTAAGACGCGTTACACAAGATTAATCGAGCTCTCTCGCAAAACGAGTTGGGAAATGGAGCGATTTTTCTTTTTAATTTTTATAAAGTAGAAATTGAGATTTAATGATTTTTATGGTTGCTGCTTAGACGAGAACGAATCAGAGTTCGAAACTCTAGATTTACGTCTACAGAGTAGAATTTTAATGGAGGAATTATTAACAGCTGAGTTGACAAATTCGATATTTTCATCGAAGAAAAAATACACACGCAAAACGTTGCATTTGACGAGAGGCGCGTTCTCGCTCCGAGTGCTTTTCACGAGGCACCGATCTCCTTCGAATACAGCGAAACAAAATCCAGTAGCAAAAAGAAAGAAAATGTATGACGACACGATAATAAATTGTGAGGCGAAAAAAAACGGCTCAATAGAAAAGTTTGACGCGATGATTTCACACCCTTGTTGATGTTAACGAGATATATACATATAAATATATGAATATATATCTATGTGTGTGTATCAAGAACATTTCGAGGTGGCTTTGCCTTGGAGGCTCAAAGTCGAGTGTCCCGAGACACTTAAAGATCTACAAAAGTACTTGATAAACAATGAGCAAGAAAATGACTTATAAAAAGGAAGTAAAGAAAAAGTTGAGAAATAAGAAAGAAAAAAAAAAAAAAAATAANAAAAAAAAAAAAAAAAAAAAAAATAATAAATCCGACGGACCAAGAGCCGTTGGCGGAGACACGATGCTAAATAAGAAAAGAAAAAAAATCTGTGAATCGATAAAGTACGACGACGAAACAACGCGAAGAATTGAGAGAATTTCGCGACCCAATGAACTCTCGGAGCGCGAACGTCCTTTTTTTTTATCTTTTTTTCAATTCTAGAGAACAAGAGGATGGAAAAAAATGTTTTTGTTATGAAATAACTGTTTGTTTGGTTTTCTATGATTGAATCTCCTCTCTCGCGTGTCTCGGGCGACACCGAACTATAGAACCACCTGCTCCATCATCTCTCCGTTGATTAGATCGAATATTAACGAAGCTGATTTGCTTTTTTGTTTTTGTTCCTTTTAACGAGAATTTAAATCGTTATCCCTCTCTCTCTCGCTCTTCCTTTCGTTCTCTATTTCTCTTTCACTCTCTCTCTCTCGCTCCCGTTTTCTGTCCTCTCAATGTTGTCTCCTCTTGCGGTTTGTCAACGTTGAAGTTCTCAGTACGGATTGTACTTGGTGCGTTCCGACTTGAATTTTCCACTGTCAGTGGGTCCCGGTGCGCCGGGACTTCGTAGTCTAGGAGTGAATGCCTTGTGCGAACGATGCACACCGGTTGTCTGGACCGGAAGCGTTGTTGCCGCTGCACCGGCAGCGCCACCGAGCAATTCCGTTAACCCACCGAGGGCAGTCAGGCTAGATAGGGCGTTGAGAGCGCCTGGCTTGCTTAGCAGCTGTGCCAATGGGATTGCGCTGGCCAAAGGAGAGGCATTGGTAGTAGTGGTAGAGGGGGAAGCACTGGCCCCGGATGCCCCGGGAGTGGTGCCGCTGCCAGGGTTTTGGGTATTTTGGGCCTCTAGATTAGCTTTCTGCAGTTCGACACTGAGGAAAAGACACAAATGTAAAAAAGAGGTGAGGGCGGGAACGTATTTTCTTTTTTCTGTAATTTTCTTTCTTTCTTTTTTTTTTTTTCGTTCTCTCTTATTCCCTTTGAGAATGCGTGATTATTATTTTAATTTTTTTTATTCCTCTGTCACGCTCTCGCACGATTATCGAGATTTAAAAAAAAAAACAAAAATAAACAAATTATATGTACACAAGTATTTACACGGTGTATGAAAGAAAATTGATCGAGAAGAGCGAGTCGACAGAGAATAACTTTCCATGGATTAAAAAGAAAACGAAAAATAAAAAAAAATAAAAAAATAAAAATAGAACGAAAGTAAATGAATAATAATAAATTCCGAGTGACTTTTCCGTTTTGTCTCGATGGTCGGTTGACGTGAGAGACGACGAAAGAAATCGCGAACGATTCGATTGTTGGAGAGAATAATTTTTCTTTTTCTTTTCAATTTTTGGAATTATCGAGCGACCATCGAAACGTACGTGACCGATTTTAACCACCGCGCATCGAGGAAAGAAAATCCCTCCAATCACATTGACCTCGAATCGAGATTTGAATAACTGCTCAAACGAGAGTTTTTTTTTTTTTTTCCTTTCGTTGAGTTTATGCGATTCGCGCGTGTTCTTTTTTTCACAAGTTGAAAAAGAATATACGAGTTGGATTGATAATGGATTGGCAGGGAAACTTTCTGTGCGCAACGGGCTTTGAGATGAAAAAAGTAAAAAAGAAAAATAAAAAAAACGAATATAGAGGATGCGGACCTCGCGGTTAAATGACCAACGAGACGACGGGGATGCTGCGGACGTTTGAAAAAAGTTTGGATGCTTGGATAATTGCGATGAGACGATTATAGATATTGCATCATTCATTTTGCTTGAAAGCCTCGCGTACCCACGTTACCCGCGCACTAAATGATTATTATTCAGGCCACTACATCCCCGTCGAGGCGTTAAATAAATTAATGAAGAAAATTAAAAAAAATAAATAAAAATGACAGCACGATTCGCACTCTGCCACAAATAAAAACAATTTCATGCTTGCATAACTAACATTGTTACGATTATTATTAATAATATTAATATTCTTATTAATTATCGTCACCGTAATGTTAATTATATAAAACGACAGTGTACATCGAACATACACTCGACAGTGCAGTCTCGAGAAAAAAAAGAAAAAAAAAACAAAAAGCGTTAAAAAAAAGGCCGATTACGATTTTTAATTGACATTGAGAGTGCTTAGGCAAATAAAACGGAAACAGAGTGCAAATCATGCGACCAACGACGCTGGGATTCGCGTTTTTCTTGCTTTTTTCTTTTCCCCCATCAATCGCACGCTTTTATACAATTAACACGATGACAAAGTTATTCGTGAGATAATCAAATAATCTTTTTGTAAGTTTAATCGTGCGTGTGTGTGTGTGTCTGTGTCTTTGTCTTTGTGTATGTGTGTGTGTTGTTTCGTGTTTGATTGTGATGTGTGCGAAAAAAACATGGCACTCGAGACTCGTGGCTAAAATGGCAGTTTTAATAGAAATCGGGTAGATGGGTGAGACACAATCTGGAATAAAATATAGTATAATGAATTATAATTATAAAATTGGATTAAAATAATAATAATAATAATAATAATAACAAACAGATGCGGATTTGTTTTGTACATAACGATGAGCATCTTCTGCTTCGGTAAATAAACGTGATAAATCAATACACAGCGATTACCAATACGCGGAATAGCGTTTTCTTTTTTTTTTGTGTGTGTTTTTTTTTCTCCCCCAGTTGATTTGATGGACGTGCGGAATTGATCGTCAAATGTATTACCGAGAGCCATCGAAACGTCAGAAAAATTTACTAATCGTCACGTATTTTCTCTTTATTTTTTTTTTTTATATATTTTTTTTTTTCAATTACGCGAGACACTCGAAATTTGCGTTCTCATCAATCATTGACGTATCAATTACGAAAATTTCAACGACATTGGTCGGCGACGATTTTGAAAATTGGATGATTGAGCGAAATTTAACGCGATCAGTCTCTTCGATCTTTTGATCAGAAAATGAAGCAATTTTGAAAAAATGGAAAATTCAGTGAAATATTGAAACGAGAGGAGGCTCGTTAGTCTCGAATCACGGATTATCGTTATTCTTTGTTGTTATTGTTTTGTTTTTGTTATTAAAAATATAAATTATGTTTTCGTTACCAAGCGATCAAACCTTCACCGCCGATTAATTCGATCAAAGCGATAATCAAGCAATGAGGAAGCGTTTGAATAAAAAAAAAACTAAAAAAAGAGTAAAAAATGTTTGTATGTTTATAAACTAGTGTGAAAAAAGCAAGGGCGGGAAATTTCCGGACGAACAGACATAAAGGCAGCGAGGATCGAGTGATTATTGTAAATTTATCATTTGAAATGATAAATTAATGAAAAATAGGCCCGAGATTTAGTGATCGGTGGAAAAATACGGATAAATGATTGAAATAAATATGGCGATTCGGAGCGGAATGACTGAAAATAAATTTTCGAGTGAAATCTTTTTTTTTTTTCTAAGGAATCGGGATTTCTGTGCGCTGCGATTTTTCTCCTCTCTCTCTCTCATTCGCCCTCGTTTTTTTTCTTTCCACCCCGTGACATTTCTCGTTATTGTGACTAGATAAAAAAATTGAAGAGTAAAAAAAATAAATAAATAAAAAACTAGAAAAATCAGGACAGCCAGCGACAATAGGAACAGATAGTTGATTTTGTTTTCGGAGTTGTTTGTTTCTGCAGGATACTCAAGGTACTGGACCTGGAAGGCAGGACCTGGAAAGAATGGATTATGAAGCGTTGCTCGTGAGACTCTTGGTCCTCGTCACGTGCGTCAAACACGCCGGACGAGGATACATAATTTTTATATGATGAGCATATTGGGCTGTTGAACTTGTTCCAGGATTTCTCGTCTTTGCCCCCGGCTCTTTCCCTTGGGGAAACTTTGATGATCCGCCGCCGCCGCTGCTCCTCCTCCTCCTTTATTTCATTTATTTGCTTTTATTCTCCTTAAATTATAACACACACACGCGCACCTTTCTCGCATTACTTTCGTTCGCTCGTACGAATAATTGGGAAAACAGATAATTAATTTTTTTACGATAATTGAATATTATTTGCTAATGAGTTTTCCGCGATTAAAAACAAACATTCAAACGATTAAATGTGAAAATGTAGCGAATGGAAAAATCCAGAGGAACGTGATTTAGCGTCGTGAGTCTTTGACATTCTCCGGATAGAAAATTGAAATAGATTTTTCGTCTTTCGATATAATAAAACGCTCTCCCCACGATCTGTTTCCCCAATAATTGTCATTCGCAGATCATCCCCCCCCGACGGAAGTCTCAACTTGCTGAGTAGATGTGACATAACGACTGATAGAAAATAACTCTCGCTCACTTTCTCTCACTTGGCTTGCTCGTTATCCCGACTACGTCATGTGGAAATTAAATCCCGACATCGCGGAGCGATCGGGTGGATAAAATTAATTTCCACGTGACGTAATCGCCGAGGAGCAAGCGCTTTGTCGTTGGGCTGCACGTTGAGCGAAATGGAAAGAACCTTGTTTCCAGATATTTCGAAACAATTTAGATGCTTGGACGTGAATTTTGTGAAAAATTAACATTTTCAGCGGCGATTGAAATTAAAAACGAAAAAAAAAGAAACAAATGTCAAAAAAATGAAGAAATTTTGTTCGTTTTTCCATTTCGCGCTGCGTGGAGATTGCTACAAAGTAATAGTAATTGATGTACATATAGCCAGTGATAGTCATGTATATAGAGGCTTAAATATACGAGGCCAGGATAATCGAGAGGCATTGATGAGGCCACGAGAGTCAAATGATCGAAAAATTCGTTGCTCTGGTTCGCGTAGTGATTGCTTCTGGTTCGAACAAACAGTATTTTTCAATCGTATGATGCGATCACGAGGATCTAGAGCCCAAAAGGGACGCGTGGACCGTGTCAAGAGAGAAAAAACAAAAAACAAACAAAAAAGCTGGAACAATCGTCGGGGTTGAAAGTTTGTAAAAAGCGAACGAATGAATCGATTAATCTCTCTCTCGGGGCTTTTTCTCGGCAGTATGCCGAGTCGAAAAAAAAAAATCAAGAGTAGAAAGAAACGACTAGGTCTCTAAATTCATAGCGTTCGTACGAGAGTACACGAAAATTTCTTTCCTCCCCTACACAGAAACGAGACATTGATAAAAAAAAAACAAAATTGATGCAACTCCACGAAACAATTTAGTCCTTGCGTATTAAAACGTCATTTTCCTTTTGTTGTTGTTGCCTCGATCGTTCTCACACATGAAACGAAGAGTGTGCGTCGAAAATGACAAACGTTTTCTTTTCTCAATGATGAAGAAATATTTGATCGATGGACAAAGGCTGAAAATGTGTTTAGTGCTTGGGAAGATTCGTAACGATATTCTTCCGCACGGTAATGGGCTAAAAAAGTGTTAAGGCGTTTGTCGACTCAATGGGGATTGTTTGATCGACTAAAAATCGTTTTTCATAATCTGCAAAAATGAAGGTCTCGACCCACACTCTTTTGAGACAGAAAAATAATGGGAAATTGTTGTCGAGCCACGTTACGACGGAATTCTTTGCGGAAAATCGATTTTTCTTGGCGTATTTTTTTTTTTCTTACACCATCGACTGTGTCGACGTTTTTTTTTCCTTGTGTTGTTGTTGTTTTTCTTTTTTGTGTGTGCTTTATGGAAATTAACTCACCTCATATTGATGAGATATTGAGCGAGAGCAACGGCGTCAGGATTTCCGGTAATCGTGATTGTTCGATCCGTTGCGCCACCCTCTCTCTCCTCGCAATTACTGATCCTTATCATTGCCCCTGATATCTGACGTATCTCGGCTATCTTGGTACCGCCCTTGCCGATAATGCAACCGATAAGCTCGTTCGGCACTGTCATCTCGTGGGTCTGATTGTTCGCAGCTGGCTGCTGCCTGTTTGTGTGGCTCGTACGTAGTTGACTACCGGCTAATGCAGCGAGCGCTGATAAACGTATATCGATTATTAACACAAGTCACTTTCCACAAAACTTTATAAACGGAATTATAACGAGGGAGCGTTGGGGGCGTGAAAAAAAAAATTTTTAAATGGAAATTTGAAAATTATTTGATTCTCACGCTCCCGAGGCTTTTAAATTTGACGGGATGGAAATTAATAAGATTCTTCGTTGCTGTTCGGGAATGAATCGACGAGGAAAACTCGAGATTTAATGAAAATTCGCGGATTATTGAATGAAATATTTTTCTAGTTCATTTGAACGGCTCCGTAGCCACACATGGGTCTGGGGCTTTAAAAAATGGGAAAAAATTTAGAAAAACAGTTTTGGATCCATAGAAAAATAAGCTGCATTGAGTGATGGATAAAAATGATTTTTTATTTTTGTTTTTTAATGTCAATCGATACGAAAAACGTGAAATTCACGAAATTTGCTGAATGGGCACTCCAGACCCATGTGTGACTACGGATGGTTAAAAAACTCGTCAATAAAATTGACGCCGAGTTCCGACGTACTGGCAAATGGATATCGTTCGTGTGTCGTTGGAGAAAATATTTCGTTTGGTACTTTGGAGGCTTCGATGAGGAGGAACGAACGACGTGTGATTATTTAATCGTTGGGAGTAAAAAATTGAATGAATTATTGGGAGAGCAGGAGGCGGAGTGCTGGAGGCTGTGAACAGAATTTTGCGCGCTCCGGGAGAGGATGCCGGAGGATAAAAATGTGCGACGATAATCGCAGAATGGAGAAAAAAGAAAAAAAAAAAGAAATTTGCAAACGAACATCTGTTGGAATTCCGTGTGAATCGCGAGCGGCCATTAATCTCGAGAAACAAGTGTTGGATGTTTTTTTTTCTTGACTTTTGCATGTTACAATGTGCTCGATGCGGAGCGAATGAAATGGAAAAAGAGAAATGTATAAAGGAGGAAATGGGTCGACTTACCCGCAGGATTGAGGCCTCCAGTGTTGGCTGGGGTCGCCAGTCCACCGAGGCCAAGTGCCGCCAGTCCAGCAAGTGGATTGCTCCCGAGTTTTCCCATCTGAAACAACGACGAAGAGATCCACGGCTCAACAAACACGTTGTTCTTTGTTATCTCCGTACAAACGAAACATGGAAACGAAAAAAATGCAAAAAAAACAAAAAAGACAAACTAGCACGGGAAAAAAGTATGAAAAGAATTTTTATATTTTTTTTTTCGACTGAATAATTAGTTTGGAATTAGCAGCGGTTGCAAATTAATTAATTAATATTATTCGCGATTTTTTACCTGAAAAATACGACGATTTCGTATTTTGCAAAAAATTTTTTATCGCCTACACGAAAATTGGCGAGTTGCTGCTAATTTTTTGCTTCGCTCGCTACTTCTTTGTTTTTTGTTTGTTTTTTTTTCTTTGCGTCAACGTCGCGGACGATCGATTTCGTCGGGAAAACTGCAGATACTGAGAAGACGCGAAACGCGAAGGGATTGTGTGTCTATTCTCGGTTGTTCGTCAGACAGTCAGGCACAAACTAGAAAAGACGAGGCGGAAAACTGGGTAGAAGAGAGAATCCTCCTCTCGTCATTAATAAAGTAGAGACCGGCCTCGTTTCTTCCTCGAGCCAGAGTAAAGAGTTTCGTGTTCTGATTTACCCAACACGAACATTTATTCTCATGTGTATGCACAACGCTTTCATCCGCCGGACAGTTTCGAGTGGTTTCTCCTGTTTTCAGCTTTTCTTCTCTCTATCATTTCCCCCCTCAACCTTTTTCCCTTGCCACGTGCATTTTCCTTGGGGAAAATCAACGAAAAACGTTTTTTCGAATAACTATTCATTTTGGCAAATTTCAAACGCGAGTTTAGCCTCGAAAATCATTTTTTCGTGTAAATTTATAAAATCCAGAGACTCGGAGTCGAAATAATTTTAAAAAATAATCATTTTAACCGAATCAGCATGTGAAATTGATTTTCTCGTTCGATTCGTACCGCAAAATGCTTTTCTTCTCTCTATCATTTCCCCCCTCAACCTTTTTTCCTCGCCACGTGCATTTTCCTCGGGAAAATCAACGAAAAACTTTTTTTCGAACAACTATTAATTTTGGCAAATTTCAAACGCGAGTTTAGCTTCGAAAATCACTTTTTCGTGTAAATTTATATTTTGGCAAATTTCAAACGCGAGTTTAGCTTCGAAAATCACTTTTTCGTGTAAATTTATAAAATCCAGAGACTCGGAGTCGAAATAATTTAAAAAAATAATAATTTAAGCCGAATGAGCATGTGAAATTGATTTTCTCGTTCGATTCGTACGACAAAATGCTTTTCTTCTCTCTATCATTTCCCCCCTCAACCTTTTTCCCTGGCCACGTGCATTTTCCTCGGGGAAAATCAACGAAAAACGTTTTTTCGAATAACTATTTATTTTGGCAAATTTCAAACGCGAGTTTAGCTTCGAAAATCACTTTTTCGTGTAAATTTATAAAATCCAGAGACTCGGAGTCGAAATAATTTAAAAAAATAATAATTTAAGCCGAATGAGCATGTGAAATTTGCTCGTTCGATTCGTATCAAAAAATGCAGTTGAGCGATCGATTAAAAAATAATATTCGGTCCAATATTTGCAAATAATCGACGTTGGAGTCTGCATCGTTGGAATGGACCAAAATTCATTTTTTTTCTACATAGAAAAGCTCATAATTTATTAATAATCGATTGATAAATAATTCGAACGAATTGTCAATGAAAAAAAAATATTTTTCGGTGCATCTCGACGTCGCGAACTTCAGCGTCGTGCGAATAATGTGTGTGAAAGTTTTCGAGTGACAAGCTTTAGTCGTAGAAACATTGGACGGAGGAAAAAATGAAGAAATGACGAGAAAACGAAGGGGAGATTCGAGTGAACGAAATTGGCAATGAAACGTTTTTATTAACAGTAATATGAAAGACTCGGGAGGGGAAAAATAAAAAAAATTGGCTCAACCAGGGGCCGTCATTGCAATACGGTTTGTGGTAATGGACTGGAAAATTCGTGTCAAGTTACTCCTGAAGTTTAGTCAGCCGCGTTATAACCGAGTTCTGACGTTTATACGATTTCGTGTTCAGCCAGGACTCGAGTATCGGCCAACGGCGGAATGTAGAAGCGGAAAAACGTTGATTCGCGACGGGAAATCGATTTTTAAACGAGATTAATTCTATTTCGGTATCTCGTCGAGACGGATTTTTCCCACTTTTTTTCGTCCTGCCTTCTCGACGAGAATTTTTTCTCAATCAAAAAGAAAAAAAAAAAATTCTTTTTTCTTTTCGGAATAAAATCGATATCGCATTTTTCGAATCATGAATAAAATCAAGTTCGACCTGTTCGTCGTTCTTCCATCAATCCGATTCTTCGGAACGATCATTTCGCTGCAGAATAATTACGAAAAAATTATGATCGACTATTACGAATCGCTAAACATTTCGATAATATTGATTTCCAACTAGTCCGTTGCGAGATTTTCGTGGAAAATCCTTCAAATATCAGTCCCTAAGTAAACTATCTAAAAAAATTAAAAAAAAATAAATAAAAAAATAAAAATATCGAGTTACGTAAATTAATGTAACGTAAAAAAATACACACGCTCGCACACACAAAAACTATTCTGTCCAATCGATATAACGTCGTTGGACTCTAAAAAAATATTTCGATGAATTAAAAAATAAATAAATAAATAAATAGTGTCGAAACATTAAAAGGGCAGCCCACCCTCGCGCTCAAACTCCTGATAGTTTGTGTGTTTTTCTTTTCTTCAGTAGCTATCAGTGCGAAAGCCATGCCATGTTGCTGTATGAGGAAAAAAATGTCTGTGTGTGTTTGTGTGTTTGGTAATTAATGAGAGAGAGAAAAAAAACAAGAAAAAGGAAAGAATAAAGTTTCCCAGCGTAGTGACTCAAGAGCCAGAGCTTGCGAGACAAGAAAAGCGTGAAAAAGTAACAGTGGCGAAGAATGAAGGGGATCAACGTAGAAATGTGTGTGATTTGGAAAATGTGTCCTTCTCCCACCATATGATAGCCATCATCCCACCAACTTAAATCCATCGGAATTTCAGGGTCTAAGGCATGGGAACAGCGACAACTTTATCGAGTCAGAAAAAACCAATTTTTACTCCTTTATTCCCATTTTTTTGGATTTTTGAAAAAATTTCACACAGCACCAAGAAACTAGACGATTTATTCGTTGCGTCGGTTTTTTTTTGCTAGTCTCGTAAATGGGGAAGAAAATTTACGATGATTATTGAGGAAAAAAAAGGAAAAATCAAATTTCTGTGTTTTTTTAATTTGACGTTTTATGGAAAGTGGAAAGAAAATAAAAATGGAACAACGCGAGAGGAAATTGTAAAGACGAAAGACAAAACCGTGTGAGGATCGATTTCGTTGGCGATTTTGCGAGCAAAATTTTTGTTTTTTGTTTTTATTTTTTTATTTTTTTTTCGAATTTGTTTATACGTTGAAAGTAAAAAGTGGGGAAGACTCGAATTCCCGGTTTTCTACGAGAACGTTTCGTGTTCCTCGCGTGTTCCCACATTTATTTACACGAAACGCGCGCAGATCTCGAGTATGTCGATTTTTATGGAATTTCGAATTATTTTTTGATTCTCAAAACTAAAGAGTTCCCAATGACAAGATTCCATGGGCAAAGGAGTCGGAGATTTTCTAAAATCCCATAAAATAAATCCCAAATTTTCGCCAATAAAAAAAAAATCGAATTCTCACAAAGACGAGACGAAAAAACGTCGAGAAAAAAAATTTTGATACTCTAAACCAGAGAGTTCCCAATGTCGAGATTCCATGGGCAAAGATTTCCAAGATTTTCTAAAATGCCATAAAATGAATGTCAAATTTTCGCGAATAAAAAAAAACGATCGAATTCTCACGAAAACGAAATGAAAAACGTCGTTCGAACTTTTCGGTCGCTGAAACTTTTCGTGGAGTTTAAATTTTTATCAAAATTCGTCGGATTGTGAGAAAAAAAAGTTTTGGAAAATGATACAAAGAGTTTCGAGTATGACAGAGGCGAATAATTTTTCGCTGGAGCGTCCCGATGTGTTGCGAAATTAGTGTAAAGGCGTGTTATCGTTGTTTTCAGCTTTCGAACTACGCCTAAAAATAGAGATATGTATGTATTCACAGATAAATACATATCTCCGCATTCAAACGTGCCTTGACATGCAGTTTTACAAGGCAAAACTGACCTCGTAGGAATTGGATTAAAAAAGGCGAAGAAATAATGATGCTCGAACTACTTTCTTCGCTGCTGGGGGGATCGATTGTCGAGAGAGCGTGCGACGAGCTTTTACCGAAGGTGGTTTGTTGCATAACAGCGATTGCTAGTATCGTGGTCGCTAATCGAAGGGCATATTTTCGATAAAACGTCGTGATCGTTGTTTATCAAGTTTTTCGTTTGCTCGAGGAAGCTTACGCGAGTTTTCGAATTTTCGACGTGAATTCTGTTAAGTTTGTAAGACAGACGATTGGTTCGGTCTCGGGACACGACGAAATCGAGCGTCCACAAAGCCCGAGCGAATGTGTTTGCTCATCGAATCTTTCGACCCCTTGAAAACCCTTTTCACTCCTCGATTCACCGCGGCACACCATTTCAAATGCTTCCCCGATCTCTTTCATCTTTCCCCGACCCTCGTCGCACTGCATATTGAGACAAAAAGGGAGCGACTAATTAGCAAACAGACGATCGGAGTTGCTTCGTTTCTAAATAAAGAGAAAAATCGTGGCCAACTATTTTCTCCCGATGCTTTGATTGTTTTTTTTCCCTCTCTGTCGTGATCAAACTGAAGATCCGCAAACGTTCATTCCCGGCGCGAATCTGACCGGAACTCAATTTTTCGTGTACAAATTTTTCACGTAACAACAAAAAAGCAAATCGTTTTCTGTTTTTCCCTCCGAACGATCTACCGATTAGAAAAAAAAGAAAATTAAATCCCACAATAGATTCCAAGCAATTTGGTTCCATGATCGAATAATTTTAACGAAAACCAAAAAGTTTGACGATCTCGAAGTTCGCAACGTTGGAATGCGACGAAATTCCATTTTTTCTTGAGCAGATTTTTCAATCGTTGGGAAAATTATTATTTAAATTAAACACGAATGAAAAAAAGTATTTCTCGTTGGATCCCAACGTTGCGAACTTCAGAGCACCGTACGGGATAACACAGAACCGGGAAAAACATTTAAGCAAGTCACAGACTCCGAGAAAAACGAAAAAGCTGCAACGTTGGAATGCAAAGAAATTCCATTCAATTCCCTTGATTCGTTGAATTTTTAAAATTCATCCAAATTCATCGAGTCCACACATTTTTTGGCAAAAATCGATCGTTTATCGTCGTAATTACATTCTGCACTTTGATAATGAGCTTTGCCAAAGGGAAAAAATAATTTCGTTGCATTCCAACGATGCAAACTTCAACGTCGTAGAAAAAACGTGCAAACAGAATCAACACATACAAATAAATAGATACAACATTATTTACAGTTAGAGCACAAATGTGTACAGAGCGAGACAACTGTATAGATAAGAGGTGGAGAGTGTTGGGTCATTTGTGCAGCAGGTGGTGTGCATGCATGTGGAAGGGAGCGATAAAAAAGGTTGGAAGAAAAATAAAAAGGGATAGAAAGAGACGACAAAACTGTTTTAAGCCCCGGCATCGATTAAAATTCCAAATAAACAAGAAAAAGTAAAGAAACCATTTCATGGGAGTGTTAAAAATTGAAAATCGACGTTAAGAATTGACGGAGAAAATTTTTATAACCAAAATTTTGATAATTTGCGAAAAAATCGTTTGAGAATCGTTTTCTTTTTTTTCCACAGTGAATTTCAATGGAACTAAGTACAAGCAATTGTTTTGAATAATGGAAAAAGCAATTTTTACCAAAAAGCTCTGAACGAACGTTACTCTCACGAATTTGTTTGTTCCAAACGTATGAGTCTGTGTGGCTGTTTGTGTGTGTGTGTGTTTGTGAGGATATGAGAAAAGTTAGCAGAGAGTTTTGTGGGGGATTTCGGTGGCAGGTAAGGGGCGGGGGGCTCTCGAGAGACACGAATACAGAGGCAGCAGGATTGTGGATCGCGTTTGATCGTTTTATTCAAGTTTTATAGCCGTGTCTTGATGTTTGGGTGACGAGGTGAGAAAATGGGGAAATTCCTACTGTTTTTCATGGGAAACTGTGGCTCGATGTCCATCGCGAAAGGAACGAGACTTTTGAGAGCCACGTGATGGAATTTAATTGATTAAGAATCTTGGAGGACCCACAAATAAGATTTGGAACGATATTGACGTTTGCGTCGTTGGAACACAACGAAAAATATTATTTTTATTCATTATTTTGGCAATTAATGGACTCGATGCATTTTTTCTTGTGATTTACATTTTTCATCGATAAAGCTACAAAAAATAATGAGTTTTCGTTGCATTTCGACGATGCGAACTTTAGCATCGTTGAGTTTTCGAGATTTTTCGTTTTTGCACAATAATTGCTGCATCGCGAGTGGATCTTTATCGTTATCCACGAAAATGCTTCGAAATGGAACTCGACAACGAAGTGTCACTTGGAGACGAAAGAAAGAGGGTGTGATTTTTGGGAGGCTGTGGCAAGAGCTCGGAATGTTGAGGCTCTCGGAATGGGGCGAGTGTCTGAGGCTTTGGAGAGTTAATAAAAAAGGGGCATTGGTTGCAGCAGCATCGTTGGAACGGAGTAAAAAAAAGACTCTGTGTGTTGTCGTGTAACGTGCGTGTTGAATTGGCGGAATTTGGTTCATTGCTCGGACGAGTTTGACGAAAAAAAGGGGGAAAAAGGGGGTGGAAATAAAATGAAAAAAAAAAAAGCGAGAAGGGTGTTTAATTGAATCTGCTGGTGGTGGACGTGTTGACAATTGCGGCAGGGTCGGAATATTGTTTTTTTT